>JARHVA010002471.1:422500-485000 GCA_037957365.1 Torreya grandis | reverse complement strand
TATAACATGACCATGTTAATAGATAATGAAATCACGTTATTGTAAAACAAAAACATGATCATGTTACTATTATTTTACACATTTAAACTAATAGAGTGAATATTAATTAACAAGTAATGTGATTGCATTATTGATAGTGTGATCACATTCTTGTTATTTTTCACATAAAATCATGCAAAAGTTACACATCAAGGTAAATTTGACTAGAAGCTTATACTTAAATTTATTTTAGTAAACATAATAAATTAAGATCACTCAGCATCTAATCGAGTTGGTGTCATTGTTGCATGCCTTAAAATGTGGAAAATAGTTTTTCAAAATCCAATCAAGTTAGTACTTAGGCATTTTTAGGATCTAAGTACTAAATATAAGGATTTTAGACATAATTTTTACAATTGATCTCCATTTTTGGTAAACATATAGTCATTTTTGAAATTTTTGTGCCTTTCAAATTGATTTATAACATTTATAAGAGTCTTAAGTTTATGAAAATTGATGTTTTCAAACCAATCACTTTTAAATTGATGTAAAGTGGTGTGATTTGGGTAGCATAGGTCACATTGATGACCATCACACATTAAATTAACACTTTTTGTTAATTTCACTTTTTCATCATCCCTCCCTCATATCTGATCACTTCTTACTCATACCTTATCACCCCTAATCACTCTCTCATCATTATCTATTGTCCCTAATCACTCCTTCAATAAAACTCATTATCCTTAGTCATCTCTAATCACTCTCTCATTATCCCTGATTACTCTCTTATTCACCCTCATCTTCCCTAATAACTCACTTTTCATCCCTCATCATCCATCATCACTCCATCATTTATACTCACCATACCTTATCATCTTTAATCACTCCCTCATCATCCCTAATCTCTCTCTCATTGGCTCTCACCATTCCTCATCATCCCTAATTAGTCCCTCATTTGATCTCACCATCCCTAATAAATGATTCAGCATCCCTCATTGACTCTCACCATCCCTAAGAATAACTTCATCATCTATAATCACTACCACATTAGCTTTCACAAACTCTAATCACTACTTTGTCATCCCTAATTCTCCCTCCTTGTTTCTCATCCTCCCTAATCACTCCCTTATTGACCCTCACCATTAATCATCATTTATAATCACTCCATCATAATACTAAATCACTTCCTAATTAACCCTCACCATACCTCATTATCCCTAATCATTGATTCATCATACCTCATCATATTTAATCACTGATTCATCATCCCTCATCACCTCTAATAATTCCTTAATTAATCCTCACCATCCCTCATAATCCTTAATCACTCCCTCATTGACCCTCACCATCCCTCACCATCCTTATTGAATCCATAATCATCTCTAATAAATTCCTCCTCATCCCTCCTCAACCTTAATAACTCCATCAAATACCTTAATTGTGTTATTTTGTTGGGGTTTAACAATGTTAAGAGTTAAAAGTGGAGAGTTGAGTACTAGAATAAAATATAAGACGTAATGATCAAAATGATGTGGAGATAAATTTGAAACACAAATATTTAACACCTATGATAAAACATTGGCTTATTATAAATGATGTAATTCATAATTAAAAATCCATCAAAAAAGAGAAACAAGTAAAACCACCATAACATCGAAAATGGGTAGTAAATACATGAGGATCACCAAGGTATGTGATTTCCTGAAACCAGTCAATTGATTTACATATGAGGACATTTTATGATCTAAATAATTACATTGAAGGCCTTATATTTGTATATCTATTGATTTAATCATCATATTAGAGAGTGGAAAATAATTTTCAAACGATTAGGACAAGTAGTCCAATATTAGAAAGTGGTACTTAATTCATAAATTAAATATTCAATCCAATGAAGAGTATCACACTATGAGCTCTCTACTTTCACATGTTGAGAAGTGGCTATATGTTATCTAGAATTATAATAAGGTAAGTAGATGATAGATTATGAACCCAATGATATGGTCAGTACTAAAAGTATATCTAATTCCCCTAATAATAAATTATATAAATTAAATTTTTTGTTTCATTAATAAATGTAGATCAATGGTGAGCTAATACACTTAATTTCCAATGGAATTTATAAGAATTTCATTTATCTTAAATAATATTTAAAAAATTAAAATCAAAATTTATACATCATCCATAACCATATGCTAGTGTATGGTTTAGTGCAGGCCTTGAGAAATGGATCACCTAGTAGTGTCATTTGGTGTAAAAATTCTAACTTCTAAAAGATGAAATCCTTTGTGACATCTCACCATTAGAGATTTGTGATGTTTTACATGTGGTCAACCATATATTTACCATTATTCCTTTTATGTTAACTCATGTAACAAATTAATTTAATTCACAATGTTGAATGACATCCTCAAGCCCCTTACCTACGTCATTTTTTAAATATACCTTGATGACATATTAATATTTAGAAAACATGGGATGAACATCTACACCATGATTAAATAGTGTTTCACATTTTTAAAAAACATATTTTTATGATAACATAAATAAATGTTCATTTTTCATGCAAAAGATAAAAAAAATTGGGACACACTACACACACAAGGAGTGCATGTGTGAACTTGACCAAGATTCAAGTCATATAGGAATGGTAAAAAATAAATAACTTTGAATATAATTCAAATCATCTTAGAATTATAAAATTATACAAGAGATCTATGTTTAATTTTTATATTTTGAACCAAACTCCCAAATATGGAACTGAATAAAGTTTCATCTATTCAACTACACAACAAAGATAATGAGATGAACTAAAATTTAGACTTTATCTTGTTTAATCACTTATTTTAATTGAATATTAATTTATAATATGATCGAATTTATTTAGTAATAAAATTGACTATCACAAATGGGTATTGAAAACACAAGTCCTAAAAAAGAGTTAATTTATATTATAATGGATTAAAAAATATATGATTGGAATAATCAATATATTTATAGTATATACTTACTTCATATGGTGAGGTAATGATTAAGGATGGTTAGGGATGGTGAAGATCAATGATAGAGTGATGAGGGATGGTGACAAATCATGACCGTCAATGAGGGAGTGATTAGTGATAATGATGGATAAATAAATATTGATTAGGTATTATGAATAATAAGAAGGGAGTGATTAGGGATGATGAGGGATGGTGATAATGAATAAATGAGTGATTAGGAATGATAATCTCAAGTGATTATAGATAATGAAGGTCAATGAGGGAATGATTAGGGATGAAGGAGACAATATGGATGAAGAAGAGATTAGGATGATGAGTGATGAGGAAAGAGTGATTAGGTATAATTAAGGATAAGGAGGGAGTGATTATGGATGATGAGGGATAGTGAGATTCAATGAAAGAGTGATTATGGATGATGATGGAATGAATATATATGACTAGGGATAGTGAGGAACAATATGAGAGTGATTAGGGATAATAAGGAATGATGAGAGAGTGATTAGAGGTAATGAGGAATGAGTAAGAAGTGATGAAGGATGAGGGAGGGATGATGAATAAGTTAAATTAATACAAAGTGGTTACTTGATGTGTGTAATTCATAAATATTATCCACACTACCCCAATCACACCACATAAGATCTAGTTCAAAGTGAGTAGTTCTCAAACTTTAATTTTGAAAAACCTAAGACTTCTATAAATTATAGGAATCAATCCAAAAGGCATAAAAACCTAAAAAATAACTTTGTGTTTACCAAATATGGATTTTAATTTCAAAAGTTATGTATTGAAATCCTTAGGTTTAATACCTAGACCCTAAAAATGTTAATGTCCTAACCAGATTGGATTTTAAAAAACTATTTTTCATGTCGTAAGGTGTGCAATTATGATACTAAATATATCATATACTAAGTGAACCTAATTTATTATGGATGATGAGGGATGAGGATGGAGTTACTAATAATGATGAGGGATAGTGAGTTTCAATGGAGTAATCAAGGATGATGAAAGAGTGATTACAAATGACTAGCAACAATGAGGTTCAATGAATGAGTGATTAAGGGAAATGAAGAATGATGAGAGAGTGATTAGGGGAGATTAGGTATGAGTAAGAAGTGATCAAGGATGAGGGAGGGATGATGAGCAAGTGAAATTAACACAAAGTGGTTGTTTAATGTCGACAGGTCATGAATGTGACCTATGCCACCCCAATCACACTACATTGCATCAATTTCAAAGTGAGTGGTTTGAAAACATCAATTTTAACAAACCTAATACTCTTAGAAATTCCAAGAATCAATCTATAAGACATAAAAACCTAAAACCTGACTATATATTTACCAAAAATGGACATTAATTGCAAAAATTATGTCTTGAGATCCTTAGTTTTAATACTTAGACCTTGAAAATGCTTAAGTACTGATCTGATTAGATTTTGAAACACTATTTTTTACATCATAAGGCATACAGTTGTGAGACCAAATCTATCATATGTTGAGTGACCTTAATTTATTATATTTACTAAAATAAATTTAAAGTAAGTAAAATAAATGTAATAAACTTATACTTAACATTTAGAGTAGTAAATTCTTCTAGCCAAAGTTTCATTTATATACAACTCCCACATGATTTTATGTGTAAAATAAAAGGAATGAAATCACATTATCAATAATGTGAATGTATTATCTATTAACCAACTTCAGGTTCATTTGTTTAAATGTGCAAAATAATAGTAACATGATCACATTTTTGTTTTACAATAACATGATTACATTATCTATTAACATGATCACATTATCTATTAATGTGATAACATTATACATTAACACGATCATGGCATTTGAATTTTAATTCAAGTCCCATGACCTTTTGTTTAATAATGGATTGGATTCTCGAGCCAAAGGCCTGGACTATTAATCTACAACTGAGTTTTGAAAGGTATGAAAATAAACAACAAATTTCAACTTTGATTGCCAAATACACTAATAATTTCCACATGAAAATTCAAAAACTTGATACTATCATAATTAACATGCTCTCCTCCTTCCAACAATATGATTTTTATAATTTTTGGACTGATTTAAGGTTTCAAACTATATTTATTTCTAACTATGTCTTTTTTATGCCACCACATGCCACAAACATACATGCCTATATATGTTCATATAATTTTTATTTCATTGATCCAAGAGAAAAATAAATTATATGGTTACATAGTCAGCCTAATTATACACATATTCAAAATATATATATTTTTTTCTTTTTTAGTTATTTAGCCATGTCTCACAGACGTTTATATGTTTCTTTGTCAGTTTTTAGGATCTATTTACTTACAAAATTCATTAAAAAAAGTATTAATTGAAAAAATACAAAAAAATATAGGTGACATGATAGAATATTGTATCTAAATTTTTCTCAAATGGTTTGAAATAATATTAAATTTTGATCAAAAAATGGTGCACATCACGACCGACTATCTACTATATTTTCTTTAAAAAATAGAAGTTCCTTTTCAAATTTTAGATTTTTGACCTTGTTTTCCTTAATAATATTTAAAAAAAATGGTGTTTTGAAAACTAGAATCGAAATGCTACATTTCATATTTTTACACCATCTTCAAATTTGGAGTGTAGATATCTTAAAATAACTACAGAAGTTCAAATTTTTGAAATTTCAAAAAAGATATGTCCATGTCCATGGGTAGGCCACTTTTGTCCCCCAAATTTATGCACTTACCCTGGTATGTTTAGAATGGTTTTTTATTCTATTATTATTTTGTAATAAAAAACATGATATTAGATTCAATACATTACATTTGATGGACTAAATGTGTGTATTTAATAATTCTGTACCTAGCATATTTTTATCAACTAAAGGGAAATATTTTGAATGAATCTATTGGTTTTTATATTATTATATATTTTTAACTGAATCTTGAATTCATGACTCTAAATAAGCAGTGGATGAATTTGAATGCAGTTTTTAGTGCCATCAATGCAAGATTAGGTGTAATTCAATTGAGTGGTGTGTATAAAATTACTGATCATAGAGCTCATTAATTATTGAAAGTTTTGGCCAATGTAATGTTTTAATTAAATATTATAATTTCATATGTTGAAATAGTTTTCATATTTATACGATATCATATTAGAATGATTTCTTTATGATAAACATTATGTATTAGATATCTAGAACATAGGGGTTCTAGTTTGTCACTTTGGATTTTTGCATCATCATTATCTACCCATTTGTGAGTGGAGGGCCATCCATTAGTTTGGAGATAGTGCAAGGGATATATGGTCTATGGTTCATTTGAAAAAGTTCTTGAATGATGCACTCCCTCTAGCTAGAGTACTACACTAGAAGCTACACTTGAGATTATACATTGATACTTAAGTCATGGAACTCTTGAGTTGTGAAGACTCTTGACACTAGTAAAATTTAGCAAATAGATGACTACATGACTAAAAATTTTAGTCACAATAATGAAAAATATAAAATTCTACTAATTTTTACAACTCAGCTATAAATGAGTAAATAAATGACTAATTTGGCCATCGAATAAATAATCAAAAAAATAAAAATGACTAAATAGCTACAAAAATACAAATTAGATGAAACTTTAAAAAAAATTGGTGGGAGTGTATTCATTGAATATTTACTCATTTCATTAGTTGGTAATTAGCCTGGCACTGAGGTGTTTTGGGTTATATAAGCAACTTGCATGGGTGATAAATCTTATTTAGAGAGGATCTGGAGACTTCTAAAAAGGTAAATAAAGAATTTAGAGTTTACTGCAAAGAATTTGAAGTCGGTGAGGCCCTTTGTAGTGATGTCAGATTTGGGGATGCCCTCTGCAATGAATCTAGATGTAATTCAAAACTCTCATTATATTAAACACAAAATCTATATCTTTTTTATTGGCAACTTACAGTAATTACATAGGCAACTAAGTACCAAAACCATATAGGCAATTTATGGTTTAGGGGACTATTTTTTCATTAATATTGATTCAAAAAATTATTATATATGGTTTCATTCCATTATGTTACAAAAATTCTTAGTATTGATTTAAAAAGTCATTTTGTTTAAAAAAACCCTATGGATTTTATATTTATTTCAAAAATTTCTCCCTAGGGTAGCTATAAATTCCCATAGAGATTTCCCAATGTCTTTATTTATTTCTTATAGGGGTGAAGGAAGCTACAAGCTTCAGACCTTTGATATTAAAAAAAAATGACTTTTCATATACCCACCCCTTAATATGACCTATTACAACATATAATTTTTGACAAGTCTTAAAAAGATCACCAAATATATTTTGAATACATATTGGAAAACATAAAAATAAGAAAAAGACAAAACATGAGGATGCCCAAGATTTATTGGTGCTATGTTGATGCCAGCATGATGATCATTTCCCTCTACATACTTGGCTTATTTATTCTTTAGTTGTCAAATACTAATTATCTCATTGGTACACTATGAAATCATTATGCCACTTATATTCTTGGATCTAGAGCAAGTTGGCTTGGCGATATTTCCATATTTGGTCCACCATTACTTTGACATCAATGATGAACATTGCATATACAACATCTAGAGCAATTAATCTATCCAAATTGACATTGAAACTGAGAATATTTATGTTTTGATCTTTTTTCAATAAATCAATGAATTGAGAAATTGTTTGACCATATTCACTTTTCCATGCATCAAAACCTTTGATATTTTTATCTTCTATTAAAATAGAAGGAATAAAATGGTGTTTGAAGGTAGAAAAAGAATCAATATTTTCTTGCATTTTCTTCCTCTCACCATTCACATACTAAAATTCATCCAAGATCATTTTCACTATCTTCTCTATTGGCTTGAGTGAGGCCAAAGCACCTAGATCTCTTTGTGTATGTTTATACAAGGTTAGTAATGTATGGTGTGTAGGTTACCATTTCCTATATATTAGATCCAAAATAGAAAGATGGACCTTCAACTAATCAATGGCCTCAGACAAGGAAGAATAACATTCATGCATATCTCCCAACTTGTCAACAACCAATTTTACTATGTATTCCAAAATCCTCTCAAACACCTCAAGGATTTTAAATTTGGCCTCATACTTTGTCTTCTCATTTTGATTTCTCAAATCTTCAATTTCTTTCTCCAACTTCAAATTTAATGCATTCAATTGATCAACTGGAACTACACTATCACTGATTATTTGTGGCACATGATCTTAGTATGGCATTATTGCTTGGCTTTGAGAATCAAAAACCTTCAAATTTTGATTTAGTTTGACATTTTCCAAATAAAAACTATTCACTTCATCATTCATTTCAATTTTATTTTTTTCATAATTGAGCAATTTGTGCTCTATTTTCTTGACAATAGCTTGTATGAACACTGTAGAGTGCACAATAAGGGTGGTAGATTCAAGAAAGGATGTATCTTGAAATGTTTTCACCATAGCCATTCCCCTTAACTTTCAAAATACATCAATCAATATTGGCTTGTTTGTGTTCTTCTGTCTGGCCCATATTGCTAGAATCTTTGTCTTTGGGTTAAACCCACAACCACTGACACCATCCTCATAATCAAACTCAAAAACCATCATGGGTTCATCTTGATTTATCACCTAATCCAATAAAAACATTTTATTAAATTCAAGGTATTAATCTTAAAAACTATTTGTCTAGCCTCATCAGGATTGACATTTATTTCATCAATTTTCAAATCCTTGAAAATCTATGTCACAATTTGATCATACTAAGATTCATTAGCACCCATTTTATTTATTTCCACCTTTTCTTTAAATTATTTCATCTTCATTTTGGGACAAAAATATTTGAATTTTAGGTTATTAATGAAATCATCATCCTTAATGAACCTCATAGAATCCACAACCCTTTCATCTTCTTGTAGTTCAGGCTCACCTTGTACCTGTTCATCCATTCTTGATTCTAGTTTGTGTGCTTCTATTTCTTGACCAAAAATGGGTTGATCAACTTAATTTTCCTCTCCCATATGCCTCAAAATCCTAGACACATCCTCAGATTCACCAACTCCTTCAGTCATTTCATATGGAACCAATGGAGAAACATCATCAAACTTTTGCATTTTGACAGGTGGTGAACTAGGAATAGTTGGATCTTGCACTGACATTACATCTAGACTAGGTTCTTGAATCATAATTACTATTGGATTTTTGATAGGGAGTTTGGTAGCATTTTTAAGCTACTTCTCAGACTTACCATATATTTTTTCAAAATTATCAATTATCAAATCTTTTCTTTTCAAAGGGTCTTCTTCAACAAAAAATCCTAAAAAATTACAATTTTATTTTCTTTTGTCATCCTCAATCTTCTTCTAAATTTCACATTTTTTTTCCTATTATATACCTCTTGAAAAGTGACATAATTTTTAATCACATCCTCATCAAAATTTATTTTATGGAATATCACCATCTTGGTAAGGATGACTTGTCTAAAAAAGTTCATGTGACCCTCTGGATCACAAACCCTTTTTGTCCTTGATTTCAAAGAATATTTAGCCTTCAAATAGGCTTTAAACTCCTTCAAAGTATCTGCACTAATGTACCATTCACCAAACATAGTGCAATCTAGAAGAAATGTGCCTTTATTTGGTTTTTTCATCACATCTTTCTCCATCCAAAGCATTTACCACATGAATTCAAGAAAAGCAATTTTGTTTGGCACAAATTTTGGAAACACATGGGGTGGTTGAGTACACCCATATACTCTAATTATAGTATGGCTAGGAAAGAAATACCAATCAAAAAATTTATGTTTGTGACCCTATTATGGCTTATGAGCAAGAGGCCTCAACATTTCTCTGACCTCTTTGGTCAATCTAGGAAAAAGGCTACCAAGGGAATTCATTATTATGACTGAGAAACCATCATGGAACACAACATAGTTACTATTGTGACAATGAATGTCCCATTTTTAACACCAACACTGTATAGGAAATCTCTGTCCCTTTTGATCAATCCTTTTCAAGTCCATCCTTTGAGGCCAATTCCTTCTATTTTCATATAATATTAAATGACACAACAAAAGAATAATATTTTAACTCCATAAGTGTCTTGTTCTCCCTTATTTGAAAAAATCTATCATGAAATTTCTACTCAATAAATGATGAAAAATCATACTCAAGATTAAATTGTAGGTTTTGTATTCTCATGGCCATCATCATCATCATCATCATCATCATGTAAACTAGCATTCTATCTTGGGCATCAATTCCTAGCACTTGACACAAAGAAAAATATGTCTTTTTGAAATACATAACAAAGTCATCAATTGGAAAAGGCTCAACCGTTGTGGTTGGGATTGAAATCCTTATATTGTTGGATCCTTTCGTCATGTACTTGGGAAACTCATCACTCCTATATTAATTTCTCAGAATGGTATATTATTTTTCACTCTTCTTCAAGCTAACTTTTGTGAGGGCTTGCTTGTTGAGCATGAAGCAATCAATGATTGAATTTATGTCCACAACCACTAATGGTGACCCATTTGACAAACTAATAGTTTTAGTGGCTAGATGATAGTGTTATGCCAATATCCTGATCAAATCCACATCAATGAATACATTTGGCATCACAATCTTAGCCAAATTTAAATTTCATGGGTTTGCAACCAGCCACTGTCCATCTTACTTTTTACAAAAATACTAAAAAAGGTTCCATCATAAGATAAGAACTCTAGCATTCTGACATCCCTTTGCTACATCCTTGAATAGTTTATTATACCCTTTGTCAATTGAATTTGGCAAAATATTTAACAATCACTATTAAATGGGCTACTTCTTAGGAATAGGGGTTTAGTGAGCTTACTTGTAGACTCAAATTTCTTAGGTGTCATAGTTTAAACTAAGGCTTTGATAGTCACTAGATCTACCAAACCAATTGAAAACAAAGTACAAACTAGATACCAAATTTTATGAAGAGAGTGATGAGGTAGAGTTACCCAATTGGAAGATGGCTGAAGTGCAAACACAAAGATTGAATTTGTCATCTACAATCACAACTAAATTTGCTTAAATTATGAAATATAGAAAATTTCCAAATTTTATTCTACTATAGAGATAGTCATTTTGCCAATAGTCTGGAAAGTGCCATGAAATTGATAAATCTTAGCATTCATGTCTTTCAAACATAGACCATTGATTTATTCCAATCTAATGGCTGGGTGGATAACTCAATCATAGGCATCAATGATAACCACTTTAGGGTGAAAACATAGTCATTTCAACATTTAATACTTTATCACATCACCACAAGACCTATTTACATCTATCATAGTACTACAAGAGTTTATGGATGGTTATATCACATCTTTCACTGCTTACCACCACCCTATAAGCCTTGATACATGTCATTGTAGGATGGAGGGATACATGTTACCCATTATACCTCATACCATGTTACAACCAACCTTTGATCTGACCATCATGGGACCATGGGATCCTTTAACATCCCATCACTATTTATCATATCACTGCAAGCATTGGATTTAACTATGGCGAGAGTGCGAGACACTTTATATAACTATTACCAGTTAACACTGTCTCGCAAGACCTTTGAACTATCATGGGGTTGAGGTCTCTATTAAAATTATCTGAATAGGGTTATCGAGTAGAGAATTCATTTGTTGAGATTCATATGTACCTTCTATAGATAAATTTTTGATTTAGAGTGTCAAGGAAAATATATGAAAAATATAGAGTATAGACTCTAGAGAGTTAATATCTCTAACTATGTATATTAGGGTTTGGGTGGCTAATGTCCATTCACTAACCATTTAATAGTGAGACATTGTGTGATAGAATAATAAAATTGATGAGAATATTGAAATAACAAAATATGTGTCTCATATATTACAAATGGCAGGATACATATTACCCCTAATACTTCATACTACGTTACCACTAACTTTTGATCTAACCATCATGGGACCATGGGATCCCATGGCATCCCTTCACTATTTATCGTATCATTGTAAGCATTGGATTTAACTATGATGGGAGTGCAGGACATAACTTATGTAACTATTACCATTTATAGCTAGCCTATAAGACCTTCTCTGAATTATTGTGGGGCCGTGGTAACCTATCTTTATATACCATAACACCACAAGTGAAGTTCTTGGATTTTGTAAGGAAGTAGTAACTATAATTTCACTTCCTTTGGTTCCCACACACTCACCAAAGCTATTTGAATGTACTGTGGGGCTACGATAAGAGGCAAAAAAACATATCAATGATCAAAATATGAATTTATTTCACATGGACATGATATGAGATGCTTATGAATGACTCCTAGAATAATTGTAAAAGGAATATGGACTCCTAAGATGAATTTTATGAATTTTGGAAAAAATGCCTCAAAGAAATGTGGTGTCAAGGTGATGGAATACTATGATGAATGCCATCACAAGTGAGTTTTTATAGATTGTCATGGTATTCCATCACCATGAGACCACATTTCTTTGAGGCATTTTTTCAACCAATTCACTACCTTGTTTATGTTATTGCATACTATTATGATTTGATATATTTTTTCTACGCATCTATAGAATATTTGAAAGAACTTGTTTTAGGATTTTAGCCATAGCAATAAGGTAGTGAACTATTTGATAAATTTTTTGTGTAGGCATGTATTAAAAATGTGGTAGCATAGACAAGTTAGTGAACTATTTGAAAAAATGCCTCAAGGAAATTTGGTCTCATGGATTACCATGACAAGCAAATGCAATTGGTAGTTGCTCCTAATTATTAGTTATGCAATGTGAAGTAATTGCATAACTACTTAGGTTGATTTTGTAAAAACTATATTGTAATTAATTTTTTTTCATCTATCAGCATCTAGTTATTAGTTATACAATGTGAAGTAATGATTTGAGTTTGAAATATGTGCAATGTAATGTAATCAACAATTTGAATATAAACTACAAAATTCTATTTTTTTACAATTCCTTAGTTAAAATATCTATTTTATTTTCTCTCTATAACTCTATTTCTATGGAAATGCCTTTCAATTAAAAAAATAGTTTTTATCTCTTTCTCTACAAATTTTTACAGTTTTTTAAAAATCTGATTTTTTCCTAATATTTTCAAAAAATCTTAAACTTTTGGTATGAAAATTCTTTTCCCCAAAAGATTTCTATTACTATGTGTAGAACATTATAGATGGATCAATGTCAAAGGTTGACTATGGATCAATACCATGTATTTGATGAGAGAGTAGCTGATGAGAGGGACATGGACAAATATCCATGTCCATGTAATGACTGTCTTGGAGGAAAGGTGAGAAAAATAAATCTAATTTATTGACATATGATAAGATATGGGCATAGTGGTATAAGACCTTGGGAATAAAATTATTATGAATATATGATAGAATTATAGAGTGTGAGAGATGAAGAGGCAACAAACATAGATGAAGAGGCAATAATTTTAAACAAAGGGTTTAAAGTTGATAGAATGTTGAATGAGGGTCTAAACATTGATTGGGCCAAGTTGATAGAGGATGCTTTAAAGCCTATGTATGTTAATTGCAAGTTAAGTTGTTTGACAACAATCTTTCAAATTATTAACTTACAAGTGGTGTTTGGTTGGAAAAATGAGAGTGTATATTAGTTATTGGCATTATTAAGTTCATTGTTACCCCCTGACTCCACATTGCCAACAAAATAAAGTTAATGTAAAAAGCAAATCACTAAGCTAGGCTTATGGTATGAAAACATCCACACATGTGTGAATGGTTGTGTATTATTTTGTAATAATCTTGAAAGTGAGAGTGAATGTCTAAAATGCCATGAAGTAAGGTATAGACAAGGGTTGAAATCAGCTGTAGATTCCTAGAAATATTTTTCACCACTTTTTGATAATCTTATGATTACTCTAAATTTATAGGTGTAAATATATTGTCAAACTTATGCAATGTCATGCCCAAAATAAGAGCATTGATGGAAAACAACATGTGCCTAATTCTAAGATGTGGATGAAATTTGATAAAAGATGGCTATTTTTACTCAAAATCCTCATAATATAAGGTTGGGTTTGGCTCTAGATGGGGTGAGCCCATTCTTAGATCAAAGCACTAAATGGTCAACTTAGTCAGTGTTTTTAATAAATTATAACTTGTCTCCATGGTTAACAACTAAACCATTTTTCTTAATGCTATCATTGATTATACCAGGAAAGAAAAGTCTGACTTCAGACACAATCGATGCTTATCTATAGCCATTATATGATGAGTTAATGGAATTTTGGAAAGGAATTGAAGCAATTGAATATTTAAGGGATGGTCATTTAATAAAATTCACTTTAAGAGATCCTTATTTTTTATGATTCATGATCTTCTTACATATGACACATTATCTGGTCTCAATGTTCATGGATACCATGGATGTCTTGCTTACAACTTTAATTATTTTTTGAGGAACTTAAAAAGTTTGCGTAAGTCTATATATTATGGAAATCATAGTTACCTTAAAATTTATCATCCATATCATCCATAAAAAAACATGTTTCAATGGTCAAGAAGAGAATCGTGAAGCACCATTGCTAATAATAGGTGATTACATTGTTAAGAATGGACAAAAAGAATGTCATTTATTGAAAATTATGGGATTATTGTTAGTAGATATGATCAATGTAATGAAAGTGGTGTAAAATAGTTGTGCATATTTTATAAGTTTCCATACTTTAAGGATATAACCAATAGGCATACTGTTGACTTTATGCATATTGATAAAAATATAGCTTATGCTATTATAGAAACTCTTTTTGGTGATTTTGATACTATTTCATCATGTGAAGACTTTTGACAACTAAATATTTGTTGAAATCTTTGGGTGGAAAATTATGATGATAAAAAATATAGAAAACCTAGTGCTCCTTATGTCTAGACAAAGGAACATGAATAATTCTTGCAGTTAATGTCTTAGACTCACTTTCCCATTGGATATGTAAGTAGAAGTATTAGAAACCAAACTGAAATTAATGGCTTAAGAGGCCTCAAGACCCATGACTATCATGTCGTAATTGAGAATATTTTACCTATTGTGGTAAATATATCAAATTTGGCAAAGGGGCCAAGAGTGAGAATTATAAGGTTGGGCCTAATATTAAAGAGAATGAGTTTACATGTATTGTATCCTTTCAAATTTGATAGTTTGAGGGAGGAGGTTGTTGAAGTCCTTTGTTTATTGGAATGGGAATTTCCACTAATAATCTTTAACATTTCTATGCATCTTTTGATACATCTAAAATATGAAATAGATCATTGTCGCCCCGTAAGAATGAGATGGATGTATCCTATAGAATTATATATGAAGGTTTTAAAACAAATTGTTCGTATTAGGGAAAAATTGGAAGGTATCACGTCTGAGGATATTCAATACAAGAGGCCATGGGATTTTGCACATAATATATGAAGGATTTTTAAAATATCAATCAACATGTATGGTATGAGGATAAAGATTAGAGAGTTACAGGTGAAGTATTAGAAGGAAATGGATGTCACTTCAAGCTACCATATCAATAACTAAGTTTGACACATGCCTATATTCTTCAAAACACATGTTCATTATATAAGTGGCATAGGTAAAAAAAATTACATAATAATTTATTTACTCAATTGCATTTACATATTTATATTATTATTCTTACTATTTTTACATTAGTATTCTATGTAGAAAATATGAATAATAAAATGAAGCTTGGATGCAACATCGACCTCAAAAGTCATGATTTGATTGGTGGTGATTCTTTTCCAAAATTTGAAGAATGGAATGCTAATGTAGTTCATGATGCAAAAGGTCAAGATATAACAATGGAGGAAAGTGAGATTTTACAATCTCCACATTTATGGGCTATGCAATTTAGTGGAATGTGGGCCTATGGTAGTCATTTAAGAGTCGAAGAAAAAGACAAAGGAAAGACAAATTATGATTGTGTTGTTAGTGTTGAATTTCTTCATGAAACTGAGAAGAAATTTTATGTTGGATTTATCTAAAAAATTATTGAAGTGTATTTTGGTGAAAATAGTCCTATATTATTAAAATGTAAGTGGATATGACTATCCACAATATAATTTGATGACTATGGATTTATACGCAAAAATACAAGACAATTTTTATCAGAGACAGATGAGCCATATGTTTCCCCTCTTCAAATGAACCAATAATTTATAATTGATGATGTAAGAAGCCCAGGAGGGTCATATGTCATTAAAATAGAGTCTCATTTCAAATAAAAATTCATGGAAGTTATCGATATAATCCCTGATGGGCAAGATGTTAATTTACAAGAAACATTTACAGAAGTGGATGAAGACGATGATGGAGTGTTTGAAGAAGAGATTTTGATTAACAATGAAAAGATTGGGAGAAATAATGTATTGCATGTCATAGATGAGGATGAGGAAGAAAATCAAGCAGATGCAAATAGGAGTGATCATGATTCATAAGTGTCAATATCTAATTAAAATAAGGGATAGTCATATTGATAGTCTGATACCTATAATTGTAAACATCTTCTTGGTTTTTGACTACAAATTCTATTCAATCTATAAACTAAATTATTTTTTAAGTTTTCATTTGTAGTTATTAGTGAATTGGAAAGCCAATAGTTATCAATTTATGAACTCAATAAAGTTTTACTGATTCAAGTTGTTCATTTATACATTATTGTCTATTTAGACTTTAGGAAACAATGAAAAGTATTGTAAGGTACAAATTAGTCGATGATAGTGATCATAATGTTGTGATTTCATTGAGAGATTATGAGTGCTTTCATAAAGAAAAACTGACCAAGAATAATGAATATTTATCATGTCTTGGTTTGACAAATAGGTAAGCTATAAATCCACTAAGTAGTATATTATTTGTTTAATAGTGTTTAATAAACTTTTATAGGTAGGAGCTTTATCTATATAAGACATAATATGATATTTTTTTATACATAAGAAAAAGAGTGCAAAACAATGTGGATAAAAAATAAAAAGAAAAAAAAAGATATAGTACCACCATCTTGTAGAAGCCAATGCATTTTTGATTCAACAAATATAGTTGGTGAAAATAATAGTTGTGATGATGTGCAGCTTGATATAACATATGGTGATGTTCAGCTTGATATAGCACATGGTGATGTGCAACCTAATATAACACATGATAATGTTCAACATGATATAACACATGGTGATGTGAAACATCATGATGATCTCTTAGCACAAAGTATAAGAGAGATTATTGAAACAATTTAGAGCAAAAGAACAATAGGTCTACAAATGATTTATTCAACATTAAAGGATGTATTTGAAGTGAAATATTTGGAGACTAGTACTAATATACCTACTCATGCTAAACTTGGTGTGGCCAAGGAGCATGAAGTTTTGGTTAATGAAAATCATGAAGAGAGACCACTTTCATCTCATGTGCATCAGAGTACACCTTTTGCATCTAAAACTTTTGATGGAACTAGTAGATCAACCAAAAATACTGGTACTAATTTAATAGAAGATGTGTCTGTATTTGTGAAAAGACAAAGATTAATTCAAGATTTATATATATATATCTATAGATAGGAATGCAAAAAAAAATAAAATTATAAGGAAATAAGCCATTCTTATTTGAGGTATCGAGAGATGGTCAGCCCATTGGGCCAAATGCTACAAAGTGGGCCTCTGAGTTAGGTGTAAGATGTAGTGCCCATTTTAATATTTCCAAATCAAGTTTTGTAAAGCAAGATCCATGAACTAAGGAAAATTTTATACAAAAAATATAAAATTATTTTGAGAATACTGGTGGACAAATCTCTAAAAAATATTACAAGCAAAAGATGAGAATTTTGATGAACAATTTTAGATATAATTATAGGAAAATAATCATGGAGGGAAAATAGAGGTTAGAATCAACTCTATCTCCCAAATAGTGGGAGGTATTGAAATAAAGTATTCATTTTGAAGAATATTTAAATAATAGTAACAGAGGCAAGAGAGTAAGAGATAATGTGAGGGCTAGATATACAGTTTGGTGAAGTAGGTTGTAGGGCAAAATAGACAAATTTGCAGTAAGTGTATCATTTTTTATTTCAATTTACATTGTGTTATTTAGTTTAATTGTTTATTGAACTAAGTACATCTTGAAATCGATATTGTATTTTAGGTGAAAAATAGTAATAGAGAAGTAGGTGCAAAATACATTGTCAATTATATGGCAGCACTAGATAGACCTAGTAAATGTCAGAGTGGGATGAAGTGGAAATCTAGTTTGTCAACAGAGATTTCCCAACCATATATTAAATTCCTACTAAGAGCCTCTATAGATCATGCCAACTTATATGAAAGGTACCAATAGGTAATGAGTTGCATATTTTATCTCACTCAACAAGTTCCATAGTTGGTTGCCTTCGTTAACCCTATAATTTTTACATGGAATGAACATAAATCCATGGATTTCACTGAGATAAGAGGCTCTATTGATCTCATTTCTTCTTGTTTGAAAATTATGTATATAAATGCCTCGTAATATGTAGATTATTGAAATCTAAGCATAGGAGAATCCAACCTAGTTTCTTTATTGTTAGAGTGATCTATAAAATGTTCTTTTGGATAAATTTATTGCTTGCATTCTTTACTTGACTATTGAATATTTTGTATATTTTTTTGCATGATGCTTAAACCACATGTAGAGTAATTTTATCAAAGTAGTAGAAAAACAAAAATGCCTTCATGATGTCAATAGAGAAGTTGATATTGATAGTGATCGTGATGAATTGGACAAGAATGTATAGCACAATCATCATAGTTATGCTGAGTTTGTTGAGGTAATATAGTAGTTATAAGTTATCTATCTCAATGTTTTATCATTTTTCATTCTTAAAATGTTTTATATCTTAATATAATATGTTTTTTTTTTTTTTTGCATTCATGTACTGATAAAATCCAAGAAGGGGATAAAGTCTAGGTGTTGGATCCATTTGATGGTGTTGATGTGGGCATTGGACAAATTTACTCACTATCTATTATATATGGAGTCAAATTAAAAGGAACAAAAGATGAAAATATAAATATTTTTAAAGATCAAAAGTAACATACCCCTTTCTTATGAATACAAAATAGATGGAGCTATCCATCTAAATGAGAAAGAAGGGACCTTCACATAGTGGCCAACATAATTGATATTTATCATGTACTAGTTATTAGATAGCTTGGCCCACTTTTTTTTTCTTTCTGTTTTGGAGTTGTATAAGCAAAAAAAACATTGTAACTCAGTTTTCTCAATCCCAACATTGAGAAACACACTTTGTATTAACACATTTTCCAAAACAAAGACACATATGTCTATCTTGTATCTACTGTAAGAACACCTTTTCTCAATAAAATTTTAGTATTTTGCCTTCTTAATAGATGTTTCATTATGTGCAAATGAATGATTGATTATGTTTTTTTCTATTTTATGTCATATGTTTCATGGCACTTGTATCTAATACCCAAACATTTATTAATTTATCCTAAGTTTCAAATTAGAGTAAGATATATTCCCTAATGCTATAAATGTTGACTCATGAGAAATATTCATGGATTCATCATAGTCATGCTCTACATATTGAGAAAAATAATATTTATACATTTTATGTGGCTTGTGAATGAAAATAAGGATCACTGTCATACAACATGGGCCATTTAAAAGTCTCATGGCCACATGAATTCAAGACTATTGTTAGTTCTATAATTGGAGGTGACATAATTAGTTTCTAGCAATAATTGAAGCTAATTTTATTGTGCCTTATATTAAGGTACTCTTATTAATTAATTGGAGGTGACTTAAACAATCTGTAGCCTAATTGGATTTACCTTTCTTGTACTTAATATTATGACTTAAATTTTTTCATACTCTTGTCAGTGATAAATTAATGAAGAATTTAATGGAGTTTTAATCAGTATGTTATGTTAAATATCTAAAATAAGAGTCTAAATTTGACATCTCTCCACATTTCTTAGATAAATATATTTAAAATATTTTTACTATTACTACTTATACGTCCAATGTAAGCTAAAAAGATACCTCCAATTGTAGAATGTAATAAGTAAAATAGTGTAATGGGTGTCTGTAATCATCATTTTTAATATATATTGAAGTTTTTCTAATTTTTTCTTTCAATAAGTGAGAATTTACAATTACGTTGAGTACATGTTTTTGATATTATAAGTCTGCAAAGAGGCTGCAGGGCCCAAGTAAAAAAATCCCAATGGGTAGAAAAATAGGTTAAAGGCCACTAATAACCAAAAAATAGTGAATAGATTAAAGCAAAATAGGAAATAATAAATAGACTAGGGATTAACCATAACAAAAACACTAGTTTTTTTTATCAAATCTTTCGAATCTTCTTTGATGAACTTGAGAAGGTCCTCCATGCTCACAATTTTTCTTTTTATATCTTTATCTTCTTCTAGGAGGTCTTACAGAATCATCAGGGAAGAAGCCACACAATGGATAACTTTTAAGCAAATAGTGGTTAGCACCTATATTTTATTTTGAAGGGATCTTAAAACCTTCTTCACTTCATTCAAATCCCTTTCATTCTGGATCTCCTCTTCACTGGTATCCATGAAATCTTCCTTATCAGAATCATAAATAGAGTCATTCAAATCCTCAAAATAACTGGTTCCTTCCTCTAATTGTTGATCAAGATTGGGTTTATCTTTTAATTTACCTACTTCCCCCTTGATCTAAGGTAGAGGGATCATCTTAAGTCTTTACCAATGAACTTTTTTACTTACCAGTCTACTAGATCTCTTGATATTCATCAACTTTATTTTTATACAACTTTGAAATTTAAAACCAAACCCTTCATCCACAGCATCCTCACCTTGCACCTGGGCCTCTAGGTGCTCTTTATCACTGGCTAAATTCTAAGGGTCTAACCTACCATTTTTTTGTTCTTACTCTTTCCTTGATTGTTCTTCTGAGAATTGATCTAAACAATCAATTTCCTCTTTTTATTGCCAAAAAAGGAAGGGTTATTTTTTAGCTCTCATAACCCTTTGACAACCAAAGAGTCAAAAGTGTCTAAGGATCTGAAAGCTATAGCTATCAGGGAGGGACAACCAGAGCCCAACCTGAGAAGGGAAAAGCTTTCAAACTTAAGGGATAGGTTTAAACAGAGGGAACAAGATTCTTAGAAAAGGATAGGGAACCACGAGGACCCACGGAACTAAATCTAACACTCAAGAGAATGTGATCATCAGGGTCATTATCATGGGAACTATCTAACACCTACACTTTTAAAGGCTTAGAGGGACACAATGCAAGGTGAAAGTCATAAAGCCTAAAGATAAGACATTGGTGGAGCAAAATGACAGAGGTAGTTGGATTTTTTTTCTAGAATTTTTTTGGCAAACTTAACAGGCATCTTCAGGGATGACAGGAGGAAGAAGGGGAAGTTAACCAATAAATGGTGATGAAAGTGATTCAAAAGAGAGAAATGGTAATGATAAAATCACTTAAAATGACATTCAAGGGTAAAATATTTTATGATGGTGAAGCATAACTTATCCCAAGGGTTAAAAAATCTCTCTCTATTAAAACCTCCCTACAACTTCACCGACACTTCTCCTTTAATGAATAATTTTTTCAACCCTTTCGGGTCTTGAACTTTGGAAAGTCTTTTGAATCTTTTTCCCTCATAGCATAAACTTGTAGCCTTAACAATCAACTCCTCACTAACTACAAACTCTATACCTCCAACTTGAACTTTACAGTCACCATTCTAGCTTGAAGCAAACTGAATGGAGATTTTCCCATCATATCCATTTAGACATTCAAAAAAATAATAAATTACACCTTCATAACATATACTCCAGAGCATAGCATCCACTTTGGTTTCATCACATGATAATGGCTCAATTATGACTCTTTCTTCTCTTATGACTATTAAAGCTTCACCAAATTGTTACACGACTGAAAAGGGACCCAGACTAAAGTGAATTACCACCATCAAGGATTAACATTAAAAATTGAATTAAAAAATTGGAAGATTTTGAAGCTCACACCCAATCTTTAGTAAAATGCAAGATGATTAATGATTACACATGTGAAATAGTTTTCCATGATTTTCCATGCGAGAATGTACCTTAAATGATTGACGTTGCCTCATGTGATATTGATTTTTTTCGAGTCAAAATACTAAAAAAATATGTGATGAGTATACAATGATGATGAATGAAATCAATATGAATAAAAATGACTAAATAAGTGACCAATTAACAACAATCAATGACTAAATTAATGACTAAATATATCAGTAAATACAAATGACTAAATAAGTGATCATATTACAATAATCAATGACTAAATTGATGACTAAATATACTACCAAATTGATCAATCAAAACAACCAATAAATGACTAAAAATGGTCTAGTCATCAATTTGGTTGTGTTATAAATGACTAGCAATAAACTACTAATGGTCATGTGATCATGTTTGGTCATTTATATGTAGTTTTTAGTAGTTTTTTTAATCATATATTGATCTTTTTGTACTAGTGTGAGTCATGGAGACACTGCTAAATGGAGCTTTTTATCATGTTTTTTTATTAGAGATATTATTATGTTTTACTGAAAAACTGTAACGTTTATATGTTATACTTCTACAGTAGTGGATGTAATGTTTTCTCAGTTGTGACTGAAATTTTACTATTTCATTTATGATTAGATGCAATATTTATTGTTTAATCAGCATTGTTCATAATTGTTATATCTATTCATGGTGACCCTTAGACAAGTTGATTAGCTATAAACCTATTTGTTAACTAACAAATGCAATTATTTAAAAGTCACTACATAAATTTATCATGGTAAAATATGTATAATGAATATATGTAATTAATTTTTTTTTAAAATTACCATAATCTAATAAAACGTAGTGAAGTTGTTACACACTCTTTCTTGCTTTTATTTTCTTTTTTTCATTCTTGGATAATTGTATGAGATAAATGATGTATGTTATACGTTCCAGCCCTAGTAACATATTCATATTTATTAATGGTTGTCCAGGCACCATTTTTGTATTATTGTTTTTGTTATGTTTTTAATGTGATCATGGTGAAGCATCTGAAAATTTGGAGGCTAGCTTATATCTTATATTTAAGAGTTTAGGAGAGGTTAAATCTCTCAAATAACTGTTGATTTCGTAAGAAAGTACTGATACATGCATTCTAATGCCATATGAATCTATAATCTTATATTTACGAGTTGAACGTCATTTTGTTTAATTTGAAAATGAAATATCAAATGAATTCCTATACACATGTGATATGAAAGGAATAATGTAATGTGGGAGCGAACCGAGCACGGGGGCAAAATGGAGAAATAATATTGGTTCTCTTGATTTTTTTTGGTGGTGCACTTGTGCTGGACAAATTAAAACTTGGCATTTCTCAAAGTAGATTCAATCGTTACACCTATTCTGAATCTCATTTTAAATTTTTTTAATAATCTTTGGCTAGTTCTGTTAATGTCATAGCCAAAACAAATAACAATACAAAAATTAATCTATTAACTGAGAAATAATAGTGCATTACTCCATTGTTTATAAAGCAATCCTCACTGAGAAAGGACTTTTCTATTGTCATCGATGCTTGGAGTTATTAAATAAACTACCATTTTACCTTTTTAATAAAAGGAACGCATTGTCATTATAGAGTCAAATAATAGTTTGAATAATGAATATGGCCTATCACTGACAACCTGAAGATAATCTTTAGTTTTGAATTATTGTATTATATTAAGTAAAATATATAAATACAATATAAAATGTTTATATATTATATTACATATAGTAATATTTTGTTAATAATAAATATGCAAATGGGTCTCCTAAAATAGTGGGGTAGAAATATAATAGCTATTATTAGATTTTGTATATAAACGAATTAATATTGTAAAATTCAACGATTATCCTTATGCATCAATATTTTAATACCACGACGTAGGTGAATTGATTGTAAGCAAGACAAATAAACTCCTAATGTTATGACAGAAGCCATTGACAGTTGAAATAAATAGGGACAAGTTGAGGGTGATTTGTAACACATAGGAAAGAGATGAACAAGTGGTAGTCATGCATGGTTGAGTGGGTGCTAATTGAATATTTCAGATTGATTACATCTCAACGTTGGTCTGTCTTGGATGTTATTATATTCGTGGTTGTTTCCATATACAAGCCCCTAAAAACGAATTTGTCAACAGAGTTTTAAGTGATATGCACAGATTAAAATCCAGTTTAAATCCAAAGAGCAGAAAATGCTTGTAAAAAAAGCTCAACTGCAATTCTCTAATACATCTTTAAGATTAAATAGGTTTTGTAAATTAGTCGATGTTTTGTTCTTGTTTTCCTTGTTTTAATGAATTTAATGGCATATCGAGCTTACGATATTTTTTTGTGACGTTTCTAATCGTTTTTGTATTGGTGAGTGATATTTCCATGATTTGTGACAAAAAGGGTGTTTTTGTGTGACATAGGTAGCTATAGATGCAACAGCTCAAAGGGGTGATCGACAAGAAAACAAGTGGAGAGGAGCCAAACCTATCCCACCACGCTGGTGATTTGGTACACATCAGACCATAATCACCCCTGGTCAACACACAGAAATGCGCTTACAGGTTCCACCAGGCATACCGCTTTGAAAATGAATGCCCCGATGGAATCTCGAGCTCAGGAAGAAGAGAATTCAGAAGCAATCATAATGCCTGAGATTAGTCCCATTTGAAAGAATAATAATGATATTACTAATGCAATTTCTGGTGGTGCAAGTTCGTATTCATCGGTGGACTAGGTCCCCACTGGTGGGGATAAATTTATCAGCATCATCATCCACGATGACCACAACATGTTGGTGGTATAATTATGGAATTTAGATGATTTCTTTGCTGAGTTAGGAGAGCATCTAGAGCCCCTCAACTTTTTTGATCGATAGCATTTCAACGATACACAAGTCCGACTAGGAGGACGTAGCCAGATCAGTGGTTGACCCTCAAAAATGGAAAAACCAGGTAATGCATTCCCTTAACACTGTCATAAAACTATGGGCATAAAAAACTTCAGCTTTTGCGGTAGATGTAAGTATATTTCAATACTCTCCTGTATAGAACACCTCTAGTGTAACTAGGTAAAATTATAACATACATATTAATTATAATTTAATTAATACTAATAGAGAAAGGATATTGTATGAAGGTTTAAGGATGTAATTTGAATATCATAATAGTTATGAAAATATGCATTCATATAGGAGACAATGCTTACTTAAAAAATTCAAATTAAGTTTGAAGAGTTTTTTTTAACTATTTAGATGATGTTTGTATTGTGTGGAGACAAATTGTAGACATACCTCAACTTTTTGGTCAATATGTTCGTCTAATTTTCCTTTGATAAATGGCAGAATGCAAATTCTTATTTTTGCCTTAATTTGGCAACAATAACAAAAAATAATAGGGAAAACAAAAAACAGTTTTGGGCACGTGTTAAATCACACAATAGTTAAACTATCCTTATAAATTAGAGAGATCTCGACAGTCAAATAAAAAATAAAAAAAAGTTTAATAATGAAAATAATTCAAACATCCAAACTAGGGTCATGCAATATAATTAACATAAACTTGAGTGCTTCAATAAATATTTGATTATCTCTAGAATGATTTTAATTACTTAATACATTATTGAGAGTTGTAAATTATATTTATTTTGTTTATCTTCATAAATAATTAGTAAAATAGAATGTCTATACATTTAAAAATTAATTTAAGTCAAATTAAGATTCTATTTGCACCCAAACTAACCACCTAGTTATAAATGAAAAAAGATAGAAAAAATGAAAAAATATTCTTAATACAAGAGATGTCACTCAAAGGAGTGTCAATATTATTCCCATGCTTTGGAAAGACCCCAAAAATATAAAAATGATTTGAATAAAAGATTTCAATTCGCTGAGGTGATAAATAATAGTTGAATAACACTAAGAATAATATTATGAGAAAAATATTAAGTACTATCATAAAAAGTCAACAAAATATGCCAATAATACATAATATGGATTGATAATTTAAAAAAAAAAAAAAAAAAACTTAAACATGTTAAAATCATCTAATTTAATGATTGGTAAATACTTAATCATTTTAAAGAGTGTGAATTATTATTACTAATGTCTTATATAAGTATTGGTAATAATTTGTATTTCATTTTATTTATAAATGATGCAACAAGGTTTATGAGGGTATTTTTATTGAAAGAAAAAATAGGATCTTTTAAATTTCTTAAATCTTTAGATAAAAATAATGTGGACATTCCATCAAGTCCTTAAGAATGGATAGAGGAGGATAACTATTTTTAATGAATTTTATGATTTTTGTTTTTCACTTGGAATCAAAATACATCTCCTTACACACCATAACAAAATGGTGTAAAAAAATTAAAGAATAGTTATTATTGTCAATCAGAAGTGTGTTGTTGAGAGAAAGTGTGTTATTCCCCACTCCTATTGGAAAATGGAATATCTCCTAGGTGTGGATGAATTTAAAAAGGAGATAATCTCAAGATAGGTTTGGTTCCCTTGGTTCTCTCACCAAAACCTACTCTTGACCTACTATCTACTAATTTTAGCAATGAAAAGGGTGCAAAATTTACTATTTACAATGGAATTGAAAGATAAACTAAAATAACGGTGATGTACCAATTTTTTGTGACCACTTATGCTTTCAATGCACTCTTATGATAAGAAAAACTTTCACACATTCACTACACTCTGAAATTATTTTTACAAAAGTGTTTCACAAGAAGGATTTGACAAAATCAGTTTATGCAACGAAGGACTAAACTCACATCCAATGCTTGAACCTAAGCTTGTTTATACATTTAAAATGACCTATAGATCAGTAGATATCTCTCATGAAGGTAAAATACCAAAAAATAACATTAGAAAAGAAGTTCTTGACTAGATTATATCAATGGCAAACACATACATTTCACTCAAAAAGCTATAAAATGGAGGAATCAATTTCTTATTTCTCTCAAAAGGTAAATACAAAATTTTGGTAGCCTCTAAGAGCAACCAAAATCAAAAGAGTATTTTTCACATTCTGGAAAATGAAATCATATAGTAAAAATAAATGATTGGAGGCAAAGCAGCTCCAAAATAGGGGACTTCAAACTTGGTCTAAACTCATCCTTTAGTGTTACGTAGCATTCTTCAACCTTTCAAAAATTAGTCCTTCATAGGGTGCCTATAAAATATAATATTAGATGTTTTGGGGACTTAGTAACTTTGTCATAGCATTTAGCCAAGCCTAGAAGCTACAACCCTTAGATTTAAGCTCACATGTTTCCTTGATGAATGGCTCTTCCTCCAAGAGAGTAGGCAGTCAATTCCATTCAAGTCTTTATTTTAACCCTTATTGATACTCATGAGTGATGTGTTATCACTTCATACAAGTTTTTATGATACTTTTTCAACCTTTTTTTGACTTTGCCTTTAAATGGGGCGTATGAGGGAAGCAGAGTCCCATTAGAGCTTGGAGACCTTTTAGAACTTCCCAACCTACAATTAAAACCTTATTATGACTTATTACAAGTCTATATATGGTTTATCATATCATGTATTAGCTTTCTAAGGCCTTATGAAGAGTCATATGCATTGATTTAATCCTTTAGCTCCTCAAATCTCTCATTTCCACTAGGTGTAGAAGACAAAAATTTGTATTTACTAAAGGTTGCTTCAATTTTTTAGATCTCTTCTATGGAAGACTTCTTAATAGCATAATATAATTAGAATAATTTAATGTGATGCATCAATCACTCAAATAGACTTGATTCTACATGAAAACCATGTATTTCCTCTAAATTCCTTGTAGCTTTTTTTAATAAAATCTCCTTGTCAGGGAGAATATGGATTTGATGATGAGAACATGAGTACATTTTTAGACACATTATATCCCCTTACATCTCCTCATCAAAGTTTTTATCCAAACTCCAAGTGTAGATGTGTTTTTTAACATTTTAGCCAAATTAGGCCAAATTAGCTAGGCATAAAAGGTGGAAAACATGCTCCTAAGACCCATAAAACATGTAAAACTAACCAAAAACATTTGATTCACTTTTCCTATTATATAAAAATTATCTATGCAAATTTTGGTGGTATGGAGCATTGTGGAGGTAGAAGAACCATGAAATGACCTTTAGAAATCTTGCCTTTTTGAAGCATTGTCTGACTAGCCCAAAAACATTGAATGGTTTAGGCATCTATGAGTGATCTAATATGTATTTTTTAGTTTAGAAAGGTAAAAAAATTATAAATATATCTCCCCAATGATTTTCATCTTTCTACATTCTCTAGAACCCTTGTTTTAGTCCAAAAACATAAAAAAATAGTTTTTGTACTATTCTGTATAAATGAAGGTATAACAAAAATGTATGTGGAATACCCTATGAGTGTATACTATAATTTTTGATATGTTTCAATAATCAATTGTCGAATTTTATAAGGTTTCCAGCTCAATCTCTACAAATTGGTCCAAACTAGGGTTTTAGGTAGTTTTCACCCTTAAGGATTGTTCATAAATTGTAACATCCAACCTATGAAAAAATTAAATGAAATACAAGTTCAAAACCATCTCCAACATCCAAAATATCATTTTGGTCCCATTATCCTCCATGTTGATGTTAACATCCAAACTCGGCCTATCAAACCCTTCAAGGCATTATGTGCACCCTGTTATGGTTTTGGGCCAAGAAATGGCTTCTTCATGAATTTATATACAAATAAAAATCTCTAAAACATATAATTAATTCCCATTTTCATTTTCATATGATTTTTAATTCTAATTAGACCTTGCAAGTGCTGTTATACCCCTATTAACCAGTAGGTCTAGTTTAGGCCTAGTTGAGTTTGACTACAACTTGTGTATTTAAGCTATTATGCTTAGTCTAAAACCTCTGCAAGAATTAATACATTCTTGATTATGTCTAACTGAGCTCTCTAAATCCCATAATAAGGTCTCATCATCTTCTAGTTTACCTTTTTTCACCATCTCTATGACCAACCTATAGGAAATGAATCTCTAGGAGTGCCCTCTATCTGAGATAAAACATATGGCACTCTTACTATTTCCTAAGGAAAAAAATCCTATTATAGGATTAATCAAGTGATCAGAGAGATTTGTACCAAATTTTTGGTTTTCATCACTTCATTTTCTCCTCCAAATCTTCAAAAAACTAAGATAGACTTGTATAAAATCTCAATGTGTGCAGGGTTTTATAAGTTGACTCTATGTTGCCTATTAGAAACTTTATCTTGCCCTATTTACATATGTTAAGAGTCTCTTGAGATGGTTATTATCACTATGGAGTTTCTTTGTTTATCATCTAAGATCTTTGAAAAAAAATTCAATGCAAATCCTCAGCTCACCTTCTTAGTTGTTAGTCATTATGATTATATTTTTTTGCTTAGGAAATGACACTTGTAATTATGTACTACCTGATTAGACATTGTGACAATTGATTTTAATATATCCTTGGATTCATTTAGGTTCATATCCTTTTATTAATCTTGATCCTTCAACTTCCATGATGTTTTAAATGCATATGAAGGCTTCCTTAGGGCTAGTTGATTGTGTTTAGCTAGAAACCTTATGTATACCTTATTAACTATGATTTGAATAAGGAATATAATCTTAGTTCTGTATACATTTCTTTCTCATTTTTTATTTGAAACCTATTCATATGTGAAGCTCACTTACCTAGTTTAGGCCTCTAGGTTATTAAAACACTGCTCATTCTCATCCTCAAATCTGACTTAATGAGAAAACTATAGGTAACACTTGAGCATTGGGTTATTGATTTCTTGTGTATGATTTCTGCTTAATATTATTGTCTCCTTTTTATTAGGATTAAATTTACCTTGGAGAGACTTTTGTGGGACCATCCATTTCACAATCTACACCAATATAATGACCTTCATCATTTAGCTCTACTCTTATGAAAGCCAAACAAGTGGCCTTAAGTTTGTATGGAGGAGGTATTTTGGGCCATGGAGTGTCACCATCATCTCTTCATCCCATATGATATCATGAGGAAATATCAATCTTACGAACACCCCTAAATTAGTGTCAACTAGAACATTTGACTCAAATACATTATGGCACACAGTCAGTGATAGGAAATGTCACAATTATAGATGTTTGTGGACTGAGCCTTAGGCCAAAAATAGGTATAAATAGACCTTCTTATTGAGACAATATTCATTATGATACTTTTATCTGTCCATCCTTGCCTTAAGGTCATGGTGACTTCAACTTTGTTTCCTATAACCTTCTATGTCTTGCCCTATTTCCATATGACTGTGCATGTTTATTTTCTATATTAGTCCTTATTTCATGCTCTAAGACCCTATTGAGGTCTATTAAGCTTAATTATAACTCATTTGAACTTACTTTTCATTTGAAAACCTATCATTAGGCCAACATACCATATGCTTTTATACTTTCATCTTACAATTGGCTATAGGTGACTCTTTTGAGGTAAAAGTACACCTATGGGTTTTAATTCATAATATTTTCATGTTTCAGCTCCCTTGAAATCTATTAGTCTCATTGAATGATTAAACAATACTCATGTCATGCTTGGAGCTACACCAATACACCCACTGTTGTATTCAACCTATATTTCCATCCTATAACCAACTTGTAGGTGTCTATTCTTGTGATCAAAGAGGAACTTGTGTATGCAATAAAAAATGCATCATATCTATAAATCAATCCTAGATCAAAGAAGATAGATCCTACTGTACACTTCTGATTAGGGACACATTTTTTAAGTAGGAGCATGACCAATAATGGGATCTACTAGACATGATTAGGAGATCTCTTACTATAATATACCATGCTAATGAGGGTTCCAAAGCCTCTAGTATAATTCAATCACATAATAACCCTAAAGGGGTCCTAAGTTTTGATATTTAACCTACACTAATAACAAGTAAAGTAAACAAAATCTAGTGCTCACCAAACTTGTGGCACAAAGTGGGGGTTATAAATAATAAAACTAAACATGTATGGAAGACATATACTCATGTAAATGTATACAAAATCCTAATAAATGGAAGAGAATCACAAATGCATATCTATTTACTCTTATAAAGGAAAAATAAATTTAGTAATACTAACCTTTGAAGATGAACCTACCAAGTCTCAATCTCTCCTTTAGCCAAGGTGTTTTGCAAGAGGTTATTGTGGTATGTAAGGATGACAAAGACAAATTAGCTCTAGGATACACTAATTATCAATACATCCAGAAGACTTATTCACAATAAAATATCTATATCTCCAAAGAAATCATGGAACCCTAAGCTTTACTTATCAATTAGAATGGTCAATAAGGAGATGTTCATTTTCTCTTAATTCTTCTTTCACTTGTCCTTGATAAATGATGAGAATGAAATTGTATATATAGGTAGATTTGATCCTTGACCCTTCCAAAAATCATGACTGATAGGGTTGACCTAGTCTACCTAGCTCAATTTTGGATGATAATTCACTAGGTCCCAAAGTAGGTTGGCCAAAGGCAAACCTAATTCCTAAGTGAAATAACTAGAAACTATATAGGGGTGACCCAGTTGACCTAGTATAGTTGACTAAAGAAATGGGATTTAGGTGAGGAATGGGAAGATAAAATATATAAAATGCTTGAAATGGGTACAACAGAGAAAAACAAGCTTATGGATAATGGTTTTAGGAGACAAGTGTGTAGATAACAAGGTGCAAAAGGGACAACAATCCTTACAAACACCAATGATCTACCCACCCCTTTCCTAGTGTACCCCTTAAGGCATAAATTTAGAGAGATTGAGAATTGATGGGTTCTTGTAAGATATAAAGTGTTAGTAATTGATAAAATTTTGAAAATATTATGCGTATACATATGCCCCACTCGAAGCTCATCACATGTCACATGAGTACAACATAAGATGGTGCTTTAGGAATAGAACATGATAACACATATTGCTAATGATAAGTAAAATGAAATAAGTAATGAATAAGATAAATGAAAGGATAGAATATAAAAACACATACCTTTACTTACCTTAGTGATGTAGATAAGGAAGTAGACTGCAAGATAAGTGAAGGTGTCCAAATGTAAAGAACATTAGGCGAACCTATAAATGTTAGTGAAAAAAATAGCCAAAAATTGAAATTTTTGGAAGAGAGGAATATAGTAGTGGAAAATATTCCCTAAGTCATCATGATTTCAGAACATTTTATGGTTTGGAAAACATATGAGTAGAAACAAAAATAGAGGAAAAACAAGGAATCTGATGGACAAGATTTGAAAGCTTAAGATTTTTGAAAAGTGATTTTAAATAGGTTGAAAGGAAAGTCATTTGGTATTTTTGACTTATGAATGAGAGAGAAATAACTTTAAGAGACCAAACGAGCTAGGATGGTGAGCACACAACAGACTAGGAAAAAGGGAGCCTGAGAGGTAACAACGGGTGCACTACATGTAGGCAATTCAGAATTTCAAACAAATTTTTGAATATTTTAGTGATTTAAGTTTATTTTTAGAAATTTGTATTCTTAAGAATTTATATACATCTAAATAAAACCAAATTAGATGATAAAGGTAGGAAAAACCAATTATGGAAATGGGTTTGAAGGGTTTGGGGAAATAACTACCAAAAGGTACTTATTTCACAAAATGTAAGGGGTCAATAAGGAAAAACAACTAGGTCAACCCAATCAACTTGGTAGGCTAAAAAGTGATAAAAATCCATACTATCGACCTAGTAGGTCTGTATCAATGTTGTTGGTTTTTTTAAACTACCAACCTAGTACATTATTGCCGACTAAGAAAATAGTCTAGTGTGATAATGCAATACTAAGGGGGAAATAAGAGGGTTGACTTAGATTTTTAAGTCAATAGGTCAAAATAGGAAAAATTTAGTCAAACTAATATTTGATCAAAGGACCAAAATAGTATAAAAATGCATGCAAGTGGTTGAATGAGTGCTAGAAGGGCCCAAAATTGCCAAGTGAGGGCTAAAAGGACTAAGTAGGATAGAAAATAGGTTAAATTGATGAAAAATGAATGTATTAAAGTAATTTATCTTTGTTTGTGATTGAAATTAAAAAATAATTTATTTTGATTATACATGACTTAGAGGATATAATACATCTTTTGTTGTTTCCTCATTATAGGGATGTCAAACATTTTGGCATTTGGTGGACATATCATGGATCCCAAAATTATTAGAGTACCTATCAATAGAGGATAGAGCTAGATTGATTGCTTTAGGCCTAGGTGGCATAATAGATATGTGTAGGATACCACCTAGCTCAGATGTATTATTCATGTTCTTAGGATGCTAAGAATTATTGACTAACACCTTCAAGTGGGAGGTGGAGGGGGATACTATAGATATGGGTATCACCTTAAAGGATGTACATGCCATCCTAGGATTTCCCATAACAGGGTTACCCAAAGTTACAAGAGTACCTGATAGTGATGAGGAGAGAAGAGTCATAGCCATATGGGTGACGAGATCAGAGATGATACAACCTAGATTGAGGATGAATATGTGTTATGTTGTGGAACCTATTTCCATATTACAATGTATTTTCAAATATTGTACATTAAAATGTATTGTAAACTCTTAATGTATTATTAACTTTCTTAGAGGAAATTAGTCTCTAAGTGGGAGATTGTTATGTTGTGCAACCTATTTACACATTATAATGTATTTTCAAATAATGTACATTAAAAAATTTGGACCCCCTTTTTTTTTGGAGATATATTATATATCTATACTTGCATATGTGTGGTTTCATCACCCATGATTAATGGGGAACCATTATGGGTTGACTTGGCCCATGGTTTTGGTACCCATTATTTTCTAAAAAAGATATATTAGTTACCTATTAATGTATTATAAATGGATATAGGTAATACATCAGATGTAATAGATTTTTTGAAGGTGAATAGAGTGTGTGAATTTAAGAGGGTTTATTGAGTGTAGCTCCAAATGATATTTGTGCATTGTAATTATGAGAAAATTCATCTGAGAGTAGATTTTACTCTTATTTACTTGTAATAAGATTTGAGTAAGTGTTTCTTAATGGATATAATCCATATTGGGTGAACCACGTTAAATCTTGTCTTCTTATTATGTATTTTTATTTTTATTCTGTATGTATCTCTTTTCATAATTCTTATTACTATGATTCTATGAAATTACTTTTCATTAATTTTTTATTTATTCCCAATGACTTGTATTAGATCTTTAGGTTGTACTTGTTGAAGTGTTAAATCATAGGAAAGGTTATTTATTTAAGTGGGTGCTATGGCTAATGATAATAGATCAAATTTTGAAAAGTTTGATAAATAGAAATTTAGTCTATGGAAGATGTATATGGAGAATTACCTCTATTATAAGGACCTCCATGATCTGCTAGGAGGAAAAGTAAAATAACCAATGGGATGATAGATGAGGCTTGGGAGTTGTTTGACATGAAAGCACTTGGGGCCATCCGATTATGCCTTAAGTCTTCAAATGTATTTAATATATCATAGGAGAAGACCAAAAAAGGTCTCATGAATGAATTAGGGAAGTTACATGATAAACCCTATGCTATTAATAAAATATTTTAAATGAAAAAGTCATTTAATATGAAGATGTTTAAAAATGGTTCAGTTATTAATCATTTAAATGAATTTAATATAGTTGTGAGCATATTAAACTCTATAAAAACTAAATTTGATGATGAAGTCATGGCTTTACTTATATTATGTTCCTTCCCAGAGAGTTGGAATAACCTAGTAATAGCTGTGAGAAAATTAGTCTCTAATAATGCCAAGTTGAAGTTTGAGGATGCCACAGGGGTAATCCTTAGTGAATAAATGTGATGGAAAACCTTTGGGGAGACTTCTAATTTAGGTGATGCTTTGGTAATGGAGACTATATGGAGACAAAATCATAGAGGAAAAGGAAAGCATGGAAAGTCAAATGGTCCTAAAAGGTCAAAACCAAAGAGTAGGATGGCATGCTAGAACTATCGAAAGTTTGTGCATGAAAAGAAATATTTTTGGGATCATCAGAACAAGAATAAAAATTAGGAAGACACAAAGGATGTGAATGTGGTAATAGGTAATTTTTTTCAGAATGCATTAATTCCATCCATAAATAATACTGTTGAGTCTTGGGTTTTAGATTCAAAGGCTTATTTTCATGCTAAAACACATATGAATTATTATATTGATAATGTTGAAGGAAATTTTGGACATGCTTATCTTGGTGATGATGAGCCTTGATTTATAGTGGTAAAATGATGTTTTCAGGTCAAGATGTAGAATGGGAACACCTGGATACTAAAGGATATCATGCATGTGCCCCAAGTTGAGATGGAACTTGGTATCTATGGGATAGCTAGGCAGTGAACGTTCCATGATGAATTTTACAATAGATTCTTGGAATGTGACTAAGGGTGCTCTTTTGGTAGCAAGAGGTAATAAGTTTGGTACTTTGTATTTATCAAGTAGTGCTGATTATTGTAATTTAGTTGTTGTAGATGCAGATGTAACTTTATTATGAAATAGGTTCGGTTACACAATCCAATAGGACATGTAAATTTTGAAGGATAGGTTGCCTAGGTCGAAAGGGATTGATTTATATTTTTGTTAAGACTATGTGTATGTAGAAAATAAAAGGGTAAATTTTCTCAAGGTTAGACCTACGAGGAAGGAGAATAAGTTGGAGCTGGTTCATTCAGATATATGGAGGCCAACTCAGGTATCTTCTATTGGTAGGTCATCTTATTATGTCACTTTTATTGATGATGCAACTAGGGAAGTTTGGGTATATGGTATTAGAGGGTAATATGATGTGTTTAATACATCTAAAAGATGGAAAGAATTGGTTGAGAATGAAATAGGTCTCAAGTTAAAATGTCTCAGGTCAAATAATGGTGGGGAATATTTCAACAATGAATTTTTTGATTACTATTTAAGGGATAGAATTCATAGACAAAGGATAATTACAAAAATCCACAACATAATGGAGTGTTAGAAAGGATGAACATGGCTATCATGGAGCATGATAAGAACATGAGGTTGCATGAAAGACTAACCCTTTAGTTTTGGGTAGAAGAAGTAAACACGACTATATATATGATTAATAGAGGACCTTCATCTTATTTATATGGAGGCATACCTAAGGAAGATTGGCCTAGTAAGAAGGTTTATTATTCATTTCTTATAATATTTAGATTTGAAACTTTTTTTTATATTGATAAATACGATAGGAACAAGTTATAGGCTAAGTTTGAAAAATGCACATTTATTGGTTATGGTGAGGATGACTTTGGTTTCTGGATATGGAGTTTTAAGGACAAGAAAATATTTTGGTCTAGGGATGTTGCCTTTAATGAAACATTCATGTATAAATAATATTTGGAGGATAAAAAAGAGGATTCCATAAAAGATTACACAAAGTTGGAAGACATTATAGATGGCAAAGTGTCTGAGAAACTAGTTTAGACACCTACTCCACAAGAACCCTAAACTCCTATGGTGAGAAGGTCTTCTAGAGTATGAAGGGAACCTGAACATTTTTCTCCATATCTTTATTATTTATCACTCACTGACAATGGAGAGATATAGTTTTTTAAAGAAGTAATTTAGATAGATGTTAGGAAGAAGTAGGATCAAGAAATGGATGAGGAACAATAGTCTCTCATGAAAAAATAGACTTGGGATTTGGTAAACCCACCTGAAGGTAAGATAACATTACAGAATAAGTGGGTGTACATAATTAAAGAAGATTATGGTGACAAGAAAAGGTACAAGGCTTGGTTGGTGGTAAAGGGGTTTACACAGAAGAAGGGAATTGATTTCGATGAGATTTTTTCTCTAGTGGTGAAGATGACTTCTATTAGGAGGGTAAGTGCACCAACTTGGGGGACAGAAAAGGGCCTACCCATGGACATGATTTATCTAAACTTTTAAAAATGTGAACTTCTATAGATAATTAGAGATGGCTACACTCAAAATTTGAAGATGGTATAAAGACATGAATTGTAACATTTCAAGTCTAATTTCTAAAAATCTATTTTTTTTTAAAATTGGTTAAGTATAAATAGGTCAAACATATAAAATTGAAGAGGACCTCCTATTTTTTTAAGAAAAATTGAATTGTACCATTCTGTGTAACCCACCATTTTTTAAGCATCATTAAATATTGTTAGAACTTTGGTGAATATTTAGATTAGATATTCTAGTGTGTTACAAACTCTTTTTATATTTTTTGATGAATATTTTTTATTATTAATTTTTCAATTAAGTATATCCTAAAAACTGATAAATAAATGGATAGCCATCTATGCGGCCCACCCTAACTACCTCTAAAAAAATTAAAAATGATTTTTTTTGAATGTGTGTAAAATTAGGCATAATTTGTTACCATATAATTTGTTTTGCATTTGGTTCAACAAAAAAATAGATAAAAATGAATGGGCATGTATGGGTGAGGCATGGAGTGGCCTTAAAAAGGTCTTTTTAGAAATGAATATAGTTTGAACCCTTAAAATAGCCCAATAATTATTAAAACCAAACATTTAGAAATAGGACAATGTGCTCTTCACAGAGATAATAATTTATCAAATTTTGATGTTGAAATCCATAGCCTATCTGGTGATTGAAGTTGAAATTTGTTTGTTTTTCCTAAAACTCTCAGTCTCAACTGTAGATGCAAAATCCCAAGACTTTGGCTCGAAAATACATGCCATTTTCGAGCCTAAAGGCTCAGTTTTAAACTCAAATTCAAATAACATCTATGTGATATATAATACAATAAAGAATGTGTGCATGTTATATAATGTGTACATATTTATTTGACATAAAATGAAACAATTTTTTTTTATGTTTGTTATGGGGGAAAGGTCCCATTAGCCATGCATCCTTATAAGGGGAATGTCAAATTTTGTGTTTATTATAGGGGAAAGGTTCCATTAACTTTGGATGGTGAATTAAGGTGCCATAACATTGCATTAAACTTCAAAAAATTTACCCGTTTTGGAATCTAACATCTTAACTACTTATAACTAAGGTTTCAAGGTCTAACACATTATACATTTGAAAGTATAAGTAATTTTATCGTGAAAGGCCATAAAATGCATTGTTAAAACCTATGATCAAAACTTAACCTTTAGTGCAGCAATCATTGTGCATTAGAGTATCAATACTTGACTCTTACTTGTCCAAATGTGACTGGTTACTTTTAATTTTATAGAATAAATGTTGAACAAGTAATAGATATGACATTTTCATCTTTTGGTTCACTTTAATAGTTATAAACACCAATATGTTTCATTAATAGAACATATGTTAACAAAATCCTTGTTCAATAATTGAAACATGTAAAACTATTGGGATATTTCCCCTAGTAGGACAAGGATATACCTTACCACCTTACTTTCTTAAAATCTTTCTCGCCCTTGAATTTTGTGTTTCTTATTGATATCATCCTACTTGCCTAAAATAATATCTTACCCTTTTGTTGTTTCTTTGATATATTTGACCAAGCCCCTTTATTTATAAATTTTGAACTAATTTTAAGTGGAAAACCCATTGAATTGGACTATGTAGTATAGATAGTCTTGTGTAAGTAGAAATAAGAATTGAACCCTTGGTGTAATAGTGTATCTCTTGGATATCTATTTCAATAATGCTATCAAATGGAACCCAATACCTATGAATCATGCCTTAGATTGTCCTAAAAACATTCATAAATTGTGTTGAATAAAATCCCTTAAGTTTCCTCCAAGGTCACCTAGTGCATCTAATTCAGTAGGTGCATTTTAAAGTCCCAATTGAAATTCTAACAAGAGTCTTCTATTGTTACAATTCTTCAAGTTCGATTCACCTAATATATTTAAATACAATATTCAAAATTTGCCAAAAATTAAGATCTTTTATGAAAATATGGTTAATACTCCATTCCATGCACTTCCTTCATCTACCCCTCCATCACAAATGGGACAACCATCAACCACTCCATCCATTCCCACGTCATCTAAAGAGTATGTTTTTGACATGGGACTAGTCCTAGTCATACCATGGATGCAACAATTGTAAGCTAAAAAACAAGATAGACAACACTTGGTGCTTATCAATACTATAAATTTTTATACTTGACTATGTAATTAGGTGATCCGGGCAACAGTTTAGGAGACAATTCGGGTGACAGTTCCACCCCAATTGATGACTAAAATTTTGGGAGCCATAACTTTTGCACCGTAGTTCCAATTGACTCACCGTTTGAACCATTGGAAAGATAAGAATGAGGATAACATCATGAAATGTCATAGATATTTTATAGATGAAGTTTGACCCTCAAAAACCCAATGGAAGTGCCCCAAATTTCACTTTTAGTAGTGCAGTCTAAAAATAGTAAGTTTTTAAAAATAGTAATTCCTTAAATTCTGTATTGTTTTAAATCTTAGAAGTCAAACCACTTAATATCCCTTGAGATTGGTGACCTTACACATATTTCCCATGGTTTCAAAATGTGTATAAATGAATAGGTAACCCAAAATGTAAAGACAGACATCTCTTCCCAGAGATAAGCATATATTTGTATTGTGATCTTGAGTAATACTACATCTCTTCTCAGAGAATTCATTGTTACTATGTTATTTCTATGCTATTGAAATATTTATCAACCAAAACTTCTAATTTTTGGATCTGTGGTATCAAAGCAGTTTGTCTTGAGAGTGTATGATCTTGAGGATGAGGTTAGGCTACAAGAAGCTTGGGTGGGAAACAATAGAGCTTCCAAACTTTCCACTTGTTTGCTCTAAATGACTTCAAATGGTGGATGACACCAAAACATATAATCATTTCAAGGAAATGGTTAATAAATCCCTCCAATGGCAACAAGTGTAGATGCTACAACAATTTTCCCAAATTCTTCAAACACTTTCAATGGGAAATTCTAGCTTTGTGGCTACACTTCTTGGCTCCTCATCCAGGGAACATCCTTTTAGTGCTCCAACACCCTTCAAGGTTCAAGTAAATTTTTATATTCATACATTTGAAGGAAAAATCAATGTTGATGTAGTATAAAATTGGTTGGATCAACTGTCTTCCTACTTATCTCTAAATAAGTTTGTCGATGGAGAAAAGATTACTTTTGCTCTTTTAAAATCATCATTGCTCATGAAAAACTAGTGGGAAGTGTATAAAAAGAGGTTCAGTACAGATGACATTGGCCTTGAGGTGGAACCTACTTGGGATGATTTTGTGGAAGTAGTGAAAGAAGAATTCTATCCCATCAGAGCATATGATGATCTGTACATACAGTGGCAATAACTTTGCCAAGGTAAGGACCAATATATTCAAGATTACAGAGACACTTTTCATTCTCTATCTACAAGATTGGGCATTAAAGAAAGTGAGAAACATAAGACTCTCAAATATCTTGGTGGACTACAATGGTACATATGGGGGGAAATGGAACTCTTTAATTTGGAAACCCTTAGTGAGGCATACAAATTTATAGTGAAGATTGAATAGAAGCATGGCAAAAAGAATACAAAGAGTCAACCCTCAAAATGGAAAAGTGATAAGGAAGGTCAAACACGAGGCCAAAATTGGAAGAAGGAGTTTCAAGATAAGAAATCCCAGAAGGGGAAGGCTAGAAAATGGTGTGATTACCAAAAAACTAGAACTCACTCTAAAGAAGAATGTCGAGCCATCAAGTCACTGCTTTCTGAGTCACAATACTCAACATCTACTACTTTGCCTCATACACAACCCATAGTCAAAGAGGATGAAGAATAAATTGTATATGATAAGCCTAACACCATCATCACTTCATCAAAGACCCATGAGGAAAGACCTGATGACAAGGAAATATTGTTTCACTCTACATTATCGGTAAAGGTAAGCCTCTACATTTCATTCTTGATAGTGGGAGTCAAAAGAATTTAATCTCTGCTAAAGTTGTGAAAAGTCTAAATCTATCCATGAAGCCTCATCCAAAACCCTATAGTATTGGATAGTTGAGCCTAGGGAGAGACCTCTGTGTCACCCATCAATGTCTTCTTTTATATGCTATAAAACCATTCCAAGATGAATTCTTGTGTGATGTGGTCAATCTAGATGTTTGTGATGTACTCCTTGGTTAGCCATTCATGTATGAGCAACATAGCATCTATGAATCAAAAACCCAAAGGATCATCCTCACTCTTGGAACATGGTACTATAGGGTACCATAGGTACCACCTCCCACATCTATGTCCTTGATCAGTGCTAAGCAATGTAAGATATTTGTTGAGAAGACAAAGCAATTTGTTCTCATGGTGGTCAAACCATAGAAATCCAAGAAGGTTGATGTTGAAGTCCTGACTACACAATAAACACAACAACAAAAGTAGATAAGATGAATCATAAGAGAATATGATGACTTATTCAAGTCACCCACAGGTGTTCCATTGCATTTCTAGGTAAAATATTCTATCGATTTGATCCCAAAATCACCTTTGCCTAACAGTCCTATGTATCACAGATAAATTTTGGAGAATGATGAGATAAAAAGATAGATTCAAGAATTGATCTAAAAGGGTCACATCAGGCCAAGCTCTTCACCTTGTTATAGCCCAATTTTCATGGCACCGAAGAAAGATGGAACATGGAGGCTTTTCATTGACTACCGAGCCTTGAATAAAATCTCTATGAAGAATCACTACCCTCTCCCTAAGATTGATGACCTACTAGACTAGCTACATGGTGCAAATTTCTTCACCAAAATTGATCTCAAATCTAGTTATCACCAAATTCCCATCGATCCCACTAATGTCTGGAAGACTGAATTCAAATCTAAGAAGGGGCTCTTTGAATGGTCGGTTATGCCTTTTGGCTTAACTAACGCACCTGCAACCTTCATGAGGATGATGGATGACATCCTAAGACCCTTCACCAAATCATTCATGGTTGTCTACATAGATGACATACTCATCTATAGTAGAACATGGGAAGAAAATTTACAACATGTTCGTAAGGTGCTTCAAACTCTTCAGGAACACAAGTTGTATACAAATCTTGACAAATGCACATTCAAGATGACAACAATACAGTACCTCGAGTACATTTTGAATGAGGAAGGGGTCCATGTTGATTCAAAAAAGATTTGGGATATTCAAGAATGGCCCACACCAAGGACCCTCATAGAGATTCACAGCTTTTTTGGTCTTGCAAATTTCTACTGTAGGTTTATTCTTAGATTTTCACATGTTGCTTGGTCTCTAACCCAAGTGACTAAAGGAGGAGCTAAAGCTACATTTCAATGGGGTGAAATACAACAAAGGGCATTTGAGAATTTGAAAAATAGACTCTGCTCAGCCCCTATTCTTGCTTTGCCAGATTTACATCAACCTTTTGAGTTGATGACATATGCATCTGAATATGCCATGGGAGCTATCATCATGCAACATGACCATCCTATTGCATATCATAGTGAAACTTTCACTGATACAGTCAGGAAATATCCAACATATGATAAGGAGATATATGCCATTGTCCAAGCCTACAAATAATGGAAACACTACAACTTGGGGAAAGAGATGGTCATCCACACTAACCATAGACCATTGGAATTCATTTGGATGCAAAACAAATTATGAAATGAGAGGCACCAAAAGTGGGTCACATATATTCAGCAATTTCACATGATAATCAAACAAAAAAATGGGAGCTCAAATACAACTATAGATTGTCTGAGCCACTCAACAATTACTACACTCGCAATAGTTCTTGACCTGTGTGGACATGAGATTGCCACCTGGGGTGCTCTATATGAAGCAAATCCTACCTTTTTTGATACATATCAAGCACTTCAAAAAGGTAAACATGTTTTTGATATATATCTATAAGATATTTTCCTCTGTCATATGGGACACATCTATGTTCTAGTTGTAGAGAAACAAAAGATGATATGGGAAGCACGCTTCAGTAGGATAGCTAAACACTTTGGTATCAAAAAGACATTGGTAGTTCTTCAAAAACACTTCTACTAGCCCCATATACGAAAGGATGTGGAAATATATCTCAAATCTTGTACCCCATTTATGATAGCCAAGCCAACAAATAAGAATCAAGGATTGTACATGCCATTTCCAAAACCAACCATGCCTTGGGAATCCATATCAATGGATTTTCTCTCAAGTTTGCCCACTTCAAAACATGGTAAGGATTGTATTTTTGTGGTAGTTGATCATTTTTCAAAAATGGCTATCATGATTGCTTGCAAAAAAATATATCTACTAAGGAAACTAATCAACTATATTTTAGTCATGTATGGCTCCATTTTTGTCTCCCCAATTCCATTGTCTCAGATTGAGATAGCAAATTCTTGAGCATCTTCTGGTCCACTCTATGGAAGATGGTGGATACTAAGCTGATGAAGTCCATAGCCTTTCATCCATAGATTGATGGTTAGATAGAGGTGGTAAACTGATTGATTATTCACATGATTCAATTGATCACTCCAAACATCCACACACATGGGATGAGGGACTTCTTTTCATACAACATGGATACAATCAGGCACTGCACAGCTTGACCAAGCATAGTCCATTCCAAGTATGTTTTGGGTTCCAACCCATGGCACTAATTGATATAGTTGTTCCATTTTCCACCATGGAATACACACCTCATGGAAGATCTGAGGCAACAAAAGCAACAAAGTTTATTGATTAAATGGAACACATCTAGTAATAAGTTTATGACATCCTGGAGAAGATGAATCAGAAGTATAAGCAATGCTATGAAAAACATAGGATTGCACACCATTTTGCTATGGGTGACAAGTTTTGGTTGTGGCTTTAAAAGGAATGACTTTCAGGCCCACATATAAATATTTAGCATTTGGGATATGGTCCCCACACCATCACCAGAAAAGTTGGAGAAAATGCTTTTGAGTTGAACCTACCAACCTACCTTGGTCTGCATCCAATATTCAATGTGGAGCTCCTCAAACCATATCACCCACCTCTATTGGAAACTTCAGTTGTATCAAAACAAATGGACATTGATGAGCTTGATTCACCGAGTTTTGATCTAATGGAAGAGGATCAGATTTTGGATACCTGGATGAAGACAACAAGAGCATGCTCTATTCCGCTTTATCGAGTGGTCAAAAGGGGCTAGCGTAGCCACCAAGTTGAGTGGATCACAGAGAATAAAATCAAGACAAAAATAACATGCCTAATGGGGAACATTGATGCAATTTATTTTCAAGGAGGGAGGAATGATCCAAGCAACAATTTAGGTGATAATTCAGGTGACAATTCCACCCCAATTGATGATGAAACTTTTGGGAGCCATAACTTTTACACCGTAGCTCCAATTGACTCACCATTTGAACCGTTGGAAATCTAATAATGAAGAGAACATAATGAGATGGTAAAAATATTTGATCAATGAATTTTGACCCCCAAAAACCCAATGGAAGTGCCCCAAATTTCAATTTTAGTAGTGCAATCTAAAATAATAAGTTTCTAAAAATAGTAATTCCTCAAATTTTGTATTGTTTTAAATCTTGGAAGTCAAACCAATTAATCCCCCTCAATATTGGTGACCTTAAACATCTTACCCATGCTTTCAAAATGTGTATAAATGAATAGGTAACCTGAAATGTGAAGACAGACATCTCTTCCCAAAGATAAGTATATATTTGTATTGTGATCTTGAGTAATACTACATCTCTTCTCAGAGAATTCATTGTTACTATGTTATTTCTATGCTATTAAAATATTTATCAACCAAAAATTCAGAGTTTTAGATCATTAGGATGGTAAGATATGAAAGTAAGATGTTGGAACTACAATGTATGTACATGTTAAATTTTTAAATATTTTGGTCAAGTTGGGTATGCATTTTATTTTGTATAAGATGTGGTTTTGAGCTAAATAAACTTAAAATGGTCACATGTATCCATTAATGATGATGTGGTTTTGAGATGTCATGCCTATAATGATGAATTTATAGCTTAGAAAATATCTAAATGCACTAGGGACTTTTTTTGAAACCATTAAGGGATGGCATAGACCTGTCATTGACCAAGTATGACATATTTATAAGTTACCTCAACTCAAACTCTATTGAAATTATTCAAGACATTAAACCTATGATAATGTCCCCTAAATCTAAAACCTTCTTCCCCTCAAGGATGATATTGAACAAATATAACAAATAATTGTTCATGTGGATGATGAATTGCTCACCTCATATAGATGATTGATCAGAATTGAATACTAGTGTTCACCTCCTCACCGAAGGTTTCAAGATTATATATATTTTTACATATATCTTCAATCATCTTGTCCATATTTCATTGTAATGAGCTTAAACCTTATGATGTGGACTAAAATAAAGTAGTACATGTCTCAAAATTCTTGCTCTCACCTAGGATTTGAGGTTGAGGCTCATCCATTGCTTAATTGTGTTCTCTCCTGCATGTAGGAATTAATATGAATGTAAGTTTTGGGATCTAGAGGTAAATTAAGGTAGAGGGATATAAATAATTTGAATACATACATGTATAAAATTAATAACATTCAGTGCTTGCTCAATTCAGATAGGACATTAAAGGGCTCCACATAATAATTTTTGTATAGTAATGGCAAGTCAGAGGCTCTCATCATCTGAATTATTTACTAGACATGAGTTGATTAGATTGATGTTAATATTTAAACATTATTGGCTTTTATGTATGTATGATAAATTATGAATAGGCCTTAGTTAGATTGGTTGGCCCTGTGATGGAACATGTCTAAGTATCAAAGATGTGCATATCTGACAACTCTAACACTTTTCCAGCTATACTAGACCTACACATATGGAAATACTTGATTAGATTGGGCATCTTAAGTCTCTAAAAAATATGATGCTTTTAGGACAAGTGATAATTGGATCTCTAACACAAATATATGTGTGTACAAGATACACATGTGCATGTATCTAATTAGATCAATCCTCATAGGGATCTGATAAAACTCTTTAATTCTTCTAAGACTTGACTCCTCTATTAATGCTGACACTTCTCAGCATGTGTGAGGTACACATGGTGATATATAATTAGATTTAGCCTCCCAAGGCATTGTCAACTTTGAAATTTCCAATACTTGATGCATCTCTGATATCTTTAACACTTTTAGGTGTGTGAGGTACACACATGTCACAACAAGGTTTAATTATAGGGTTAATTCAATCGAGGAGGCATGGGATGCCAATTTGAACCCCTTCTAGACATAACTATAAGATCATGATATATGATTTGGGACAAAATTAAGTATAATTCTATCTATCATGAATTGAACCAATTAGTCAATTGGTTTAATTAGGGATGTGATTTGGGAAAAAATGAGCCCCTAAACCAAATTTATGGCCTAATCAATTATATAATCTAGATGCAACACTATGACTTAACTAACCCTGATTTAATCATAAATGTAAATATGAACACAAATGTGGCTAATTTCAAACCATTGAACCTAAATTGGAGTCTATGATGTGATTAAAAGGGCTAACTTAGGTCACATTTTATGATGTATTGATCGTAACCTTAATTTTATCACTTGAACATGTACAATTCCTATAAACCCTAGTTTTATGACATATACACATGTACAAACTTGCTACACTAAACCTCTAACCCTAAATCTTAATTTTATAATAAACACAACCCCTATGTTCCTTGATTTCATAACAAATGCATTAATTCATGAATGTGATGAGTGTCAATTTGTGAACCTATTATTCACCTAGTTTTGTAAGGACCTATGATGGATTTTTGGAAAAATTAGCTCATTTTGTCTTACATATTAAGCCTTATTACATCATTCATTATTCTTATTTCTTAATAGTCTTATCAAGAGTCTTATTGCATCATGTATTGGAAATTTATGTATCATATTAGGGATTTATACATCACATTGAGCCTTATTGCATCATATTATATCCTAATTACATCATATTGATCCTTATTACATCATATGATAGACTAATTATTTCATATTAGAGATTTATTTCATTGTATGATAGTCTTATTTCATCACATGATAGTCTTAATACATCACATGATAGTCTTATTGCATTGTATGATAGTCTTATTGCATCATATTGAGCCTTATTGCATGATATAATACTATTATTGTAACATATAATATTATTATTGCATCATATTAGGTATTTATACATCATATTATAGTTTTATTGAGTTTTATTACATTATATTATTGTATTGTAGTAGAAAAAATGCTTGAATATGAGTTTTTTATATTTTTTTGTAAAGTATATGCCTATAATTCAAGAAACACGTATGCATTATAAGAACACGTATGCATTCCTATAATACATATGAATTCCTTAAATTAAAAACAAAATCTCACTTTTTTACATCTATGTTTATGCTTGATTGAGATTGTTGTCTCTATAAACATTCCCTGCATACTCTACGTACTTTCTTGGTTAAAGTTTTTTTTTAGACCTCACATTTGAAGTAATTTTTTTGTTATTTTTGTCAAAATTTGATTCAATTCATGTTTAGGGAGGAGGAAGAAGTTGAAAAACAAAACATTGAAGTAATTATAAGAGTTGAGATAAAAAAAAATAAGGTACGAATACAAGCCATTCATTCTAGATAAGGTAAAAACACTAACCCTGATGAGCTAAATGTCATAAATAATGAGGCAATTAACAATAATCAATTGAATAATTATGAAATTTATAATAATGAATTGATTTACGATGAAATTCATAATAATTAATTTAATTATGATGAAATTCATAATAATGAATTGAATTATGATGAAATTGATAATATAAAATTAGATAATGTTTGAAATTCACACTCAAAGTTTAAAGTTTTTTATTATGTTGATGAAGAGCATGTGCATGATACTTTACCCAAAAAATGAAGAAAATTTAATGAACTCAACTACTGATGAAATTAACAATGAAAAAAAATGCATGGAAACACATAATGAAGAAATAAATAATGAAGAAAATTTCATGGAAACATATAATGATTTTGAAACACCCTCTAAATGGATTCCACTAATAACAACACCTCCAAGAATTGTGTGTAGAAAAGATAAGTACTTAATTGAAGTTGATGAAAATATTTTGAAACTAATGCATAACAAAATGTCTGACCGCCATTCAAGAAGATTAGCTCAAGAAATTTGGGATAGTTTCTTTCATAGATTGGAGTATGATAGTCAAAGATGTCAATTATTTATTTCATTAATGAAATTACTTAAGATGAGACCTATAATATACACATTAGGACTAAGAACATCTAACATGGATAATGAAAATGATGAAATTGTTAAAAATCTATATGATGCATATCATATTGTAGGCCCAAAATCATGGAAAAAAGATTGTAATGTTGCCCAATGTATAATGATAACTTGTGCAGTACGTGTTGAAACATGGAAAAAATGATTGATTTAAAAAACAAGTCAAATACTTGATATAAATAGAAAAACATTAATGAAAGCAATTTAAAGACAAGAAAGACTCAATGAACCGAATACGAAAGAGCTCTAGGCATTCTCTGGTAGACTTCCACAAAAGGACAAGGCTATAGTTGATGTTTTGAAAGACTTACACACATTTGAAAGGATAATACAAGAGTTTTACCCAATATAAGGGATGTAGTTAAAATAAGAGTCGGTTCTTGTAATTGTGAACAACATTTGACCCATTTCTTGGATATGACTTAAACACAATTATACTCTAAATTTTTTGAAAAACATTCACAATTTTCTATTATTCAAAGAATTCTTGAGATGGATAAAGATTTTTATATAAAAAGAAATCACACACACACCACTTATTGTTGTAGGCAACATGCTGAATTTTCAATGCACTATGATGTTTTTTCCATATTCATTGTACTTTACATACTAATAACATTTTATAGGAGTATGGCATAGAAATTCTACCAAAATCAGCCAGGGAATTTATTTAAAATATTTTTTGTGAAAGACCAGATGGAAAGTTCTTTTATAAGAAAGCATGTTTGGATAGAAACTACAACATTTGTGGTGGATTGATTACTAAAATTGAAAAAATGTATCCATGAGGAGTGTACAAGTGCAATTGGATAGGAATTGGTTGGTTTGAGAAAATGTAATCTATAACTTATCATATAAAATATGGCAAAGAATATAAAAGGTGTGAGCTTGTTGTGAAAGAGATACCTATTTTAAAATTTATGGTTGAATTATTAGAGAAAATTATATATGAGTATACAAGGCACACACATAGGGATAAATGGTTGGATGAACATTTAAAGCTAATAAAGGACACATTCCCACTTGATTTTATTATTTATTTAGTTGACTTTTCTTAAAATTACACATTCAAACCATAAATGAAAGTTCAATCATAATATTAAAACTCAACACAAATTACCATATTCATGCATATAGCATTAATGCATACACCTAATAGTACAAATGAAAAGAAAATATTAAGGGAGTACCATTTATATATCAGTGATAGCTGATCACATTAAACAGAGTATGTGCAAGGTTGTTTTGATAATTTCTTTGGATAGTTGACTCAGAGAAATATTATTTTCAAAAAGTGTTACATTTGGTCAGACAATTTCATATCACAATTAAAGAATAAATAGATATTTTATTGGTTGAGAAGGATGTACATTACCACTAGTGTAGAACATATTTAGATTTTCATTAAGGCTGGCCATGGAAAAGGGGAACATGATGGTGTTGAAGCATGTGTAAACAGAGCCATTACAAAGGAGTTAAAATATGACAATGTTGTTAATTTGATTGATGCAAAAACTATGGTTAACTGGTGTAATGAGAACATATGTCATGGTGCTCAAGCAAATTATACTATTCATAGACACTTTTTTTTAATGGAGGAAAAAGACATGGAAAACTATGAAGATTATATGACTCTAACAGGTTCAAGTGAGCTCCACTCATTTCATAGCTCAAATGTAGGTTCTTGGACTATTCATATGTGACACTTGGCATGATTTTGTTCTGCATGCATGGAATTTTTTTGGAATGAGTGTGAGTCACAAGAGTGGGTGGATGACTAGATTTCCAAACCTCTAATTCCAATCAACACATATCAGGTTCTACCAGCATTGAAACTTACTAAATGACATCCTCACATGACTTTGATCATATATATGATCTAGTACATCCAGGTAGAATATTAATCTCTATGTATTATTTATTCTCATAATCTATCTTCAAAATGTCATTAAAAATAGTTTTTATGATACAGATCATGTTTTTACAGTTATTGTAGATGAGGACAATGAAGGGGGAACAAATTATTACTTATGTTAGTGTGTAGATGGAAATAAAAAATTGACTTCCCTAGTCATAGATGGAGAAAACATTGATTGTCCCATTGGCTCTGTGATATTCAATGTAACTTGGCTTTAATTATATCCTATAAAAAAATTAAAATGTATGGTTGTTTGAAGACTTTGAAACTCATAGGAAGATTCTACGCTATTCAAATTTGGTTCTTGTAACGAATATTCAATTGTAAAAATATCATGGGAGTCCAAGAAATAAGAATCTATGAAAAGTGCATGAGTCAAACCATGAATCTATTCTTGATAACATTAATATTAGAGAAGATCCAAATGGTTCATTGGATTGACATGTGCAAGTATGTTGACTTGTAAAATGTAGATGTAATCAATTTTACCAAATGTTTTTGATTTTGTAGGTAGTATGTGCATAAATTTCATATTTAATTACTTACTAACATTTTTTTTTAGGTTATTGATACAAAATAATCTTACACCTTCATATGGTTGGCACCGTTAGTAAATAATTTCATATTATTGAAGCCAAGAGAATATTACTAAAAGTACTTGGCATTTTTGTACTCTTGAACAATTGCTCATGACAAGTTTATTTCTCCTTGTAGACTTTCAAACATATTTATTGTCAGTGTTTCCATTCTTTAGAACAATAGTGAAAATGTAATTTTAGGTGTAATTGGGTGTCATAGTTGTTTTAAAACATGTAATTTTCCTATATAGACATGCTCAAAGTGATGGATTTGCACCTACCAGTCTCGGAGGTAAAGTTACTAGTTAGAGGTTAAGAAGTTATTTATTCACTACCACAAAGTTGCATTTTAGGACCCTTTACTATAGCTTATGCCATAGATTGATCTTAGAGATGATTTGACCTAGATTTAGGGTGAAATTATAGTAATTTACCACACAAATGAGGGATCTTACGGTTCCTCCATATGACTTACAAGTTTGGTTTTATGCATGCCTAAAGTTATGCTAAAAATCAACATCTTTATTATATTGGGAAGGGCATTATTGAGCGAAGAATGGGTGGTGCCTTTGTCATTTAGGCCAAATGGGAAGCCAAGAACTTGTTATTTGATGTTATTCACCCCTTTGGATGTGTTTAAAATTCTAGTTTTCATCTAACAAGCACTAAAATTTGAGTTCTTAAACCATAGCTTCACCTTTGACAACATTTATTGTCAATATTTGTATGATCTAAAACAATAGTGAAAATGCATTTGGGGGTGGAAGTGGGTGTCAAATTTGTTGGAGCATGTTTAATTTTCCTATATAGATATGTTTAATGTGTTATATTTGCACCTAACTATCCCAGAGGTAAAGTTGCTAGTTGGAGGTCAATAAGTTGTCTCTTCACTACCAAAAAGTTGTATTTTATGACCCTTTACTGCAACTTATACCATGGATTTCTCTTAGAGATGATTTAAAAAATATTTAGGGTGAAATTATAGGTATTTTCCATGCACAAGATGGATATTATGGTTCTTCCATATGACTTATAGTTCTAGTTTTATGCATGCTTGAAGTTAGGATAAAAATCAACACCTTCTTGTATTGGGAAGGGCATTCTTGAGCCCAGAATAGGTGGTGGGTTTGATGTTTGGGGTAGAAGGGAGGCAAAGAACCTAGTAATAGAAATTATTCACCCCTATCAACATGTTATTAGTGCCAATTTTCAGCCAACAAGCACCGAAAATTGAGTTCTCAAATCATAGCTTTAACTTTGACAACATTTGTTGACAATGTTTCCATGCTCCAGAATAGTAGTGAAAATGCACTTGTAAGTGGGAGTGGGTGTCATGATTTTTGGAACATGTGTAATTTACCTATATATATGTGCTTGAAGTGGTGGATTTGTACATGCTATTCCTAGAGGCTAAGTTATTAGTTGGAGGTCAAGAAGTTGTCTCTTGACTGGCAAAAAGTTACATTTTAGGACCCTTTACTACAACTTCTACCATAGATTCCTCTTAGAGGTGATTTAGATTAAATTTGATGTACAATTAAAGTAATTTCATATTCACATGAGGGATCTTATGGTTCTAGCATATAACTTATATTTTTAGTTTTATTCATGCCTAAATTTAGGCTAAAAATCAGTATATTTCTTGTATTGAAAAGGGTATTCTTCAGCCCAGAATGGGTGGTGGGTTTATCATCTAGGCCATATGGGAGGTCAAGAACCTAGTGCTAGATGTTATTCACCCCTATAAACATGTTTTTAATTCCATTTTAAGCCAATAAGTACCAAAAATTGATTTCTCAGACCGTAGCTTCAATTTTGACTACATTTATTGTCAGTGTTTCTATGCTCCAGAATAGTAGTGAAAATGCACTTAAAAGTGAAATTGGGTGTCACAATTATTGAAATATATATATATATATATATATATATATATATATATATATATTCATTAAAATTGGTGTATTTTCACATGCCTATCCTGGAGGTAAAGTTACTAGTTGGAGGTCAAGAAGTTATCTCTTCACTGCCAAAATATTGCATTTTAAGACCTTTTACTGCAATTTCTATCATTGATTACTCTTAAAGGAAATTTAGACTATATTTTGGGTACAATTATAGGTATTTATCACACATGATAGATATTACAATTCCTCCATATAAATTATTTTTCAGTTAGATGCATGCCTGAAGTTAGGCTAAAAGTTAACATCTTTCTTGTATTTGGAAGGGCATTCTTGAGCCCAAAATGGGTGGTGGTTTATCATCTGAGCTAGATGTAAGGCCAAAAACTTTTTACTAGATGTTATTCACCCATCTCAATTTGGTTTAAATGCCATTTTTAAGCCAATAAGCACCTAAAATTGAGTTCTCAGACCGTAGCTTCAACTTTGACAACATTTGTTGTTAATGTTTCCATACTCTAGAATAGTAGTGAAAATGCACTTGTAGGTGGAAGTGGGTGTCACAATTTTTGGAACACATGTAATTTAATTATATATACATGCTCAAAGTGGTGGATTTGTACATGTTAGTCTCAAAGGCAAAGTTTCTAGTTGGAGGTCGAGAAGTTGTCTCTTCACTAACACAAAGTTGCATTTAAGGACCCTTTATTGTAACTTCTACTATGGATTTATCTTAGAGGTGACTCAAACTAGATTCAAGGTGTAGTTGGAGGAATTTAATATTCACATGAATAATTTTTTGATTCTTCTATATGACTTACATTTTTGGTTTTATGCATGCCTAAAGTTATGCTAAAAAACAACATCTTTCTTGTACTGTGAAGGGCATTCTTGACCCCAAAATGGGTGGTGGGTTTATCATCTAGGCCATATGGGATTGCAAAAACCTGGTATTAGGCATTATTCACCCCTCTGGATGTATTGAAAAAAAAAATAGACAACAAGAATCAAAAATTAACTTCTCATACCGTAGTTTCACTTTGACAACATTTGTTGTCAGTAATTCCATGCTCCAGAATAGTAGTGAAGAAGCACTTATGGGTGGATGTGCATGTCATGGTTGTTGGAATACATTTAATTTTCATATATAGATGTGATAAAAGCAATGGATTTTCACATGTAGATCTTAGGGGCAAAGTTGCTAGTTGAAGGTCAAGAAGTTGTCTCTTCACTACCAAAAAGTTGCATATTAAGACCATATACTGCAACTTCTACCATGTATTTCTTTTAGAGTTGATTAAAACTAGATTGAAGGTAAAATTAGAGGCCTTTAAAACACATACAATAGATATTATGGTTCATCCATATGACTTATAGTTTTGGTTTTATGCATGCCTAAAGTTAAGCTAAAAATTAGCATCTTTCATGTATTGGGAAGGCCATTCTTGATCTCGAAATAGGTGGTGGGTTTGTTATCCAAGCCAAATACGAGGACAATAACTTGGTAATAGATGTTATCCACCTCTTTGAATGTGTTGGTAGTGCCATTTTTCAGCCAAAAAGCACCAAAAATTGATTTCTTGGATCATAGCTTCAACTTTGATAATATTTGTTGTCAATATTTTTGTGCTCCAGAACAATAGTGAAAATGTACCTATGGGTGTAATTGGGTGTCATGGTCATTGAAAAACATTTAATTTGAATTTTTAGATGCATTAAAAGTGGTGTATTTGCACCTCCAATTCCTAGAGTCAAATTTTCTAGTTGGAGGTAGAGGATATTATGAGAGAACTTTTGGTGAGGATTTAAGCCTTTCAAACGTTGTAATATTTTAAATTATGAAAAGGAGGGGATTGTTTGGGGAATTAAACCTAAAATAAATTTGTCATGCCCTTAATGAGATAAATTGGGTCAATTATTAGAAATATGGATCAATTATGCCAATCCACCGAACTTGTACCCATAAACCCTCTTTGCACACAACATATAAATTTAACATAATGCGATGACAATTATGATAGCTATATGTATGGATTCCCTACTTTAGGTGATGAAGGTGGTTTGGAAGTTGAGGCATGTATATGGGAGGAGATATGGCCATACATCAGTCCAAAGAAGAATAAAACCCTAGTGGGACATGTTTATAATAAAATGTAGTTGTTAGGCATAGTCTTTGAAGTCAACAAGGGGGAGTAAGTGGATAATTTGGAAGAGTGGATGTCTAAGATTGTGAGAATAGTTATTTGATATTTAAATAAGTATTATAGGATTGAGAGTGGGGGAAAGAGTGATAAATAAGGTCATAGGGGAAAAATAATATTTAAGAACATGAATTAGGCCTACTAGGCCTTATAGTCCTACTTGGGCAAATGTGGGAAATAGGTACAAGGAAGTCTTGAGGCCTTCAATGAAGGTTGGTTGGCATGTTTTCAGATATGTTAGGAGGTTGGAAGCTATTTTATTTGATTATGAGTGTATATAGATAAGGTAGATGATAATAGGCCTAGACAAGCCTAGAAGGTGCATTGAGAGAGTGAGACAAGATTGATTACAAAAGGAGAGTGGAGATTTTAGAGTGAGTTGAACCTTGATAGGTGATTGCTCATTCAAGATATAGAATTTTTACTTAGAATAGGCATAGTTAGGCCTAGTTTGGGGGTTTCTATCAAAGAAAGTGATAACCAAGATAATATTAACGTTTTTTTAACTTTTTGAGGAGTTTAAGGGTGATAGAGGGTGCCACAATTATTCTTACATCTTTAAGAAAGGACATAGGTTAATCAAACTAAGGGAAAATAGTGAAAACAGGGCTACAAGCCTAGACAGAGTATTGCGAATTTGAGACGTATAAGGAATGGAATAGATTGGTTGGTCACTTGAGAAGGGTTTATAAAAGTGTGTAATGATCACTTAAGACCACCAGTGTAATTAACTTTATTCTTAACAACTTAAACCAAGGAATGGTTCTAGAGACCTAATGGGCTACATAGTGTGAAGGATAGTGAACACTCTAGGAGAATTATTCAAAGGGGAAGTAGGTTTGGACACTTGAAATAGGTTTTTTTAGGCATGTTTTTATGATTTAATACCATTAAATCATTGTTATTTTACTCTTGAAACCTAAAGTGAGATTTGATTCTTTGAACCTAAGGGGTTATGCCTAGTCAAAACTAGTGAAGAGACTACAAGCATCAAGTCATAAAGTACATTGAAACCAAATGGAATTATGAGTTTTGTAATTTTCATAAATTATTTTCATCACAAACCAAGGCAAAATAGGATGATTACTCATTTTTGAAATTTGACCAAGAAGACGTGTCACTAGCTTTTGCCAAATTGGGTCTACAAGCCAAAATATGTTGGATCTAATCATGATATTTGGTAGAGAGGATAATAATGAAATAATATAAAAATTAAATATATATCTTTTGAATTTTTTACAATGTAAAATATTCACTATTTTAGTATAGTCAACCCAATGTCAAATCACCATCAACATTGGAGCCTACCTTGGAAAAATTGGCCAGTTTGGGGCATCTATAGGTTGAGTCAAACACAAAATTTAGTAATAATGGTCTCCATGACCTAAAAAAACATCTAATTCCATCATAAATCTCCTATAAAGAGTGAAATGGCACACTATTTTGACACAGTCCTCTTGTAGTCAAGAAGGCAGCCATTAGAAATTTTTAGAAGTTTTGTCAGTTTTGGATGCCAAGAAGTAGTTTAGAACTTGGAGAGATATTAAAACCATGTAATATAATGTTTTAAACATATATTTTCATATATAAGTGATCTAATTCAGGGTTTTCATGAAATATTTTGAATGAAGACAAGTTTTGGCATGAAGGAAGCATGTAAGCAGCGCAATGTAAATTATGGTAAAAAGGGTCTACATAACAAATTACATATCCAAATGACTTAAAATTTGTTATTATTTGTATTAATGAAATAATATACCATGTATAATATTTTTAAGGTCATATGACAAGTGAAATTTCTCTCTGTTTTACCACAATCCCCTCCATTTCTCATAATGGTCAGTATTCATGTAGGCATAATTTTTTGAGTTTTAAGGTGTGTTTGAGGAAATAAAGGTTAGGAATTATTTTATAAGTATGGTAATATTATTTTAAAACTATTAAAAACCTTTAAATGGTGTTAACACTCCAAACTTCATGCAATCCCCATAGGTAGGCTCAAATCCCCACAGTCAGTCTCAAAGGCATAAAGGCAAAGTTGGTTTTTTGATCATTGGAAAGGTGTTATAAGATGTTTTAGATGTCATGAGTATATTTTGAATAAAATAATATTATTTTGAGGGTCAAATTTGTCCTTTGGAGAGTATGTACAGGGCATGGGAAACCATATATTAGCAAACTTTGGGCATTTTTGAGAGATTTAACCATGTGAATTTAATGAAACTTTGTAATCTTGATCCCCTATACATATAAAAGGTGAATAAAAAGGTTTTAACCTAATATTGTATTGATGTGTATATATTATAGTATTTATGGTTTGGAATAGGGATAATTAGGCCTAAATGAGGGTAGGCTAATGAAGGAAGTGATAATTAGAGGTGAAGTTGGGATATGAAATTTGATATAGACATGAAAAAGAATAGAGTGTAAACATAAATTCCATTATAATCTCTTGAGAAATCATAATATTTCCGTACAAGGCAAAATATAGTAAAACAAGGTTACAATCCTTGAGATAGCATTGTGTCCATAAGGTGTGCAATGAAAGTATGCTATTGTTTGAGTACTTGAAGGGGGTTATACCAGGTATGTTATGATCATATAAGACCATATGTGACAATAGGTTGAGATATTGAAACATACAAAAATATTTGGTCCTTGATGCCCAATGAAGGTATATAAGAAGAAACTAGAAAGATATTGAGAAGAAATTTGTGAATGAGACATGAATGGAATGAGGTAAAGGATGTATGGATAGAGGTAAATACCCTCCAGGAAGTACTACTAAGAGTAAAAGGAATAAATACTAGGTGTAAGAAGCTAATGTAATTCTAAAGATTCAGAAGAGAAGATATCTTGTGAAAGAAGATTCAAATCAAACCATAGCAAGTGAATGTCATTAATTAGGTTTAGAATTAGATAATGATGTTTTTATAGGCTTCTCCATACTCTATATTAGTATACAAACATAATTCAAATGCAATCACTAATTTTCTTAATTTATTATAAGGGTTTGATTTACAAAATTATCCTAACAAGTTATTCTCAATATCATAACATTTGTAATCATTACGAATACTTCAAAACCAATCATTTATAATAATCTAAACACAAGTGATTCAAATAAGATTTACTTCCATATATTACCATATAGGCATACAAAAAGGTACATCATCTACAACATCTTAATCATCAAATAGTCTCCCTCTCTTTACTTTCTTCAAAGAAGACTCTCCTTGGGATTCCCTTCTTGTAGATGGAGATACCCTGAATGCCTTCGATTGCTCCAAGGTTTGACTATGGGTACTACGCTCATAAATTTCTTACATCTAAACCTATTCAACTACAAAAAATATTATAAAATAAAAAAATATACATGAAACCAAGTTAAGAAACTCATATTTTAAACTAAAATAAAAAAAATCATTTAAACATGCACTTACCATAATCTCATGGTCCTCCTCAATTTATCATTGACACTCGACTGGGTCAGTGCTAGGTTCAACTACATGAACAAGCATGTCAAATGATGAATAAACATGACAAGCTATCATTGTATTCATCTAAATCAGACTATCAAATGTCATATGACAAACTTACATACACAATACATTCATACATATAAGTTATATTTGGCAAAGCATATAGTAAAATTATTAAAACAAAAGTACTAATTTATAATTCAAAAGTTAAAGTGAATATACATACCTCAGTGAGTGCCTATGCAAATGACATTGTAATAGTAATGCCTGAGTTTGTATTGACTTGCAATGATGGAGGAGTGTCTAACATATTCATCAATTGAATAAACAACCTAATAATTAATAACTTTGGCAATTCATTGATTTAAAAAGTTACTAACAAACTTAGTCTTTCATAAGATATGAAAAAATCTAATGAGGTCATGATAAGGATGAATGTGACAAGTGGATGTGTACAACATGTGACTTGTAACACCACACAGAAGGCAATAAATGTTAGTTTCATGAGGGAGAATTACAAGACAATGAGTGGGGATTTTTGAGTAAATTTTGTGAAATTGAGTCACTGAATGGAAGTTAGGTGTTAAAACATCCTTGATATGTACCTATATACACTAGTTTGGATGCTTGTATATCTTTATTGAGGTGTATTTAATATTTTGACATAATTACTTGGTCATTAGGCATAATTATCTTAATGTAATGACTTGGTATAGTCACAATCCTATGGGTATTGGTGTGATAAAAAAGCCCTTAGAAACAATCATTGTGATAAGATAAGCAACTTGTATAGGTGTTTGTTGAGAAGTTTGTAAATTGATTTTTAATCAAGGTAAGACACCTAGAGTGATAGGTTACATTTATGGGGGACATCTATACTTGAGCCTTTTAAGATTGTCTAGAACCTTATCAAATAGGTCTCTTCAAAATCTAAAGAAACATATAGAAAATAGAACTGAATATTATAGAGATAAGAGTGAATGGATAATCTTATTTACAAGTGAATGATTTTGGTTTCCATGTAGGTGACTTTAGGTTTACTATCTATCCTTAGATTTCCCTCAATTTTTGCAAGGGAAGGTATATATATGTATATAGTGCAAGTAGGCTGAGGTCAAAATATGGTGTTATAGTCTTGTTGACACTCAGTATTCATTTTAGGGGAACTTTCTTGATGAAAGGTGTTATAGTCTTATAGAGTTAGCATGTCACTCGAGTGATGAAATTGCATGTATATAGATAGGACCTCTCCCCCAACTATATATAGTAGGTATTTGGCCCCCCTAAGAGGTGTTGGTATTAAAATACTCAACCCCGTCTATCTATATGGGCTTGAGGTCCCCTATTTGTATATGGTTTCAAGGGCTATTCCATATACATATAGGCTATAGTTTACATTTGATTCTCTCCTAATAAACCAATTGGATCTAATGGACACTCTCCCAAAAAAACCAATGGAATTGACTTGATATAATGAGAGGAAGAGGCTATGCCATCTAAATTTATAACTCCATAGATAGAGATGAAATTATTATGCTCAGATGGAATCAAGATGGGAATTAAATTGATATTTATGATCATTTTGGATATCTATCTAGAGATTGAACTGCTATATGTGATCAGGATAATAAGGAATCAAGTGCCTAGCTATAAGCCCAATATTTAAAAGAAAGGAGTGGTGTGCATATTAATGAAGACATTCTATGCTCGATTGGTAAATTGATAGAAATATATTGTACAAAATAACTTTTATCAAATGAATTATATATATATATATATATATATATATATAATCCTACTAATTGGGATTGACCCACTATGATAACGATATTTAATGGGATATCAAGCAAATGGTTAACTTGGTATTTTGGTTATTGAAAAGATAGTTGAGATGGAGGATGAGTTTATAACAAGTTACACCAATCCATGTTAATACATCAAACAATAAAAAGTCTAATAAAATTATATTAGGTATTTTATATTTTCTTACAAAAAATCTACCAATGATCAAATTAAGGTGTATGAATTTACATCTAGAGTATATAAGATTCACTTGAAATTTTACCTTTATAAATGTATATGGTGTTGTATTGACATAGATATATGTAGTAGCCTAGGTTGACCCACTACCTAGTTGTGATTTCAAAGGCCATATATCATCCTATAAAATATCAAAATACATATATATTATTTAATTTTAACATGTGAACTAATTTTTACCTTTTTAATGTGCAAATATAACATAAAAATTTAACATTAAAAATATATAAAAAATACCTGCATGTGTGTAGAGACCCCAATGTATATAAACCAAATGTGTGTGCCAAAAACTCATTAGTCAAGACCATATCCTCCAAGACCCCTGAAGTACCACCATCATCATCTAAAGGTCTATTACATAAATCACCATAGCATTTACATGGGTAGAATTAGGTATGACTATTAGCTGGAGTATCTTGAGCATTTGTATCTAAAATTCTACTTGTATGATGAATGAGTGTATCAATAAGAATACTAAGAACATGCAAAGTGTCTATCTAAAAAACCTCTATCACCATAAAAGGAATCTCTAGATGAAATGAATTTTGGGTAGCGATCCTTGTAGGCCGATTAGGTGCATGACACACACTTGGTAAATCTTATGTGTAACCTTTCCCTCAGCCCTAAAACTCACCATAGTCAAAGAAGTTTGGAATTTAATTAAGGAAAAACTCACAATAGAGTTTCCTCAAAAAGTATAAATAGACCTCATGGTTATTACAATAGGGATAGTTAAACACCATCCACCATTGCTCCCAAAAATTGGCTTTAATCAAATCATGATGGCATCGATAGATTGGGAAATATTTGGTCATTAAGGGAAATGGGGCATTAGTGGTTGGGTTAATAAATAAGGTACAAATTTGATATTTTTTTATATTTTTATTCTTCACCTTAGATGTTGATAATTTGTCAACATAGTAACCCCTAAAACTATCCCTATATGACCTCCATATATCAATTTGACTCATTATCAAGTCAACTTGACCTAATACTAACTCTAGCTTATTCGCCAAATAGGTACAGTGGGTTTTCATAGAAGTGGGCTCCCTCATTCTTCTCATTATTCTCTTAATTTCAATTTTTTTATTCACTATGTTAGCAAATCTATCCTCCTAATTTCCTGGGGGATCTAGGGGAACTATAAGACGGTTAGGTAGAGGGTTAGGTGGAGGGTTAGGAGGGTTCGGTGGAAGGTTAGGTAGAGGATTAATAGGAGGGTTAGGCTGAGCATGTTGATCTATTGGTTAAAAATAAAAGAACAAACTAGATGCAATTGACATTCACAAAAAAATTAAAAAAATCAAAAAAATTGATTTAATCTACAAAAAACCTACCTCTTCTTCGTGGTAGCATCAATGATTTCATGAGTGGAGGTAAAAATGAAGATTTAAAAGCCAAAACGTGATATTGAGATAAAAATGTGATCTTGCAAGCCAAAATGAGAATGGGAAGCACCAAAACATGATTGTGAAGAAGGAAATAATGATATAGATTGAGGGGTTTTTTTTTGTTTTATAGTTTAAAGAACATATATGCATTATGTTAACTTATAAGAATGCATATGTGTTCCTATAACCTATATACATTTCTATGAGTTAACTATAATATGTACACATTATGTTATAACATGTACACATAGTGGTTTATGTCCACAAAATTATCTTGCAATTTCATGCACATACCTAGGACTATTCTTGGGATAGTGGCAGTGGAAGACTTGCACTTAGAGTAGATATATGTGAAGATTGTTCTTTAAGGGTGATTTCATGTAGGAATTATACATGGAGTAGCCATAAGGATATGAGGTCACAGGGAAGAAGAACATGGTGTGTAAACTAGAAAAGAGCTTATATGGCCTAAAACAAGCTCATTGATAGTGGTATAAGAAATTTGATAGTTTTATGACGGTGCAAGATTACTCTAGGTGTCATTTAGACCATTATGTATATATCAAGAAGTTTGAT
>JARHVA010002471.1:405000-417500 GCA_037957365.1 Torreya grandis | reverse complement strand
TAAGTATCACTAACTTTTTTAATTCTCTTTTTCTAATATACTGGCCTACCGTACCTTGATGGAACTCAACTCTACCATGAGGCTAAATATGGAATTTGAGATTTGACTAGAATTAGGAGATGTGCTTTGAATCATGTCTTTTAGAGTGATTTAAATTTTATGAATTTTGAAATATTTTTGCTTTTCTATCACTGCCTTTTGTTAAATGATTTGGATTTTGAATGTTTTTAAGGTGATTTAAGATTCCTCCTCCATATGTACTTAGAATGAAGAAACATGAGAGATAGAGTGAAACACATGAATGAACTATAGGCTTAGGCTAAATGAATCTAAGTAACCAAAGATAAGACTAACTAGGACACTTAGGCTTTATAATCAACCAGCATGGTATCACAATTTTCAACCATGTATATGTTTAGTTTTTGAAAAGGGAAGAAAAGCAATAAAGGAGATCCAGAATAGACCAATGAAAGGAGAATATAATGAGATTAATTGTTTGCTAACTAATCACATGGTAAAGAGGGAATGACTAAAGGAAATTGAGTTTGTATAACCAAGTCGTAATGACAATTATTTGTGAAAGATAGGGATAAGAAAGTAAATAATCATGAAGAAACAAGAAGAGAATTTGTAAGAAATAAAATTAAATAAGGAAAGAGAAAGAAATAATAAAGAAGATATTCATAAGCAAACATAAATTATAGTATAAGAAATATATAATGAAAAAATAAAGTCACAAAGGAAGATAAATAAAAATTTGACATAATGTCAAATGACATAATAAATAGATAAAGATAGGATTGGAGCATATGTCCAATCCAAATGAAAATGTAAAATCACCATGCATGTGCTCATAAATACTAACAAATATATTCACACACAATATCTAGAACATTAAATAAATATCTATGAAGATGGATGCCAACTTCAACTAATGTCTCATCTATCTTCATTGAAAGCTATTAAAATACTTCTTGTCTAATCTCCTCAATAGAAAAAGTAGGAATTCTTGATAGATCATGATGAGGAGGAATATCAAGAAAGGGATGCTTAAAAAAGTCATAAGAACAAACTATATAGGATATATGGGAATTACTAGTGGGGAAGTATCCATAGGTGAGGGACTCATAGGTGGATAAGGATCCATAGGTGAGAGAAGGACTACGGGTGAAGGAGTCATAGGTGAAGTAATAGATGGTGATGAAGGGACCACAAGAGGGGATGAAATTGTGAGAGGTGGAATCATGAGAGAATAAGGAGGATAATTCTTATAGGAATGACCTATGGGAGGAATTGTAGAAGGTCCAAAAATAAATATAAGGTGATCTTTAAAGTGTTACCGAAGGATGTAGCAATGATTGGTGTGATGGGTGCCACATTGGTGCCAAAGATAATACACCTCTCTATACTTAGGAATATACTAAGCTAATACCTTTAGTGGAGGTATGGCCTTGTCTAAGGACTGATGGGAAGAAAGATGCAATGTATTATTATATTGTCATAGCTTGAGATAATACATGGAAGAATGATTATCTGTGTTATGGAAGTAATAAATACACTTGTGAGAAGTCTTTGATCTAGAGGTCAATTTGTAAAAGGTTCTAAAGTATACCAAAACCTACACCATTTTATAGGACCCATTGAGACATTTCCAATGGTATGTGGGACATGGAAAATAGATCTCATATATTCCTTGTGTAGCTAGTCAAAGTTCTAGTTAAATTAGTCAAATTAGGTCAAAGTTGGTCAAACAAAAGAAAATGACAATTAGGGAATAATTTTAAAATAGTTTCACTATGAACATCTCATCTTGATATTTCTTGTATAAACTATGGTTCATGAAATGGAGTCGGTATGTGTAAGATATGGCCAATTAAAGTTGTGGTCAATCTTGGTCAATAGGATGACATGAAAAAAATGTGAACCAATGAGAATGTGAAACATGGAAGTTAGTTCATATGGAAAAATAGTGGGTTTCAATCATTTTTCTTTAACAGGAGAATATATTCATCTTTGACAGGCATATAGGTTGGTATCAGAGTGGTTAGTGTGCTAGGCTAACTTCTATTTAGGCATTGTTCTAGTGCATCAAGTTTGATCTCAGAACTAAATGTGTGGGTGAATTTGTGATTTTTTTGTTCTAGTCAACAGTATTTATTGTTTAACAATGGATCCAATTTTGGCTCAAATTTAGTTGTTAGTGAATACCATTATCACTATGATAATACAATTCCTACAAGCCTAAGAATAAAGTTGGTAAGTGGTACATAAATTGTAGGATCAGTAGATCGAAAGGCTCCAATAGAGCATTGATGCACTATGAGCATAACTACAATAGGAATGTTGATAGAAGAAGAGGAAATGTGGATATTCATAAACATGTAAACATTTTACCTGGTGAGGTCACATTGCTGAATAATGTTGGATACTACATCCCAGTCAGGCTCTATTATGGTTTAGAAGGCAGAATGAGCAAAGATGCAAAACAAAAGGGAAGGCACCTATCAAAAAAACTATGAATCCCAATTCTCCTAAGCATCAAGTATCATATGGAGGATTCATCCAAGATATGTTTCCAAGCTAGACTCTAAAGTTACGTTCTGGTTATAGCAGTGATTCTTCTAATTTATATAATCCTTCTAGTCCTATTAATGAAAATGATATTGAAAGTATAAAAGCAAATAATGATTTGAATATCAATGTATTTTTTATGTACATTATAAAGATGAAAATAATGAAATCAACTCTTTTGGATATATTGACAATGTTAGAGATACTAAATGTACTAACCCTCAACATTCATCAAGTTCATGTCTTTATACATTTAAAAATCACATGAAGGGAATAAGTTCTAAGTTGTTAGCTAAAATGGGATTTGAAGGAAAGGGAATTAGCATTAATGGTGAAGGAATTATCCAGTCTATCCAAGTGTTAAAAATACCACTCCATGTAAGATTAGGATATGGAGGTGAAGGACAAATGTCCCAAGAAGCTGAGTTGAAGGATTACTCAAGAAGGAAGCTAGAACATCTTGAAGAGCTAGAAGAAGCACTCTTTGAAGACATGACAATTACATTGGATGAATAATATTCAAATGACTCATCAAGATATGCAAATAAGAAATACTCAAATTTATATTTTGACTATACACAAGAAAGTCCTAAAAGGAAGTTTAAAAAAAATAACGAAATGAAATTGCCTAAAGAAGACATGAAGTTTGGTTTTTAATTCAATGTTAAGGGGAAAATGCTAAAAGAAAATAGGAAAATCTAGCAACAACCTAAGGCCAAGGTTGTAAATGCATTGTCACTCAAACAATAGATATATTTTTGTCAATTAGAATCTAAGACAATGATAGTCAAAGAAAATCTGATAGTTTAAAGTGACACCCTATAAAGGTAAGCAACACTTCTTTAAAAGAATAATTATTAAGCATTCTAAGATAGATGTTATTTTTGATAAAAATTATCAAAATAATTTGACCTCAAAAGATGTTTTAGAAGCCATAGGGTTGAAAATTAGGCCACATCTCAAACCATATTCATTAGATGAGATAGATGATGGTAATAATGTACATGCAAGTAAAACATGTAAATTAGGGTTTGCAATTACCATAAACTTTTTAGATGAAGTTGAATTAGATGTGGTTCCACTTTAATTTAGTGGCATTATCCTTGGTAAACCATATTTACCTCTAAGAAAGGAAACTTACTCCAAGAAGGAAAATCAATATAGCATTTTAAAAGATAGGATAGAATATCTTTTATGAGCACATTGACGGTAACCGTTATAGGTAAATGGTGCCTTCAATGTTTTTATACCCATGTATGTTGTAGATAGGAACACTATAGGACAACATGAAGATGCCATCATGAGAAGCATCGAGAACAATTTAGAAGATATGTTGTATAGGCATTGTTTATAAATGCATATGACCCAAGTATGGGAAATGTTTGTAATCATTATGTATAGTTATAGTGTTTGTAAAGACCCAAGAAGAGCAACGTTTGTAAAACTATGTTGCTATATAAGACCCTAGAGGGTAATTGTAAAATGGTGAATGTTATAACACCAGGTGACATTTTCATAGACTAAGATCTGAAGACCTAAAACCAACTAACATTTAGGGCATCATCTGATCCAAAGCCATGCAAAGATCCTCACATGGAATACCAGGTCTAATACTAGCTTTTTGAGGATAAAAAGCCTTCTTAATAGAGAGGATGATCTAGAGGTCAATTTTTAAAAGTCTCTAAAGTATATTTAAACCTACACCATTTCATAGTGCCCATTGAGACCTTTCCAATGGTATATGGAACATGGAAAATAGAGCTCATATGTTCCTTGTGCAGCTAGTCAAAGCTCTAGTCAAATTAGTCAAAACAAGTCAAAGTTGGTCAAATTACATACAATAACCATTATGAAACAATTTTAAAATAGTTTCAATATGAATATATCATTTCAAGCTTTCTAACATAATTTATGATTCATGAAATGGAGTCTGTATGTGAAAGATATGGCTAGATAAATTTGTGGTCAAACTTGGTCAATAAGATGACATGGAATAGTAAGAACGTGACACATGGTAGTCAGTTTGTATGGAAAAATAATGGGTTTCAATCATTTATATTTGATACATGAATATAGCCATCTTCTATAGGTGTAATGTAATAGGGGAAAAAAATTAGGGTTTGGACGGAACACCAAGTTGGACATCGACAAGTGGTGAGTGGTCGACAAGTGGTGAGTGGAGATTGGACCATGTGGTGGGTCCTCAAGCCACCACGTGACTTGTCACCATTTAATTTCCCATGGTCCATTATTAATAGTAATTTAATTGACTATATTATAAATAAATTAATTATCCTCATACTTACCATTTCCACCTGAAATCCATGTCCCCACATACTATCCACATTCCATACCATACATGCCACATTCCAACTATCCAACATCCATGTTACATGCCTCATATTCCATGTGAAACCCAAAATTCCACTAAATACTCCAAATAAACCCATAAGCCCTCACAAACCCCATGAGATGCAAGCTAATGCCAAATACTTGACATGTTTAACTACAAACTTCATGGAATATAAATATCCATGAAGTTCCCCAACTTTCCAATGTGGCATTAAAGATTATGATGGAGCCCAAAAAACCATGCCTATGGATTAAAACTATGGAATTTGAGGCAAAAGGATATGGATTCCACCATCATACCCATGGGATGTATCACTATATAAACTGGTAAGACTCATACTTGAAAGCATCGAAAGCAAGCATGATTGCTACAGACTATAGCAATGAAGTTTGTATGAGTTACAGAGGGTGCCAGAGGCAGAATTGGGGAAAAGTATAAAAAGGGACTTATATTATACTTTCTCAAGGAAAAACTTTCCAGTTGTTCATTATTTAATTTGGAGGTAAAGAATTTTTCCTAATACATCAACCAATATAGGACCCAAAGATGTAGGCCATCGTGCAAAACTCTATTATCAATTATGTTCTAGAATTTATTGAATTCTTCTTTAAAATTTGACATTTTGTAAATTAGATTCTTAAGATTATTTTATAAATTAATTTTATAAAGCAAGATTAAAATACATAAGTGTATTAATTCTAAAGTTTACGGATAAGTCTTAGTAGAATTACTCACAGTAGGAGGTATAACAGGAATGGAAGAAGTTTGGGAAAGATCATCATCCTATTTGGTGGGAAATGGAGCCATATGAGGAAAAGGAATCTAACCATCACCGAAAGGGTCGGGATTAGGATCAATATAAAGAGCAATGGGATCAAAAGTAGGGATAGACTCAGCACAATAGGAGCAAAAATAGATTCAACTATAGTGGGCTTTACTAAGGGAGGGATGAGGTCTAGAGAAGGCTAAAGAAGGGTCACACACATCTCAAGGATAAGCAAGTTATAAGGTCTAGAGTACCTATCAAAGTGGTAAATCCAAATCATATCATGATACATGAGCATACTCATACGAGGTTCCTCAAAAACTAGACATGTCGATGCCATCTTTACCCTACAATAAAAAGGAAAAATACTAAAATTATGAACTATGAATGATGGAATATAGGAATGATCACTAAGAGACTAAAGCAAAGAAGAATTATAGTGGATAGTCTAAGCATCATGGGCCTAAACTAGATGGCCTAAGAATGGATCATCTAAGGAATAAACATCATAGTATTTAGGGGTGTGATAATAAATGATGCACGTAGGGATGACCTTATCATCTGATGAGGTGTGGTGAATAGAATGCCAACACATAGTCAAGATAATGGGAATATCATCACAAGGAGGTTTTTGAGAATGAGGCTTCAAAGAAGTAGGAAGTTGAAAGGAGATGAGGCGAGGGATATAAATTTTTAATATTTAGGTTGATCTCATTGGGATCATCATCATCAGGATCTAAGAGGTTAGGAGGAATATTTTGAATGAGTTTGGGATGACCATTGTAACCTCGAGTGAAATTCATGGGAAATTTGAATCATTACGATTCATGAAATGGAACACTAGGCAAAGGTTCAAGAGTAAGAATATTAAACACACCAATGTCTTAGAATTATTCTAAATTACAAGGGTTAGTGTCACCTTCAATCTTATAGATCATTCCATTGTAAAGGAATTCAATGCATTGATAGGCAAAAGAAGAACTGACCCTCATATAGTGAGTCTGTGACCTACCAAGAAATATGTTATAAGAAAGAGGAAAGTTAAATTTTATTAACTTCACATGAATGGTGAGAGGTGGGATGGTAATGGGAAGCCACACACAACCTTAAGGATGCATTTTATTTTGACCATATCCTTCGCATATATTATGTGTGGATTTGAGATTGCATTTAAAATATACAAGGGTTTTGATAAAATTAAGAGAGGCAACACAAGTGATAGAACCCTCATCAATCAAGGAATATTTAAATTGGATATAACCTATATGGGTGATAATGAATAAAGGAGGATCATCTGTATGAAGTAAGATCTCATCAGCTATCATAGAAGTGATATGAAATTTTAAGGAAAGGGCATTCTTTTTTGTATTTGGAAGGGTGTTCTTGAGCCTAGAATGGGTGGTAGGTTTGTTTTTTAGGCTAGATGGGAGGACAAGAACCTAGTCTTGGACATTATTTGAACCCCCTGATATTTTGGCAGTGCCAGTTTTTAGCCAACAAGCACCAAAAATTGAGTTTTCAGACCGTAGCTTCAACTTTGACAACATTTGTTGTCAATGTTTCCATGCTTTAGAATAGTAGTGAAAATGCACTTACCAGTGGAAATGGGTTTCAATATTTTTGGAACACATGTAATCTACTTGTATAGACGTCCTTGAAGTGGTGTATTTGTACCTAAAGGTCCCAGAGGCTAAGTTGTTAGTTGGAGGTCAAGAAGTTGTCTCTTCACTGCCATAAAGTTGTATTTTAGGACCTTTTACTACAAATTCTACCATGGATTCTTCTTAGAGGTTATTTAGATTAGATTTTAGGTATAATTAGAGGACCTTATTATGCATATGAGAGATCTTAGGATTTCAGCATATGACTTATAGTTTTTGTTTTATGCATGCCTAAAGTTAGGCTAAAAATCAACATATTTTTTGTATTAGAAAGGGCATTCTTGAGCCTAAAATGGGTGGTGGGTTTGTCATTTGGGCCAGATGGGAGGTCAAGAATCTGGTCATATATGTTATTCTCCCCTCTAAACATGTTGGTAGTGTCATTTTTGAGCCAACAATCACCAAAAATTGATTTCTCAGACTATAGCTTCAACTTTGACAACATTTATTGTCAGTGTTTTTGTGCTCTAGAATAGTAGTGAAAATGCACTTATGGGTGGAAGTTAGTGTCAAAATTATTTAAAAATATGTAAATTTCCTATATAAATGCATTTGAATTGGTGGATTTTCACTTTCCTATCTTGGAGGTAAAGTTGCTGGTAAGAGGTTAAGAAATTGTCTCTTCACTGCCAAAATATTGTATTTTAAGACCCTTTACTGTAACTTCTACCATTGATTGCTATTAAAGGATTTATAAAATAGACTTGGGGTGTAATTATAGGGATTTAACACACATTATGGATATTATTATTCCTCCATATAACTTATTTTTTTGGTTTTATGCATGCTTGAAGTAATGCTAAAAATCAACATCCTTCTTGTATTGGGAAGGGCTTTCTTGAGCCTAGAATGGGTGGTGGGTTTCTCATCCGGGATAGATGGGAGGCCAAAAAATTGGTCCTAGATGTTATTCACCCCTCATAATGTGTTGGTAGTGATAGTTTTCAGCCAATAAGAACCTAAAATTGAGTTTTCAGATCGTAGCTTCAACTTTGACAACATTTGTTGTCAATGTTTCCATACTCTAGAATAGTAGGAAAATGCATTTGTAGGTGGAAGTGGGTGTCATGGTTTTTGGAAAAAATATAATTTTCATATATATACATAGTTAAAGTGGTGGATTTTTTGCATGTCAGTATCAGAGGCAAAGTTTCTAGTTGGAGGTCAAGAAGTTGTCTCTTCACTGCCAAAAGGTTATATTTTAGGAACCTTTTCTATAACTTCTGCCATGGATTTCTCTTAGAGGTGATTTAGAATAGATTTTATGTTAAATTATAAGACTTTACCATTCACATGATGTATTTTACTATTCCTCCATACAACTTACAGTTTTGGTTTTATGCCTGCTTGAAGTTAGGCTAAAAATCAACATCTTTCTTGTCTTAGGAAGGGCGTTCTTGAGCCCATAATGGGTGGTGGGTTTGTCATTTAGGATATATTGGAGGCCAAAAACCTATTCCTAGATGTTATTAACCCCTTTGGATGTATTGACAATGCCAGTTTTCAGATAACAAGCACTAAAAATTGAGTTCTCGGACCATACCTTCAACTTTGACAATATTTATTGTTAGTGACTCCATGCTCTAGAATAGTAGTGAAAATGCACTTACAGGTGGAAGTGGGTGTCATGGTTGTTGGAACACATGTAATTTTATTATATAGATGTGATTGAAGTAGTGAATTTTCACTTGTCAGTCCTCAGGGCAAAGTTTCTAGTTGGAGGTCAAGAAGTTGTCTCTTCACTGCCACAAGGTTGCATTTGAGGATCATTTACTATAACTTCTACCATAGATTTCTCTTAGAGATTATTCAAACTATATTTAGGGTGAAATTAGAGGGATTTCCCACACATAATATGGATATTATATTTCCTCCATATGACTTACAATTTTGGTTTTATGCATGCCTAAAGTGAGGCTAAAATTCAACATCTTTCTTGTATTGGGAAGGACATTCTTGAGCCTAAAATGGTTAGTGTGTTTGATATTCAGGATAGATGGGACACCAATAACCTGGTCATATATGATATATTCCCCTTAAAACGTGTTGGCTATGCCATTTTTTAGCTAAAAATCACCAAAAATTGAATTCCTAGACCGTAGCTTCAACTTTGATAATATTTGATGTCAATATTTTTGTGCTCTAGAACAGTAGTGAAAATGTAGCTATGGGTGGAATTGGGTGTCACAGTCATTGGAACACATGTAATTTGCCTATTTAGATGCATTCAAAGTGTTGGATTTGTACTTGTAGGTTTCGAAGGCAAAGTTTCTAGTTGGAGGTAGAGGATATTATGATAGAACTTTTGGTGAGGATTTAAGTCTTTAAAACATTGTTTTATTCTAAATTATGAAACGGATGGGATTGTTTGTGGAGTTAGACCTAAAATCAAGTTTCCATGCCCTTAATCATCCAAATCAGGTTAAGGAGTATAAAGATGGATCAATTATGCTAATCCATCAAACTTGTACCCACAAACCCTCTTTGCTCACAACATATAAATTTAACATAATACAATGACAATTATGATAACTTAATGTATGTCTTCCCTACTTCGAGTGTTGAAGGTGGTTTGGAGGTTGGGACATGTCTATGGGAGGAGATGTGGATATGAATCAGTCCCAAAGAAGCCTAAAACCCTAGTGGGACATGTTTATAATAAAGTGTAGCTATTGGGCATACTCTTTGAAGTCAACAAGGGGAAGTAAGTAGATAATTTGGAAGAGTGGATGTCTAAGCTTGTGAGAATAGCTGTTTAATATTTAAATCAGTATTATAAGTGTGAAAGTGGGGTCAAGAGTGAGAATAAAGTCACATGGGAAAAATAATCTTTAAGAACATGAATTAAGCCTACTAGGCCTTATATTCCTACTTGGGAAAAAGTGGGAAATAGGTATAAGGAAGTCTTGGGGCCTTTAATAAAGGTTGGTTGGCATGATTGAGGATACGGTAGGAGATTGGAAGATATTTCACTTGAATCTAAGTTTATATAGATAAGGTATATGATAATAGGCCTAGATAGGTGTAGAAGGTGCATTGAGAGAATGAGACAAGATTGATTACAAAAGGAGAGTAGACATTTTAGAGTGATTTGAACCTTGATAGGTGACTGCTCATTCAAGATATAGAACTTTTGGTTAGAATAAGCCTAGTTAGACATAGTGATAACCATTAGAAGATTAAAATGTTGTAAATTTGTGAGGAGTTTAAGGGTGATAGAGGGTGCCCTAAAATGTTCTTACATATTCAAGAAAAGACATAAGTTAATCAAACTAAGGGAAAAATAATGAAAATAGGGCTACATGCCTAGACATAGTATTGTGAATTTGAGGTGTATTAGGAATGGAACAGAGTGTTTGGTCACTTTAGAAGGTTTTATATAAGTTCTTAATGATCACTTAATACGATCAATGCAATGAATTTTATTCTTAGCAATATAAACCAAGGAATGGTCCTAGATACCTAATGGGCTACTTAGTGTGAAGGATAATGAACACCTTAGGAGAAGTATTGAAAGGTGAATTAGGTTTGGAAAATTTAAATAGGTTTGTGAAGGCATGTTTTTACCATTTAATACCATTTAATCATTGTTATTGTACTCTTGAAACCTAAAGTGAGATTTTATCCTTGGAACCCAAGGGGTTGTGCCTAGTCAAAATTAGTGAAGAGACTAGAAGAATCAAGTCATCAAGTATAGTGAAACTATATAAAATGATTATTTGTATAATTATCCTCAATTATATTCATCATGAACCAAGGAAAAAGAGGATTACGACTCATTTATGAAATTTGACCAAGAAGACATGCGTCACTAGCTTTTGCCAAATTAGACCTACAAGCCAAAATATGTTGGATCTAATCATGAAATTTTTTGGAGAGTATCATTATGAACTAATTTAAAATATATATATATATATATATATATATATTTGTATTTTTTACAATGTATACTATTCTATAATTTAGTATAGTCAACCCTATGTCAAATCACGATCAACATTGGAGCCTACCTTGGAGAAATTGGTTAGTTTGGGACATCTACGGGTTGAGTCAAAGCACAAAATTTGGTAAGAATGGTATAAATGACATAAAAAAAAATCCCATTCCATCCTAAATATCTTATAAAGAGTGAAATTTCCCTTTGTTTTGACATAGTCCTCTTGCAGTCAAGAAGGCAACCATTGGAAATTTATGGAAGTTTTGTCAATTCTGAATGTCAAGAACTAGATTAAGCATTAAAGAGATATTAAAACCATATAATATAATTTTTTAAACCTATATTACCCTATATAAGTGATAATATTTAGGATTTTGATGAATTTTTTTGAAGAAAGACAAGTTTTGGCATGAAGGAAGCATACAGACAGCTTAGTGTAAATAATGGTAAAAAGGGTCTACATGACAAAGTACATATCTAAATGACTTTAGACTTGGTATAATTGGTATTAATGACATAATATACCAATATATAATATTTATAAGGTTGTATGACAAGTTTAAGTTCTTGTTGGTTTGTCATAGTCCCCTCCATGTCTAGTACTGGTCAATATTCATGTAGGCATAATTTTTGGAGTTTTAAGGTGTGTTTGAGGGTTCCAAGATTAGATAAGTATTTAGGAAGTATTTTAATATTGTTTTAAACCTATTGAAAATATTTTATGGGTGTTCACACTCCAAAATTCATGCAATCCCCATAGGTAGGTTCAAATCCCCATAGGCAGTCTCAAAGGCATAAAGGTAAAGTTGGTTTTTTGATCATTAGAAAGGTGTTATGAGATGTTATATATATCATGAGTATGTTTAAAAAAAATTAATATTAGTGCAAAGGTCAAACTGGTCCTTTGGAGAGTATGTACAGGGCATGGGAACCCTAGATTAACAAGCTTCATGCATTTTTGAGAGATTTAACCATGGAAATTTAATGAAACTTTGTAATGTTGATACCCTATACATATAAAAGTTCAAAAAAAAGGTTTTAACCTGAGATTGTATGGATGTATATAGATTCTATTATTAAGGGTTTGGAATAGGGATAAATAGGCTTAAATGAGGTAGGCTAATGAAGGATGTTGTAATTATAGGTGGAGTTGGGATATGAAATTTGACATAGACATGAAAAATAATAGATAGTACCTATAAATTCCCGTAT
>JARHVA010002471.1:0-400000 GCA_037957365.1 Torreya grandis | reverse complement strand
GACATTGGTGGTCGAGTCAATAAATAAGGCCTAGATTTGATATTTTGTTATATTTTTATTCTTCACCTCAGATGTTGATAAATTGTCAACATAATAAGCCCTAAAACTATCCTTATATGACCTCCATCTATCAATTTGACTCATTATCAAATAAATTTGACCTAATACTAACTCTAGGTTATTGGCCAAATAGGTGATGTGGGTGTTCATGAAAGTGGGATCCCTCATTCTCCTAATTATCTGCTCAATTTCAATTTTGTTCTTCACTATGTGAGAAAATATATCCTCCTGACTGCTTTGGGGATCTAGGGGAACTATAGGAGGGTTAGGCAGGGGGTTAGGGGTAGGGTTAAGAGGGTTGTATGGAAGGTTAGGTGGAGGATTATGATGAGGGTTAGGCTAAGCATGCCGATTTGTTGGATAAAAATAAAAACCAAACTAGATGCAATTCACATTCATGAAAAAATCAACAAAAAATAAAAAAATTGATTTAATCGACAAAAAACCTACCTCTTCTTTGTGGCAGCATTATTGATCTCATGAATGGAGGGAAAAATGAATATTTGTTGGCCAAAATGTGAGATTTATGAAAAAATGCAATCTTGCAAGCCAAAACATGAATATGAAGCACCAAAACATGATTGTAAAGAAGGAAAGAATGATAAAGGTTGAGGATTTTTTTTATTTTATAGTTTGAATAATAGGTATGAATTAAGTTAAATTATAGGAGTACATACATGATCCTATAACCTATACACATTTCTATGAGTTAAATATAATATATACACATTATGTTATAACACATACGCGTAGTGGTTTATGTCCACAAAATTATCCCCCAACTTCGTGCACATACTTGAGACTGTTCTTGGGATAGTGGAAGTGGAAGAATTACATTTAGAGTAGTTGGATGTGAAGATTGCATTATTTTAGGGTGATTTAGAGGACTTATACATGGATTAGCCACAAGGAAGAAGAACATGATGTTTAAACTGAAGAAGATATTGTATGGCCTAAAACAAGATTCATAATGGTACAAGAAATTTGATAGTCTTATGATGGAGCAAGAATACTCTAGGTGTCATTTAGACCATTATGTATATATCAAGAAGTTTGATGATGGTAGTTACATTATTCTATATCGATATGTGTATGACATGTTGGTTGTAAGTAAAAACATGTAGGAAATAAAGGTAATCAAGGAATAACTTAGTATTAATTTTCTATAAATGATTTGGGAGAAACAAAACAAATCCTTGGTATGAGAATAATTCAAACTAGGAAGGAACAAAACCTGAATTTATCTCAGGAAGAGTACATTAAAAATTTCTTGGAAAGTTTTATTATGTAGGATGTTAAACTAATTGGGAATCCTTTGGTAGGCCATTTCAAGTTATCAAAGCACTAGTGTCCCAAGATAGAGAAGGAGAGAATCTAGATGTCTAGTGTACCTTACTCATTAGAAATTGGCAGCTTGATGTATGCCATGATGTGCACTAGGCTAGATATTATCCATGCAGTGGGAGCAGTAAGTAGACACATGAGTGATCTAGGTAGAGAACACTGGCAGGTAGTGAGGTGGATCCTTTGGTACTTGAGAGGGACCATGGGGATAGTTTTAAGTTATGATGGATTGGACACCACTTTGTGTGATTCTATAGATTCAAACATGGATAGAGATTTATAAAATAGGAGGAGCACGATAAGATATGTACTTACTATATGTGACATAGTGGTGATATGAATTTCATGATTATAGAAACTTATGCCTTTATCAACCACAGAGACTAAGTATGTTGCTAATTAGAGGCAAACAAAGAGATGATTTGGTTGCAATAGTTGATTGAAGTGTTGAGGCATAACTAGGACCAAGGGAAGATGTATAGTGATATTCAAAGTTTTATACACCTATCAAATAACTCCACTTTCCACTCTAGGATAAAGCATATACAGTTAACGTACCATTTCATTAGGATAATTTTGGAAGAAGAGAAGTTGAAGTTGTAAAAGATTCATACCAGTCAAAATCCTCTAGACATGATGACCAAGGTAGTCACAAAGGATAAACTAAAGTTATGTTCAGATTTGGTTGGCCTTCATAGATGAGAGTGAAGAGTTGAGAAACTTGATCAGAGGAAATTAGTCTCGAAGTAAGAGATTATTATGTTGTGGAGCCTATTTCCACATTAAAATGTATTTTAAAATATTGTACATTAAAATTTATAGACCTCCTTTTCTGAGAGATACATGATTTATCTATACTTGCATGTGTGGTGTCATCACCCATGATTAATGGGGAACCATTATGACTTGACTTAGCCTATGGTTTTGGTACCCATTTTTCTATAAAATGGTTGTCAGTTACTTATTGATGTATTATATATGGATATAGGTAATACATTGAATGTAATAGATTTTATGAAGGTGAATAGAGTGCGTGAATTTAGAAAGGTTTGTTGAGCATAGCTATAAATGATATTTGCGTATTGAAATTATGAGAAGATTTATCTAAGAGTGGATTTTACTCTTGTTGACTTGTAATAAGATTTGAGCAAGTGTTTCTTGGTGGATGTAGTTCACATTGGGTGAACCACATTAAATCTTGTCTTCTTGTTGTGCGATTTTATTTCTATTATTTATGTATCTATTTTCATAATTCTTGTTATTTTGATTGTGTGAAATTGTTCTACATTAATTTTTGATTTATTATTAACAATATGTTTGTTGTATAGACATTGTATATTCCAAATGTTTAGAAATATATGGTAGGACTTGTGATAGCATGAGTACTATGCCACAAGTCAAATGGCAAGGTATCACTTTTTCTTGTAGCCTTGAGGTAGACAATATTAGAGGAGAGGGTGTTATATGACCTAGGATATGTCATATAGGTGCAACTTATGCATGACATCTATGGAGTGTTGTCTAGAGGGAAGAAGTTAGTGGGACTAATTATGCTATTGATTGCATGGATCTACAAGAGGTTCCCCATATATCATCTAGTTGGGTTTCCCCATATAATAAATGATAGGTTTCCTTGGGTTTGGAGATGGATATAGGACCAAGTAGTGTGGGTCATGCCCCACATGCCAACACTATGTATTGTGAGATGAGTGGATATATTATGGTAGTTTTATGGGCACATCACTATGATATGGCCTATTTAGGACACAATGTCACCAAATTTAGCATGGACAAAGGTGATAGTGAACTACACTTGATGGATGGAGCAACATCTATTGGCATGAATACCAAGGTAGATGGGCTTTCCTAACATAATGACATCAGTAATGGTGCCCATGTTTTGGGACCAACATGTGAGATAGATATAGGGGAGAGGAGGACTAGGGATACTAGTGGTGAGGTTGATTCTTAGGCCACATCGTGAAGAGATAATGGACAAGTCAAAAATGATACGTATTGGAGCAAGAGAATATGGGTGTGGAAGGAGTACCAGAGGTACCTCTACCAAATTTGCATCAATAAGATAAATAACCACTATGAACATAATGCCAATGGAGGTAGCATGAGTAGGATATAACAAAAATTATCACCATCTTAGATGACCCAAGAGGTTCGCTAGAGCGAAGTTGGACTACAGAAAGACCATCTAGGCATAGGCTGAGATGGGTACATGTGGCATCTCTAAGATTTGTTTTGAGGAGGTGATTGATAGAAAATTTTCTAAGAGGTTACACAGATGGATAGATCATGATCGACAGTCATGTAGATGGAAAGATAGTAGAGGATAATGTACAAATAGGTAATAAAATGTGATTAAATTTTGCTTAACTTGACTTTAAATAGACTAGAGATAGATATATTTTAAGATATAACAATAATCTAATATCTATCTAGTTTTTTTTTAGGAATGGTAGTGGATAAGGAGATCATATGGGGGTCTTGAGTGAGGAGAACACTCAATGATATCCTAGATGGGGCATTGATGTCGTATAGCCCCACTACACTAGATAATCATAGGGTACCATCTAATCTATCTTAGGCAAGGTAGTTTAGATTAGCTTGAGAGGCTAGGAGGTAGCTATGAGTATATAAAGATGGGATGCAACCATTGGTAGAGGTGGGTGTAAGAGACACCTGAGCATGTTAGGATCTAGCTAAGGAGAGAGATAAACATCTGGATATGGTGGCAAAGATGACAAAGGCACATTCTTAGGAGAGAGTGATATATGCAATGACCCTAACTCATATGACACAAGTATAGGAGCAAGAGAGAGTGACACATCTGGTGACCCTAGCCTAGTTGGCACAAGTGTAGGTTTAGGTAGTTCATCTATAGGGGCAAGTGTTGGGATTGAGATCTTAGATATCCTCTTTATATAATTTTATTCAAAGGGGTCAGACCAAGGCATCTACAGGTAGCATTGCTAGGCCATGAGATAGGCAAGATGGGGCCTAGCCATAGAGATGGAGCATTGTATATGGTTAGATTTTAGTATTAAAACTCATGATATATATATATATATATATATATATATATATATATATATATATATATATGTTTCATTTTGGTAGTTGGATGTTGATTATATGTGTTGTCATTATGGTTGTGGTTGTTGATGCTTGGATATATTTTTTTCTAGCACATATATTTATTTATTTATTGTATATGCTATGGAAAATATATTAGTTGTGGTTTTTTTTCTAGCATTATGTAGAACACATGCATGGTTAAAAAGTAATAGGAAAACAGGATTTGGTAAAATATAATCAATCAAAAATGTACTACACACTACTTCACATTGGGAAATGTGTAGTAACAATAAAATGACTAAGTAAAAATAATCGAAAGGGTGGTAAAACAAGATGGTAATAATTTATTTTTAAGCCAAAAATTGGAACCAAATTAAAACAAGTAAAATGACACTAAATCATGTTGAAAAGTATGAAAATAATGTAATAAAAAGGAATTCATGTAAAAGAGTAATGGTATAAAAACAAATCATTAAGTCAATAAACCATACTAAATCATGTTGGGAAGTATACGAGAAAAAAAATTGACAAAAATTGGTCTTAAATTTATTAGACTAATTCAATATGGGAAGTATAAAAAATAATTCAATAAATGGTTCAATTTTTACATGAAATTAGAAAATAATAATATACAAGATAATGAGAAATGAATTCAGAATAAAACATACTAAATTAAGTTGGGAAACATGTCATTGATGTGTAACTTCATAATCAATCACATCTTATCTCATATTTGACACATGTAATTTTGATTGTGACTTGGATTATTAGAAAATTTTGTGAGGAGGGACAAGTCCTATCCATGGTCTTACACTGTAACTCACAAAGGGAGAATCAATGAGGTGGAATTTAATGTTAAAATATGGTAATAAGGTATATTGTTAATAGGAATGTGAAATTTTGTTAATTTGTGAGGAAGGCTAGGTCCTATCCAAGGTCTTATAATGTAAATTAGAAATGGAATCCCAATAGGAGTGATCAATGAAAAAAAAAATTGATAGGAAAAATGAGGAATATAGGGAGTGAAAAATGGAATGTAAAAATCATGACTTAGGCATCTTACGAGAAGTCCTTAGGAAATAAGAGGCATAGTAAGAACATGAGAAGACACTAAGTGACTAGTGATCATCAATGTACAAATAAATCTTGTTCGCTATAGACACAAAGATTTTTAGTCAAATATGTGTGATACTAAGATCAAATCATGAAGGCATATAGGTACAAGAAATTAAAATGGACCTACCTTCCCATGATTTTTTCCCCATTCCTCAGGAGCCCTTATAGAGTCATTGGTCTATTACGAAGATTGGGTACTTGCATGAGAAAGTAAGTATCACCATTTTTTTTAATTCTCCTTTTATAATATACTAGCCTACCATACCCTAATGGACCTCAAATATATCGTGAGGCCAAATATGGATTTTGAGCTTCAACTAGAATTAGGAGATGTGCTTTGAATCATGTCTTTTAGTGTAATTTGAATTTTAATAATTTTGAAATGTTTTTGCCTTTTGTATCATTTCCTTTTGTGAAATGATTTGGATTTTTAATATTTTAAAGGATATTTAATATTACTCATCCATATAGACTTGGAATGACCAAACATAAGAGATAGAGTGATACACATGAATGAACTATAGGCTTAGGCTAAATGAATTTAAGTAACCAAAGATAAGACTGACTATGATACTTAAGATTTATAATCAACTAGAATGTTATCTCAATTCTCAACCATGTATGTGCTTAGTTTTTGAAAAGGGAAGAAAAGGAATAAAGGAGATAAAAAATAGACTAGTAAAAGGAGAATATAATGAGATTAATTGTTTTCTAACTGATCACATGGTAAAGAGGGAATGACTAAAGGGAACCAGGTTTGTATAACCAAGTCACAATGATAATTGTTTATGAAAGATAGAGATAATAAAGTAAAAAATCATGAAGAAACAAGAAGAGAATTTGTAAGAAATAAAATTGAATAAGGAAAGAGAAAGAAATGACAAAGAAGAGATTCATAAGCAAACATAAACGATAGAATAAGTAATATATAATTAAAAAGTAAAGTCACCATGGAAGATAAATAAGAATTTGACACAATGTTAAATGATATAATAAATAGATAAAGATAGGATTGTAGCACATGTCCAATCCAAATCTAAATGTAAAATCACCATATGTGTGCTCATAAATATTGATAAATATATTCACACAAATTATTTAGAACATCAAATAAATCTCTATAAAAATGGATGTCAACTATTTCTAATGTCTCATCTATCTTCATTGAAAACTAGGAAAATACTTCTCGTCTAATCTCCTCAATAGAAAAAGTAAGAATGTTTGATGGATCATGATGAGGAGGGATATTAGATAATAGATGATCAAAAGAATGCATGAGAACAAAATCTATAATATATGTGGGAATTACTAGTGGGGAAGTATCCATAGGTGAGGGACTCATAGGTGGAGAAGGATCCGTAGGTGAGGGAAGGTTCATGTGTAAAGGAGTCATAGGTGGAGCACTAAAAGGTGATGAATGGACAACATGAGGGAATGGAACCATGAGAGAAGAAGGGGGATCCTTCTTGTAGGAATGACCTATGGGAGTAATGGTAGAAGGTCTAATAATAGCTATAAGGTGATATTTAAGGTATTACTAAAGGATGTGGAAATGATTAGTGTGATGGTTACCACATTGGTGCCAAAGATAATACACCTCTCCATACTTAGGAATATACTCAGGTAATACCTTCAGGGGAGGTATGGCCTTATCTAAGGACTAATTGGAAGAAGGATGCAATGTATGAATATATTATCACATCTTAAGACAATGCATGGAGGAATGATTATCTGTGTCATATAAACAACAAATATGCTTGTGAGAAGTCTTGGTAAAAGTACTCAAAGTAGAAGTTTGATAGAAATGGAAGAAGTTTGGGAAATCTCATCATACCATTTGGTGGGAAATGGAGCCAACTAAGGAAAAGGAAGTTAACCATCACCACAAAAATGTGATGGCGGGGAAAGATTAGGATTAGGATTAATGGAAGGAGCAATGAGATTAGAAGTAGGGATAGACTCAGAAATAATAGGAGAAAAACTAGATTAAACTATAGTGGGATTATTAATGGAGGGGTGAGGTTTATAAAAGGATAAATAAGGGTCAAACACATCTCAGGGATAATCAAGCTATAGGTTCAGGGTACCTAACAAATTGGCAAGGTCCAATCATAACACAATCCATGAGCATACTCATACAAGGTTCCTCAGAACCTAGACATGTCAGTGTCATATTTACCCTATAATAAAGAGGAAAAATATTAAAATTGTGAACTATGAATGATGGAATATAGGAAGAATCACTAAGATACTAAAGCAAAGAAGAATGATAACAGATAATCTAAACATCGTGAGCCTAAATAAGACCACCTAAGAATGGATCATCTAAGGAATAAACATCATCATATTTAGGGGTGTGATGATCAATGCTACACATAGGGATGACCTTTTCATTCAATGAGGATTGGTGAAATAATTTTGACTCTTAGTCAAGATAATGGGTATATCATCATAATGAGTTTTTTGAAAATGGGGATTCAAAGAAGTAAGAAGCTGAGAGGAGATGAAGTGAGAGATCAAAAGTTTTAATATTTAGGTTGATCTCATCAGGATCATCATCATTAGGATCTAAGAGGTTAGGAGGAATATTTTGAATTATTTTGGGATGACCATTCTAACCTCGAGTCTAATTGATGGGAAATTTGAATCATTGAGATTCATGAAATGGAACACTGGGCAAAGGTTCAAGAGTAAGAATCTTAAATACACCATGATCTTGGAATTGTTCTAAATTCCAAGGGTTAGTGTCACCTGAATCCTATAGATGGATCCATTATGAAGGAATTTAATGCATTGATAGGCAAAAGAAGAAATAACTCTCATAGAGTGAGTCCACGGCCTACCAAGAAAGATGTTATGATAAAGAAGAAAGTTAAATATTATTAACTTCACATGAATGGTAATAGGTGGGATGGTAATGGGAAGCAACACACAACCTAAAGGAGGAATTTTACTTTGAGCATATCCTTGGCATGTATTGTGTGTGGATTTGAGATTAAATTCAAAATATCCAAGGGTTTTGATAAAATCAAGAGAGGTAACATATGTGTTAGAGCCCTCATCAATCAAGGCACATTTGACTTAGATATGGCCTATTTGCATGCTAATGAATAAAAGAGGATCATCTGTACTAAGTAGGATCTCATCAGGGATCATAAAAGAGATATGAAATTTTAAGGAAAGAGAAGTGTTAATTATTTCATCAACATGGATGGACATCTCTTCACATTATTGTAATCTTCTATCCTTAGATCCAAAAAAGGTTGTTTCACCTCCTGTTGGAGGAGGATGAGGGATGTTCATTTCAAACAAGAGTTGTGTAAGATAATTTTGATGACATGGAGAGGTCCTCATAATCTCAAGAAATTGAATTTTATATGGGATATTGGTGAGTTCCATGATGGGATCTCACTCATTATAAACCATGAGGATATTGTTAGAAATAGATACATAATGTTGAATGAGATCCTCAGAAGGAGGAGCTAAAGTGCATTGGAATTTATGTAGATAAGAATAAGAAGGTTTAGAACAAGTTTATAAACTATGTTGTGAAGATAAAATAGTTGGTTCATGTTGGTTTTGATATTTGGTAGAAGTGCTGATAGAAGTGTGATTATCATTAGTGTTATGTAAAGAAGATGGAAGGATGGTAGAAATAGAATGGGAATTTTTATCCAAGGGAGGTGTGGGAATTTTTTAATAAAAGGTTATAAGGTCATTTTTCCCAACTAATTTAAGTGAATTGGAGAAGAATCTTGGATAACACAAAATACATGAGATAATAGGGGGGTGTAGATAGGTTGATGATCAATGAAGGAAACCACCCTTTGTATATTAGCCATATTAACCAAATTCTCTTTAGAATTTGGGTCAACAAGACTTTATAAATTATTTGTGGAAGTGGTGGGCTTATCTTCATAATCTTAATTAGGTTGGTGATTAGGAAGGGGGTCTTAATAGATACCAAATGTGCATTATCTTGATTCAAGGCTTGAGATTTAGTATGAGTTTCATGAGCCTTAAAAGTAATATCATATGATTTTTGACATTTTCAAATTATAAAATCATGATCAAAACTATGACCAAGAAGGAAATACACTGATAAATTACAAATCTACCTACAGGTCTCATGAGTATGACCCCAACTAGCATGAAACTAACAAAACTTGTTGGGATCATACCAGGGTTTCATAGGATGAGTGAGATCAAGTTATTGTGGTATAGGCCTAGGTAAATGATTAATTAATTCAAATAAGGATAAGGGTTTGTGAACATTAAAGGTATTTGGTAAATATAAATGAGGATTGGTGAATTATTGAGAAGAAAGAGCTGGTTCTGAAGATTGGTTAGGAATTACAGCTTGAATAGTGTGAATGGTGTCATAAGAGTCTATGACACCATAATTGGTAGCATTATGATTCTTGTTCTCAAGTAAGAGATGAGGACCCACATAAGGTTGGGGTGGTTTGAATTGACACATAAGGAAATATTAATGTTTATCTTGGTCAATAGCCTCATCCCAAGCACCTGGAGAGAGATTGTAGACCTAATATTGTAATTTGGGAAAAATGGCATTGGTAAAGATATGGAAAAGGTTATCATAGACCATGTTATGTTTAAATTTGTTGGATAAAGTTTTCGACATTTTAAAAAAAGTTTAGGTAGTTTCATTTTAAAGTTGTTTACAATCTATGAACTGAGCCAAAGAGTTTTCATAAAGATCACTAGTTTGGAACTCTTAGACTAAAGCATTCACTAAATCTTCCAAACTAGTAATAGAATGAGTTTTAAGTTAGTTATATTAATCTAAAGCATCACCCTCGAGGGTTTTGGCTAAGAGATTGGTAGAAATAAAGGTGTTCAATTTGACCAAATCCTTATAAAGATTTCCAAATGTTTTAAGATAAAGGGTAATATCAGTTGATCCATTATAAGAAATGGTAGGGGTGACACCTCCTATATAAATTTTAGCATTTTAAGTTACAAGTGGCTCATTTTGAAGATTTTCAATGGTTTTGTTGATCAATGGAGGTTGATGGATGCCATTACCATGGTAATATTTAAGAGGATTTGGGGGAACATTTCGATTATGCATGCCCCAAGACATTGGTTGAGGATGAGTTTGAAGATGGAGAAGGTGATTTTTCATTTCATCATTTGATTTGTATTATGAGATTGAAAGGTATTCATTTGCTTGAGTGTTTGTAACAAAATTTGGTGGGTTTTATTGGTATTGTTAGCATTATTTTAAGAATTAAATTTTTAAAGAGTGACTTTGGTACCACTATTGGTATTGGTAGGAGCTTCAAATGAACTATAATAATGTGATGCACTAGTGGCAAAAATTGCTTGTGTGGTGAAATATGGACTAGTGAAGTGATGAGAAGAGGAAGCACTAGAAGCATGATTAACTTGGGTATCAAATGATGAATTATTAGAAGGATTAAGGATAGTGGGTCCTATGAGAGGCCCACTAGATGTAGAACTTTCCATATTAGTGAAGATACTAGGCATGGATGTCGAAGAAGTTAAATAACAAGACGTCATGTTATGAGAAGGGGTCATAATTGAGGGAAGAGGGAGAGAATCAAAGAAAGTTATACCCCTAAATCCATGTGATAATGTGGGAGTAGGTGACTGAGGCTCTTTATATTGACAACTAATTATGAGATGGTAAATGGTAGAGGAATCATTTCCTTGATGTTGACGAAATTAAAAAATAAAGAAAATCATTTCAGGGGTATATTCTAATTTGGGTTAATCCTCTAGGGATAAGAGAAGATTAAATTATGAAGAGTAATAATGAGGGGTTCCATAGTTCATTATGTGAGTGGATATGTGAGCATTACTCTCATACAAGAGAGGATCCCTACTCTACATATGGGAGACCCTATGAGGGTTGGAAAAACTCATCATGTTTGTTGAATTCAACTCAGTGTTATCTTCAAATCTAAAATTCATGATGAAGGAGAAATACTAAACCAATAAAAAGAGATGAGAAAGTAAAGAAATTAGAAGTGAAAAAAAATGTATAGAGTTGATTGGGTCAATATAGTATAGGAAATAGGGCCTAAAAATGTACAAGGTTGACTGGGTCAACCTAGCACAATAGACAAAGGTTAAAAAAGTATATAGGGTCAACTTGGTCGACCTAACATAGAAGACATGGAAAAATAGATAGTTTTTAAGTGACTATGTTGACATAAATGACTATATATTGAAATAAGAATAATTTTGAAATTATTTTAAAAATTAAGAACCAAATGAAAAAACATAATTAATTGGATCAATGAGGTTGATCCAATTGGGACACACAATATAAAACCTTGAACCAATGCTGGCTAATGCATGTTTTTACAATATAACATAAATTGAACAAAGAGCGAATAATAAACTTTGAAATTAAAATCTAAGCTTTGGTCAACTTGAATGTTATTAGATTAATAGAGTATAGTTTTAAATGTGATAGGCATTTGGTTATAATCAAGGAACTAGAAAACAATCTAAGGCTAGTTTCAGGATGTTTAGGCTAAAAAGGATCTATATTGGCAATGGTACATGATTGGTAATGTGGCTACCCCCTCACTTCACACACTAAAATTATAAGAGTGTCAGGTGCTTATCCCAAATATACCATTAATCAAGTGTTTATACATGGCCAAAAAACCAAGTTGGATTCCCCCCTGGTGATTAAATTTAAGTAAGTTGGCCTTGGGTAGACAATTATTAAAATGCTTGTTAAAATTTTATGATTTGGTCATGTATGCATACAATATAAAATAGTAAAACTAAATAGTATATTGAAAACCACCTAATTAGACTATGTGATCTATTCTAATCATGAAAGTAACAAGAAATGAAAGTGTGAGCTAATTACTAGCCTATAAGGGCTAATTCCAACTTTGAAACATCATATATTATTGATTTAGTCGACAATGTATGCAAAGAATATAAAACATGATCGCCAAGGTCACCCCCACACTATAGAAGCAAATATTTTGAAACTAAACTGCGTCAATAGAGTTGACATAGCTTTCTAGACTACACACAAAATATAGAACTACATCAATAGGGTCGACCTACTTGACTATATAGGGGTAGTTTTAAATATTACAAACTGTGAGAAATAAAATTGTAATAAATGCTAGAAATGATAAATAAGGATAGAAAGGAACCTTGGTGGGTTGGAAGATGCAAAGAAAATTAATATTGTTATTAAAGATTATTTATTTGTACTTGTAAATTCTACTATGGCAACTAGGTTGAATAAGATTTACAAAGACATGTTGTTGGGTACCTATAAAAATATAGGGTTGATTGGTTTAACCTAGTGTCTAAATCTAATGCTTGGAAGTGTATAGGGTCGACTAGATTGACCTAGTAGATTGAACCTAGATGTCTAAAAGTCTAAAAACATGTACTATGTTGACTGAGTTAACTTAGTAGCCTTAACCTAGAAAATAACTTGCACAAACAAAATAGAGTCATATGGTTGTGACTATGTGTTAAACCTATACATAAAAATTAGAATTGTGTTGATACAGTCGACCCACTATTGGAAATATATGATAATAAAAATGATAAAATAATGAAAAAGGTGAAATAAATCCTGAAAGGGTTAGGTTCAAGTCAGGTTTACTAGAATTTATGAAATAAAATTTTTATCTTGTCTATAAATCAATCTTATCTAAAATAAGATGGATCATACCATACACTTCTGATTGGGGGCACATTTGTTAAGTGAGAGCATGACCAACATGAAGATATACTAGACCCGATTATGGGATATCTTAATACAATACACCATGCTAAGGAGGGTTTCAAAACCTCTAATGTAACAAAATCATGCAATAACCCTAAGGGGGTCCTGAGTTTTGATATTTCACCTATACTAATAACAATTAAAGTAAATCTAATCTAGTGCTCACCAAATATTATGGAACAAAGTCAGGGTTAGAAATAATAAAACTAAACATGCATAGAAGACATATACTCACATCAATGTTTATAGAATCCTAATGCATGGAAGAGAAGCACAAATGCATATTTATCTACTCTTATTAAGGAAAAATAAAATTAAGAATATTTAGGTTTGAATTTCAACCCACTAAGCCTCAATCTCTCCTTTGGCCAAGAGGATTCATAAGAGGTTGTTGTGGTATGTAAGGATGACAAAGACAAATAATCTATAGGCTACATAACCTATTAATGCATCCAAAAGACTTATTCATAATATGATATATGTATCTCCAAATAAATTATGTAACCTTAAGCTTTACTTCTCAAGTAGAATGGTCAATAAGTAGATGTTCATTTTCTCTTACTTCTTCTTTCACTTCTCCTTGATAAATGATGAGAATGAACTTGTATATATACGTAAATTTAAACATTTTTCCTTTCAAAAATCCCAGCTGATAGGGTATACCTAGTCAACTTAGCACAATTTTATACAAGCATACATGTTAGACCTTTGGAATGCTATGCTCATTACACCTTGGAAGTGGTGTTAGACCCCTATTAGGCAATAGGTCTAGTCTAGGCGTAGTTGATATTGATTACAAACCTATAATTTTAGGCTATTATGATTAGTCTCAAACCTCTATGAGACTTCATACATTATTTATTATTTCTAACTCAGCTCTCAAAATCCCATAGCAAGGTCTCATCAACTTCTAGTTTACCTTTTTCACCATCTCTATGACTAACCTGTAGGAAATGGATCTCTAGGAGTGCCCTCTATATAAGACAAAACATAGGGCACTTCCATGATTTCCACAAGAAAAATAATCATATGAGAGGATTTATAAAGTGGTGGGAGATATCTGTACCAAATTTTAGGTTTGTATCACTTCATTTTCCCCTTTAAATCTTCAAAAAACTAAGACAAACTTGCAAGAAACCTTAGTGTGTGTAGGGTTTTATAAGTTCATTGTATGTTGCCTACTAGAAACCTTATCTTTATCCATTTCCATATGTTATAAGCCTATTGAGATGGGTGGTATCACTATGGAGGGTACTTATTGATTATCTAATCTCTTTTCCAAAATTTTCAATTCAAACCCTCGACTCACCTTCTTATTTGTCAATCACTATGATTGTGTTACTTTGCTTAAGAAATGATACTTGTAGTTATGTACTACATGATTTTACCCTATGATAATTTATTTAATAGCTATTTGGAATCCCTTAGGTTCATCTCCTTGTATTTATCCTCAACCTACAACTTCCATGATGTTTTCAATGTATATGAAGGCTTTCTTATGGCTAGTGGACCATGTGCAGATGGAAACCCTATGTCTACATTCTTGACTATGATTTGACCAGGGAATTAAATCTTAGTTATGAATACATTTCCTTTTCATTTTTAATTATATACTTATTCATACATAAATATCACCTAATTATTTTGGACCTCTAGGCTATTAAAACACTGCTTATTCTTATCCTCAAATTTGACTTAATGAGTAACCTATAGGTGACATTTGAGAATTGGGTTCTTTCTTGCATATGTATGAATTCCACTCCATATAAGTGTTTCCTTATTCTTAGGATAAAACTGAACTTGGAGATCCCTTTATGGTCCTATCCATTTGACAATTTTCACCAGGACAATGACCTTCATCATTTAGCACTACTCTTATATGATCCAAACAAGTGGATATAAGTGTGTACAAAGGAGGTATTTTTGGACATGTAGTGTCACTATCATCTCTTAACACCCTATGATATCATGAGGAAATTTAAATCTTACAAACACCCCTAAATCACTATCAAATAGAACATTTGACTAGATTAGCTTATGGCACATAATCATTGATAGGAAAAGTCACAATTGTAGATGCTTGTGAACTGAGCCTTAGGCCTAGAATAGGGTCTAACTATAACTTATTATTGAGATGATATTCATTATTATACTTTGATCCCTCCATCCTTACCTCAAGGTCATGGTGAATTCAACTCTTTTTTTTGCAACCTCTAATGCCTTGCCCTATTTCTATATGATTGTTGGTGTTTATGTTCTATATTATTCCTTATTTCATGTTATAGGTCCCTATTGAGGAATATTAGGCTAAAATACAACTCATTTGTACTCAATTTGTTTTTCAAAACCTATGATTAGGCCAATATGCCATATGCTTATATATTTCCATCTTACAATTTGGCTTTAGGTGACTCTTTTGAGGTAAAAGTACACCTATGGGTTTCAATGCATAGTCTTTTCATGTTTAAGCTCCCTTGAAATATCTTAGTCTCATTGAATGATTGAACAATGCTCATGTCATGATTGGAGATAGACCATTACACTCGCTATTGTATTCAACCTATATTTCCATCCTACAACCAACCTGTAGGTGTCCATTCTTGTGATCAAGGGGGAACCTATAGGTGGAAGTCTACATCAAATGTTGAATCTCAACCCTTTTGATTATCCCGTAGGAATCCATAGTTCTAAATATCTTCAAAGGGAGTCCTTCATTCAAAATTTATGCCTTCATTTCATCTTAATTCATTGAAGAGCTACTTAGACTTACAACACTGTAGAGAATACTTACATTCTACAATGCAAGGATACATGGAATGAGAGTCATACATCATCATACCCCTTAGAATAAATAACCCTTTGTTAAGCCAAAAAGCTACCATTGTGTTAGGTTGTGGAGCTAAAAGCTTCAACCCTTTGCAAACTGAAGGAACAATGGTTGCTGAGATCCAGGAGCACTGGCGTCGGCAGCAGGACCGACGTCGACAGAGACCAGTGCAAAAGGCCACCGGCAATGGCAGGGAGTCAGCCGACGTCAGCAGAACCAGACAAGCAGGGACCGACGTCACTCGCCTGTGTGTTTCAGAACTGCTCGTTTCACGAACAATTAGTTAAGTGAACGAAGAGTTTGCATGTTGAGACCAGTTAGAGTCTTGGGCTACGAGGATAATTGTCTAAATTAAGAGTCTAAGTTATTGTTTGAGTTAGGGATCTATTTATAGACCCATTGGCATGTATTGTTAATGCATGAGATAGAAAGGAAGAGTTCCTTCTAGTTGTAAGATCTGTGAGTTGCAGGTTGTTGCAAGTTCATTGGGGATCTACATGTAAGTTTGGTCTTTGAATTGCAGGTTACAGGTTCATGAGAGATCAACTTGAAGTGCTATAGAGTGCTTGGTGTACCGGCAGGGTTATTACTGACTGGTTGGTGAGGTGAACACCAATTCTGTGTGTGAGTTGGTTGTTGGGACAATTTTTTGTGTAGGAGAGTGTGTGTGTGAGAAGAATTACTGTACACTTGAGGTGTGGCGAACCTTTGTAAGGTGAAAGAGTGTGGCGGCTCTTTGTTGTATTCTTTTCTGTATAGTGTTAATACAAGATAGTGTATTGTCTCTCATATTCTGTGCTATTGGTGAATTCTAGTTACTTGTGTTTCTGGTTATTTCCGCATATTCAATTGCTTATATTTGGTAATCATACTATGGTCTTTCTGAGGAGCAAGATCCTAGCAGGTGGAATTAGAACAGGTGTGTTTGTTCTTGGATTTACCTCCACCTTCACTAACAAGTGGTATCAGAGCTTTTGGTTGGGATACTAATAGATTGGTGTAGATCTGGGTAGTGTGTTTTGATTACAGGTTACTCACAGGGTTTCTATTTGAGTGGGAGTTGAGCAATGGCAGAAAATAGTCAACTACAAATGGAAAAGTTTAATGGCAAGAACTACCAATTATGGAGGATGCAGATTGAGGACTATCTGTATCAGAAAGATTTGTACTTACCGTTGGGTGGGGTTACTAGCAAACCCTTGGATATGAAAGATGAAGAATGGGAGGTTCTTGATCGGAAGGCTTTGGGATATGTTAGATTGAGTCTTGAATCATCTGTGATTTCCAGCTTATCACAGTGTAAGACAACGATGGAGTTGATGAAATCTTTGGCAAATTTGTATGAAAAACCCTCGGCTTCTAATAAGGTATTTCTTATGAAGCGTTTATTTAATTTGAAAATGTTGGAAGGTGGATCTGTTCATAGCCATCTTAGTGATTTCCATGGTTTGGTAAACCAGTTAAGTTCAGTCAATATTGTATTTGATGATGAAATTAGAGCTTTCTTAATCTTGTGTTCATTACCTGAAAGTTGGGAAGGTTTGGTAATGGCAGTTTCTAATACTGTGTCTCCTTCAAAAGTCTTAAAAGTGGATGATGTCGTGAGTGTGATCTTGAATGAAGAGATACGCAGGAAAAGCATAGGTGAATCATCTACAGATGCTTTGAGTGTTGAAGGAAGAGGAAGGCCAAGAGAGAAGACAGAGCGTGGGAGATCAAGGTCAAAGATGGGCAAAAGATCCAAGTCCAGGTATGGCAGAATAACCTGTTGGAAATGTGGAAAGCAAGGGCACTTAAAGAGAGATTGCAAATCGGGTACAGATCAGCATGAAGAACATGAAGAAGAAGCAGATGTTGCGGGTTACGTTGCACAGGATGCTCTGGTATGTTCTTTGGATAAAGTAGAATCTTGGGTATTAGATTCAGGTGCCTCGTTTCATGCATCCCCACATAGGGAATTTTTTCATGAGTATGTCCAGGGAGACTTTGGAGAAATTTGTGTTGGGGATGGTAAGCCTTGTCAGATTATTGGCAAAGGCAAAGTGAAGCTGAAATTGCAGACAGGTGACACATGGGTGTTAAAGGAGGTCATGCATGTCCCACTTCTGAAGTGGAATCTGATTTTTGTTAGAAGTTTGGGTGAAGAGGGTTGCACAGTAACTCTCACAGCGGACTCTTGGAAGGTTACCAAGGGTACACTTGTTGTAGCTAGAGGTAAGAAAGTAGGTACGCTTTATCTATCTACTTGTTTTACTGATTCTCTTTTTGGGTTATCTACTTCAGCTGTAGATTTGGAGATGTGGCTTAATAGGCTTGGTCACATAGATAAGAAGGAGATGCTGGTTCTTGAGTCAAAGAGTATGCTTTCAGATTTGGAAGGCATGGATCATAGTTTCTGTATGCAGAAGAAGAAGGTGAGGTTTCTTGAGGAATTCGATGTTAGTGACAAGAACAGGAAAGCCTTGGTTTTCAAGGAGAAAGTGACAGACAGAGTTCAGCACAAGGTGCAGATGAATTTTGAGCAGAGCAAGGGTGATTTGGACAAGGGTTTGATCTAAAAAAAGCTCGCAGGAAAAAGTCAGGTCTCACAAGAAAAACACAGAGACTGACGTCGACAGAAAAATCGGCGTCGGTGTCCATACAGGGACCGACATCGGCTATGTGCAGCCCGATGTTGGTGACTCGAGGCAGACAAAGACCGGCGTCGGCCAGGAGAAACTGATGTCGGCAGGGAGGCAGTCGCAGGGAATCGACTTTGGTTGACTGTAGACTGAGATGTGACCGGCATCGGTCACTGAGACGAATTTTGGGTGGACAGCAAGCTGTCATGGAGTCTCAAGCGCCCATATGGAGGACTAAAGGTGTAAGTTCTTAAATTCATCATTTCCCTTCTTTACACTATTTGTTGCTCACTTATGGTATAGAACCAAGAAGTTGTTAAAGAAGCAGAATAGGTAGATCCAGGAAACAGTGGGAGCTTGGCATGGATGAGGATGTGATTCCTTGGAGGAGAACCAAATAGGGGTCTTGGGTAGAGTTGCCAACTGGAAGTAAGCACTGAGAGACGAATGGATGTTAAGGATAAAGAAGAGCAGAAATGGATACGTGAGATGGAAGATCAGGGTATTTGATCTTGTGTGAGTTGCAGGGCAATGGAGGTTTGATCATTGTGTTTCTCTTTACCAGGTTGGATAGTATTAGCTACACTATCCTATTTCTGTATGATGTGCTTGTTGCAGGGTTACATATACAGGTATTGCTGAACTAAAGGTAAAGCTAGTTTAGGTGTTTGTCATGGAGAATCTGGGAGTAGCAATATTCTTTGGCATGAGTGTGTTCTAGAGACATGGTAGGTCATATGTTGACTTTGTTTCAGGATGATTGTGTGAAACCGGTTAGCACGCTGATGGTTAGACAGTTCACAGAACAGGTGTCTTGATTCACATAATGAGGTTGAGTGCATGGTATGTACTAAACCTGAGTTTTCCCAAGCAGTGGGAGTTATCACAAGTTGGAGTCAATCCGGGAAAGTAATACTGAAGGGCAGTTCAGTGGGACCAGCAGCAGGTGCACATGCTATGCAGGGTCAAGTTCTTTTTCTACATGGTTGTAGATGTGGATGTGGCAGGTAATTTGGATGACAGATTTTTTGCACCACAGATTTTGTGGTGGTTGGTCTTCAAGAGTGATCTTGATGGGATACATAGCCAAGGGAACAAACTAGATGGTGTACAGGTATAGGTACAGGTTGCAGCTGTTTATCTCCAAGTGGGAGATTGTTAGGTTGTGGAGCTAAAAGCTTCAACCCTTTGCAAACTGAAGGAACAATGGTTGCTGAGATCCAGGAGCACCGGCGTCGGCAGCAGGACTGACGTTGGCAGAGACCAGTGCAGAAGGCCATCGGCGACGACAGGGAGTCGGCCAACGTCGGCAGAACCAGACAAGCAGGGACCGACGTTAGTCGCCTGTGTGTTTCAGAACTGCTCATTTCACAGACAGTTAGTTAAGTGAACGAAGAGTTTGCATGTTGAGACCAGTTAGAGTCTTGGGCTACGAGGATAATTGTCTAAATTAAGAGTCTAAGTTATTGTTTGAGTTAGGGATCTATTTATAGACCCATTGGCATGTATTGTTAATGCATGAGATAGAAAGGAAGAGTTACTTCTAGTTGTAAGATCTGTGAGTTGCAGGTTGTTGCAAGCTCATTGGGGATCTACATGTAAGTTTGGTCTTTGAATTGCAGGTTGCAGGTTCATGAGAGATCAGCTTGAAGTGCTATAGAGTGCTTGGTGCACCGGCAGGGTTATTACTGACTGGTTGGTGAGGTGAACACCAATTCTGTGTGTGAGTTGGTTGTTGGGACCATTTTTTGTGTAGGAGAGTGTGTGTGTGAGAAGAATTACTGTACACTTGAGGTGTGGCGAACCTTTGTAAGGTGAAAGAGTGTGGTGGCTCTTTGTTGTATTCTTTTCTGTATAGTGTTAATACAAGATAGTGTATTGTCTCTCATATTCTGTGCTATTGGTGAATTCTAGTTACTTGTGTTTTTGGTTATTTCCGCATATTCAATTGCTTATATTTGGTAATCATACTGTGCTCTTTCTGAGGAGCAAGATCCTAACAGGTGGAATTAGAACAGGTGTGTTTGTTCTTGGATTTACCTCCACCTTCACTAACACATTGTACCTAGTTTCATAAAGGAAACTTTAGACTAGTTAACACCTCAAAGAGTTTCATCATGAGAAATATCAAAACAAGGATTAGGTCTCTATTTGGAGGGATTAAGGTAACTTAAACCTAAATTTGTTTTTCAACAAATGCATACAACTCTCAAGTCTATGTTTCAATCCGTGAACTCATTATTTATTTTTATGGTATCTCTAACTCTGTAAGACCTTAATAAATCACCACAACATGTCTAGATACCTCATATCAATTGTCTATCTCCATGTTAGGACATTATAGATGTATGTGTAGGGCACAAGGTTATATAGAACATAGTAGAGATGATGTGCATGGTAAATTATGACCAATTATAGATTTAACCAATGATGTTGTGATGTTTTCCATGTTTCCAACATAATGGAGATATCAAACCAATTTAAACACTAATATTTCAACCCTTTTGATCTCTATGGAGACCTATGGATGCACGTGAAGGTATGATACAGGCAATAAGAAGGAAATATGGATATATGCATAGTGAATGATCCTATGGTTCATTTCAAACCTTAAAAACTTATATAAATGGATCCTTTCCACCTTCAGTGAGTTTAAACTGATCATAATGCTCTCTTCCAATATGGTTATCCCTTAAGGGCACTTGTAGGTATGCCTTAATGTTGCATACCAGGCGGTGAAGTTAAGACATGAAAAATTGCATGATGTATGAGAATTTAATAAGTATTAGACCCTATATCAAAATTTAAATATATTTTTTTCCATTATTAATAACTTTATCTAATTAAAATACTCCCTTTCAATGTGATAATATCATGTGAGGCACTTGTAGATGGCATTTTAGTGTTCTTCTAGTCATATTAAAGGCTTTACAATGATAACATTATCTTGCTAGAGTGTATTGAGTCACCTTGATCTCCAAGGGAATGTTTGGAGGTAGTTTAGGTTATATCACATAACCTCATTACCTATTGAAAACTGAATCAAACTCATCAAATGCATTTTTACCCTATTGAAAACATTGACTCAACATATAGACCCTCTTTATAACACTAGAATCAAAATAGGTTGAACCTTGTCCCCGCTTAGTGTGACTGCACAAGTATTTTATTAATAATTCAAAAAATCAAATACATAAGGGTGCCTTTACTCTGTTAACCCTTTTACAATGCAAACCTGGATTTATATAGTTTTTACCAATGACCAGTAAAAACAATTAATCATATAACCAACAAAATACGGGAAAACAACCCGTAAAGTAATTCTAATTAATAAACATAAAACATAAAAACTACCTAATAATTAAACTAAGTAAGTTTATTTTATGGGGGTGTCTTTATAAAAGATGCATTCCCCATTTACAATAATAATTTATTACCTACCAAAAATCTAAACTATCGTTAAGACTTTGGAACAATTCCTAACAAACCCCCCTATGATCCAAAGTCAGGTCTTTGGACACATACCAAGCATTTTTCTGAATTTTTCAAATTTGATTCTTTCAAGGGGTTTTGTGAAGATATCAACTATCTGATCGGCAGTTAGGAAATATATTGGATCAAGAGTTTTCTTTGCCACCAGCATTTGCAGATAATGATATTTGACATCCATATGTTTTGTTTTGGCATGAAACACTAGATTCTTGGACATCTTGATTGCACTCTGATTATCAATGTATAACTATGTAGGAGCAAACTAAGAAACCTAAAGATCTTCAAGAATATGATGAAGGTAAACAATTTCTCTAGAAGGATCCCATGCTAAAATATACTCTGATTCTGCTAATGAATTTGCCACTGTATCTTGCTTCTTACAACACCAAGCAATGGTAGTTGAACCCATATGCATAGTGTATCCTATGGTTGACACTCTGTCATCCACACATCTGCCAAAATCTGCATCACAATATCCAACAAGTTTGAAGTTATTATTGTGGTGGTATTTAAGGCCATATGTTTTCATTCCCTGAAGGTAATGAAGTACTCATTTTGTTGCATGCCAATGAATTTCTCTAGGCTCATGCATAAACCTAGATAAAATTCCAACTGAAAATGAAATATCAGGCCTGGTAGTCATCAAGTATATCAAACCTCCCACCAATTTTCTATATGTGGTGCCATCAAAAAAGGCACTTCTATCATCCTTAGACAATTTCAAGTTACTTTCCATGGGAGTGAGGGCAAGTTTGTAATCACTCATGCCAAACCTCTCTAATAACTCAAAAATATACTTAGTTTGTGAAATAAAAATACTATGCTCTTTCTGAGTTACCTCTATGCCTAGATAGTAGTGAAGAATTCCAAGATCTATCATCTCAAACCCATATTTTAATTCCTTCTTCACAAACTTGTTATGATTTTCATCATTACCTGTAATAAACAAGTCATCAACATAGAGAACTGGTATCACCATTTTCTTACCCTGCACTCGAAAATAGAGAGTATCATCTAATTCACTATGATAAAAACCAATGGATTTCAATTATGAATCCATTTTCTCATACCAAGCCCTAGGTGCCTTTTTGAGCCCATACAAAGTTTTTTTCAATTTACACACTTTGTGTTCAGCACTCACCTATTCAAAACCCTGAGGTTGTTTCATATAGACTTCTTCCTGTAAATCACCATTTAAAAAAGCACTTTTAACATATAATTGATGTACTTTCCAACCATTTTGTGCTGCTAAGGCAAGTACCATACGAATAGTGTGCCATTTGGTAGTTGATGCAAATGTTTCCTCATAGTCAATACCTTCTTGTTATGCATATCCTTTTGCAAAAAGTCATGCCTTATGTTTATCAATGGAGCCATCTGATTTATACTTAGTCATATAAACCCATTTACATCTGATGGGTTTAACATGTGGAGGAGGATCAACTAAAACCCATGTATTATTGTTAAATATGGAATCATACTCACATTTCATTGCCTATTTCCAAACATGTTCAGTAGATGCCTCCTCAAAAGTGGATGGCTCAGTGGAAGAAGTAGTAACAACCATAACATAGTTCACCTATTTTCAAGAATTCCTGGGCCCTGTTAAACCAACTTCATCTGCTGTCAAGTTATAAAAAGTAATTTGAGCCCATTTTGGATACTTAAACAAATTATTCAAATTAGGGACTCCAGAATTCTCATTATGCGGATCATTCGAAGGGGGACTTAGAGAATTTTCAACAATTTCTAAGTCATCAACCTGTGAACTTGTAGATGGAGAGGAAAGTGAAGGAATTTGAGTTTCATACCATAACTTCAAAGATTTATCCCCATTATTCAAACCCTTATCTCTTTTTACATTTTCCCTCTCTATTCTATCAAGTTGAGAATCAATCTCTGCAGTGTTCATAGTCCCAAACTCATCAAATATTACATCTCAACTCACTATGAATTTCCCTGAATCTTGTGTAAGCAAATGAAACCCCTTTTTATCTTCAGAATAACCAAGAAAGATACATTTTTGACTTTGTGGTTCCAACTTAGTTCTATGTTTAATAGGAACCAAAGCAAAACAAACACATCCAAACACTTTCAAGTGTTTAACTTTGGGTTTAAACCCATACCATGCCTCATATGGAGTTTGTCCCAAAAGTGCAACTATGGGGGACTTGTTTCTCAAATACACTGCAGTACCAATAGCTTCGGCCCAAAATTTATCATCAAGTTGTTTATAGTGCAACATGGCACATGATGTGCCCTCTAAAGTTTTATTCATTCGTTCAGATACTCCATTTTGTTGTGGAGTATAAGCATTACTATATTGTCGATGAATTCCATGTTCTCGACAATAGTCTAAAAATTCATTAGAGGTATACTCACCTCCATTATTTGAATGAAGAATGGCCAAATGTGAACCCATTTCTTTTTCAACTAAGTGTAACCAATCAACAAACTTAGTGAAAACTTCAGATTTATTTTTCATAAAGAATACCCAAGTCATCCTAGAAAAGTCATCAATAAACAAGACAAAGCATCTACACCCACCAATGGATGACTTTTTCATGTCACATACATCACTATGAACTAACTGTAAACATCTGTTAGCTCTCCAAGATGACTGTTTAATAAAATTTTCCTGTTTTGTTTACCCAAAACACATGACTCACAAAGAATACTATCTTTGTGAAAAGTGGGAAACCCATTCACCATACCATATCTCTGCAAATCAACTAAAGAGTGGATATTCAAATGTCCATAGCAGAGATGCCATAACTACTATGTAGACATAGTACCTGTACCTATGTCAACAACTGCTGCAAGTTCTATATTAGGAGGAAGCACCTTACAATGCAATCTAACCAAGTTTCCATCTTCATATCCTATATACATGGTTTTATAATTGTCCTTCACTGAATTGATGTAAATGATTCCATTTTCAAGCACAATTTGATAACCTTTCTTTCGAATAGTGACCAAATAAAGTAAGTGTTTCTTCAATGTGGGAACATACCAAACATCCTCCAAGTATTTTATAGACCCATTAGGAAGAAGAATTCGAATAGAACCAAGTCCTAGTGGTGTAGGCATAGATTTATCTACTAAGGCAACGGGAGAGAGAGAAGCTTCCTTATAAGACTAAAAAAAATATCTCCTAAATGTCATGTGTTTGGTTGCTCTTGTGTCTAAAACCCATACATCTGTGAGCTCATCTCTAGCCTCATATTCAATATAATCAATGTGCCCCAAAGTAGTGAATACAAATTCATGGACAACATTACTAGATTCATCATAGTCATGATCAACATACTGAGCAGAGTTATTTTTAGTCACTTTTTGTGGCCTCTAAATTTTATCAAAAGGAATCCTACATTGTAAGGCAATGTGACCAAAGTTTCCACATCTATGACACTGAATGTCAGATTTACCTCGACCTCTGCCCCTATATGAGTTGTGACCATGTCCTCGATCACTTGTTTCATGTGAATGTGATTGATTACATTGTTGATTATTTGAATGACCCCTACCTCTATTTTGATATCTTCCTTCTCTGTAACCTCGACCCCCTCTAGAACTATTTCCTCTATTGTTTTGATGCCTAGATGAAGATGAACTAGGCTTTAACTCTAAAACATGGGCTTCTTCAGTTTTCTTAGATTTCTTAGGTAGAGAGAGGTCATGTTGGATGAGAAACTCAAACAACTTATCAAAGGTGATCCCTGTGATCTTGTCAGAGACATGCAACATTTCAACAAAATTCCCATAGGACCCTAGTAGTCCTTTCAAAGTAGCAGTATGTATGAGGTCATCATCTAGTTTTCCAAAACTAGCCTTAGTGTACTCAGTAGTGATATTTTTGAACTTAGACATATATTCTCCCATATCCCAATCCTCATCTAATGACAAAGTAAACAACTACATATGAATATTTATCTTCTCATTCTTAGGTTTGTTATCATACAAATCTGACAATGTTTTCCATGCAGTGTAACTATGAGGAGAATTTTAAATATGAACATACGTATCATGATTACAACATTTAATGAGAGATAAGGCATTTGAATCATGCAAATTGAAAATATCTAACTTAGCCTGCTCTGTTGGCAATGTGGGATTTTCATTCTTAACAATATCCCATAACTCATTAAACACTAGTGAAGCCTCCATCAATCGTTTCCAGTCTGAATAATTAGAAATTGTTAATCTATCACCATCTGAAAGCAAATTTTGAATTTTTGGCATTTTGAATTGAAAGTAAGTGTAGTAGAGAAACGTGTGACAAAATGCAAAAAAAATGAAACAAATGTCACACTCACTGCACAAGACATTGCTTCTATGGGGTTTTGCACTTAACCTCCGCGTAGAGCGTAAAAGAAAAAAAAACAAGTATTTTTGATGGGTTTTGCACTTAACCACACCAAAAATCAATTATTACACCCTTATTTTGCAAAATTACAACCTTATTCCACCAATTACACCCTTATCTCACCACAACAACTCAAAAATAAATATGATTGAATTCCACCCCTTTTTCAAAAAAATTAAATAACACAATACAATATGTGTTTTACAATATTCTTATTTAAAAGAGAATATTCCTTTTTCAAAAAAGTATATTTCAAAGCAAAAAAAACTTTCTCCAAAAAGAAGGGATTTGAACCCTTGACCTCCTCCTTTGCAAGCTTCTAACAAAATAAGCTTAACCAATTGATCTAAGAGCATTTGCAAAACATTACACTCAGAAATTTATATTTATACCAGATTTAGTGTATGAGGGAATATTAAAAAAAATTACATATGAGTAAATGTATTTGAATTTTTCCCTTTGTTTATAGCCTCTCTTTCAATCTTCTCCCATGGGACCCAATGGCAAATATTTGAAACAAAACTTTAGAAATAGCCAAAAAAATAATTTCCTATATTATATCTGTGCCATGCTTGCCTGGGATGCCACGGTTGCTGCTGGAAATTTCTTTTCACCTGTTCTCTCACCTACAGGCTGTACAAATCGGTACATGCATGCTAAAATAGATTTTGACTGAGTTTTGGTAAATTTTCAAAGTATTTTATGCAGGGAATGAGTGGAAAATGAAGCATGGGCAATGGAAATCCATACAACAGGCCGTACAACTCAATTTTTTCTAGATTTTCAATTAAAAATGTAAAAATAGAGGTTTTAATGCCATTTGATCAAGATTTGCAGATGTTTTGGATTTAAAAAGAGCTGAAATGAATGCAAATCACAATGGCAGTCATGAATGAAAATATTCAAATGTTTTCAATAGAAAATGGGCCGTACAAATCTAATTTTGGCCCAAAAATAATGAATTTAATAACATTAAATGCTAAAAATTCATTTTTTATGCCAAATGAGGAGGTTTAACACAGGAAAATGGAGTATGAGTGATAAAAAAAGATCAGACTGTGGTATATGGAAATATACAGTTTAAATATAAATAATATTTGAAAAATTAAAATAATTTAATAATTTTTCAAAATATTTAAACCAAGACTATATGGCATACTTTATTTCATGCCAAAAAATATCACGTGAATTGATTTTTCACCTTGCTCCTTCGAATTCACCATGCTCCCAAAATAACCATGCTCTGATACCACTGATAACACCAGAATGAAAATAGGTTAAACCTTGTCCTTGCTTAGTGTGAGTGCACAAGTATTTTATTAATAATTCAAAAAATCAAATACATAAGGGTTCCTTTACTTTGTTAACCATTTTACAATGCAAACCTAGATTTATATAGTTTTTACCAATGATCAGTAAAAACAACTAATCCTATAACCAACAAAATGTGGAAAAACAACCCGTAAAGTAATTATAATTAATAAACATAAAACATAAAAACTACCTAATAATTAAAATAAGTAAGTTTATTTTATGTGGGTGTCTTTATAAAAGATGCATGCCCCATTTACAATAATAATTTATAACCTACAAAAAATCTAACCTATCGTTAAGACTTTGAAACAAGTCCTAACACCTCTCATAGGAGATACACTTAGAATGTAGAACTATTAATCCTTAAATGGATGAAAATTGTGTGTCATGAATTAAATATTTATTTCATAACCTATAAATATGAAAAACAATTCTAAACAACTCAGGTTTTTCTTTGAAACTGACCCAAAAAACATTCAAAAAGATAAAGAAGGAAACATGGTTTTATGCTATAAATAATTTCTTAGGAATTGTCAAATTAAACCAAGATTAAAAGGATCATAATGATACATAAAATTATCCCTCAAAACCATTCATCTCCATAATTTTTTGAGCTTGATAAATAGGTCCAAGAATAGACCCCTCTTATATGCATAGGCTATAGTGACCTGTTGTCACTCTTAGTGATTGTTCATAAATATAAGGGAATAAATCCATGAATAAATGACACTAATTTCAATATTACTCATACCCCTAAAAATTAATAAATTTTTAGATCCTAAGTGTCTCTCCTCTTTCTGTACTGAGCATTTAAAAACTACCCTTCTGAAGCTACTAAGAAGGTTGATATAGGAACATTGTGGTTTTTTGTCATTTTTTCAGCTAAAATTTCATCAAAACCATTTATATTACCTTTTGAGGACAAAATGAAGCATCTGAGATGATTTTATCACAAAAATCCTTTGAAAACTAGTATGAATGCATTTAAAAGGCCTATTTTTCACTGAAAAGGACAAATTCACTAAAGAGATATGATTAAAACATTATAAAATGTGTTCCTAAGTATTTAACATAACTTATAAGTTAAATAAATATTTAATTGAGATTTATCTTGATCAGATACCATAAAAACCTTACAAAACCTTCTCTAGAGGGCACAAAATGGTTAAAATTGCATGGAAATGAGTCATGAAGTTAGTCCAAAATGTGATAAACCTAATTATTCATATGTTACAAATGTAATGACCTTGATACATAATATTAAACTAATCAATACACTCTATAATCTTCTTACTATTGAAAATGGGTTGGAAAGGCCAAAAAATGACTAGACAAACACAAGACAAATGAAGGACAAGACCTTAATTCACCTAATCAACCTTAATAATTACTAATCATGGTTTATAATTATAACATTAAGTAATTTTCAAAACTAAACTATTGACCGACAAGAAAAATTGTCATGATATGCAAAGTTTTGAATGACAAGGGTAATAATTTGACTTGTGAGGTCAAAATTGTCAATAGTTACATCCAAGAGTTATCAAGGACTATTTTCAAGAAATAACACATGGAAATGTTTTTTTGGGTTTAAGAAATAAAAACAATATTATACATCAATAAAATTAGTCCTACAATGGAAACCATATACAAAAAACCTTATAAATATTGGTGTGTTAGAGAAATAGACATAGCTCATCTAAAGGTAATTGGTTGTTTAGATTTAATACATGTTACTAATATTAAGAATAAAAAACTATATCTTAAAATAATTTATTAAATTTTCAAAGGATATAATAATGATATCAAAGTATACAAGTTTTATAATCCTACTAGAAAATCTAATTATTTCTAGGGCATGTATTTTTTTGAAAATGAGATGCGTGTTAATTCTGATCATTTATCTAAATAGATCATAAGTGAATGATGTCATCTCATTGAATTTTATTTTTAGGGATTACAATTTTCTAGACATGTTTCTAGTTTAATAGGAAATAACACTAGTTTTTTCCAAGAGATTAGCCATCCATATTCATCAACTAGAAGAAAGTATAAGAATTTTTTGAATCTATATACATATAATCAAATATTACACCATAAATATGAGAAGATAAAAATGCTTCAACATTAGGAAGGTTGTTTTTTTCAATGATGCATATAAGAAAAACACTATTTTTACAATCCTATATGTGGCTAGTCAAAGGGAAGAGAGGGTTGATGCTATTGACATGGATTCAATTGAGAGGAGTAATACATGAAAATATTATTCATTGTATATATTACAAATATGTGATTGGAACTTAGTGGGTTTATAAAACCAAAGTCAAGAGTGATGATACAATTGACAAGGTAAAAGTTATACTAGTTGCAACATGGTTTACACAAACATATGGGGTCAACTATGAGGAAAGTTATGCACCAAGAGAATGTCAAGATATAATAATAATAATTAATTTTTAACTACTCATAAATTATGGAAAATACATTAAATGTATGTAATAAGTTCATTCCAAAATGGAGTGATTGAACAAGAAGTAAATGTGGTGGTCAGCCATAATGTTTTGAGGTAAATGGTGAAGCATTTTTGGGTATATAAGTTGAATAAAAATCTTTATGGGATGAATAAATCTACAAGAATTTGGTATTAAACTTTTGATATCTAGACATTAGATCAAGACATTTTGAGAAATAAAAAGTAACAAATTTTGTATATACTATGATTTTGTCATTGTGTAGTTTCTATAATTTATCTCTATGTAGATGCCCTAATAAGTATAGGGTGTTCTATGCAAAATTTGAATATATTCAAGAGAATTATGAACTAATAATTTGAGATGACTGATATTAGACTCATGAAATAATTTATTAGCATGGAATTTCATCAAAATAAATATTAGTTATTAATTTGTAAAGTTAAATACATTGAAGACATGTTAAATAAGTACAATATCAAATATTCTAAGCCCATGGACACTCATATTGAAAGTGGTGAAAATATAATGAGAGGATGAGAGTCATTCAACTGATAAAAATAATTTTAGGAGCTTAGTGAAAGGTTTGATATATGACTACGACAAGACCTAATATCAACTATGGGGTTTCACCAATTTCTAGATGTATGGGAAATCCACCACTCAAACATTTGTAAATAATGAAAATATTTTTTTGATATGTAAGAGGGACTAATAGTGATGGTATTTATTTCAAACCAATAAGTTTATTAGGTATAATTTGATACATATATTGAGATTTAGAAGGATCTTTTGATGACATGATGCCAATTTTGGGTTATTGGTTCACATGCGGAAGTGGAGTGGTTTCATGATCATCAAAGAAACAAGCTACAGTTGCATTATTCTCTATTGAATCTAAGTATGCATGCTTAAATAATATTTCACAAAAATATTATGGTTGAAAATATAATTAGTTAATTTTATATAAGTTAAAATTGATCCAAGATAATTTTTTGTGATAAAAGCATAGCAATACAATTCCCCAAAAATCCATTTTTCCATACAAGAACTAAACATATCGTACTCAAACACCATTTTTTAGAAACTTAGCCAACATGACAATTTTTTTCATTGATTATCTGAAAATTGAAGTTCACTTATGGATATCCTCACCAAAGAATTCCTAAATATTATTCATGGAAGACTTAAGGAGACCATATGCATTTATGTTCTTTGTATCAAATGGGGAAATGTTAAGTATAATGCCATTGTTACCAATTAATTATTAATGTTAGATTTAGTTTCATTTATATTTTATTATTATAGGGTGATTATTAAATTTAATTACATCTTACACTTTTTTTTTCAATTTGAATACCTTTCATCAACTTCCTTTAAAATAGCTAAAGTGTCAATTAGAGTCAGGTTCACTGAATGTGTACTTAACTGACCTCAAATCATCATATATTCATCCCCAGGAGGTGTTTCATACTTTATATCACTTATTTAAAATAATTAAATATTATTTTGAAAAATATCCTATTGTATATGAATTTGGGGTGCCTATATTATCTAGTCAGCATGTGAGTGTGAATGTTTTGCTTATATGTTGGAATGTCATGTTTCATGATTACCATATCTTATCAGTAAGTAAAGTTTGTTCCATTGAGTTTATTTTTAAGTTATCTTAGTCTATATTTCAACACACACACACACACACACACACACACACACACACACACACACACACACACACACACACACACACACACACACACACACACAAAATTCATTTTTATGATTTGACTTGTCATGCTTTGTCATGCAAGTTCTTTGTAATTGGCTAGATTTAACCTATTTTGTTAATAAGATATGGTGAAATAATGTGTCACAATATTTTTTTTGAAAATTAATTTTACATAATATTATTTTATTATTTTAATTTCAGGTATTCATAAAGGGTAAAATATGGTCCTAAAGATATTAATTTGAATTTATTCGATGCATATTTCCTATCAATCACACTTAAAAAAATGTAGATTAGAAACTAATAATCTTACGTGAGATTGGATAATCACTAGTTTCATTTTCAGATTAAATCATAGTTGATTTTTATTCCCTCTATAATAAAAAAAATTCAGTAATATGTTTATGAATTTATTCTAAAATTTTAAGTTTTATAAAATCATGTATATATTTATGAAATATATTTCAATATTTACACAAATACCATTAGAACTTGAACCCAAATAAATGCGTATTTTAGGCCTAAAAACCTAAAAATGCATATTATTGGTTAAAATTACCTATAATAGGTCTAAAATAACACATATCATGCTTATAGACACTCCCACATATGCCTTGAGGCTTCATATTGCTTAAATCTAACTTTTCTACCTATAGGTGTTTGAGTGGGGTTTAGGCCTCTTTAGGCTTCTCATAGTTTTTATTGCATTTTATCACTTTGACAACTTGTGAAGACCTTAATAACCTTTATAATTATATGTAAACGTCTCTCTAACTCTCCCACATGCCTCACCGAATCCATCCAACATAATAATTATACTTTTCCTTCATTCTACCTATGATGGGTTTGTTGGTCTCTTTAAGGCATGCCACTTTGTCAAGTCTTGAGATTGCATCCTTATTAACTATGTATTCTTGTTCAAAAAGAGTTAAAACCTCCCAAAATTCCTCTTGAGGAATCTCACACTTCACAAATCTCAAAATCATCTCAAAATTGTATAGTCTCTTCTCATTTGTATTTGCAACCCTGTAGATGCATGTTCTCATCTTGGTATCATTGTAGACTTGATTTGGAGAGGGTTAGTGTTGAGATAACCAATATATTAAAGGATATGAAAGGCATGATATATAATTTATAATAATAAGAAACTAATTTCATTATTGTTTTCTTAAAGCTCCATCTTTTATATTCATATTGACCCCTTAGGTTTGTTAACTAAACTATAGGTGCACAATCCCTTACTAGATCCCATTTCAAACTTACTCTTGGAATTTATCATGTCTATTAAATTTATGTGGGATCCAATGGAGATTAAATTACCAATCTGATAGTCTTCCCAAAAAGAGAATACACCTATCTCATTGAGGAACCTCTTAACTCTACCTACAACCTATACATTCTACCTATGCATATATGCACACTTTGTATTTTACACTATTTTTCTATGAATGATGTTTTAGAGTCTATATAATGTTTGGTTTGGGTATAACCATCAACATGGAATTATAAAAATGAATTAAATACCCCATTTTTACTCACATGTCTATTGCTTTATTACTCATAGTCAAACCTTGTTCATAAGCCTCCTTCTTAATAGCCTTCATGGCCCACCACTTTACATTTCCATCATGCATGCATGGTTAATCCCTTGGGGATGATGTTTAATATTTATATAAATTCATATCCTCAATGCTCATTTGGTTATTAAAACATTGGAACCTATTTTATGCATGCACTTTCAAAATTGTCATATTTAAGTCTTACCCTACATGCTTATATTGTAGCATTGTAATTATACTACTGTTAGTGATTTCTAAAGGTCTGAGAGAGCATGTGGAGGTATATATGGAATAAATAGAGTTGATAAAAAAGTGGAAAACCTATTTACAACTATCTTCAATCATTTAAATAACTCATAGCTTAGAAACCTTGAGTGTCTTACAAAATAATGAATATATTTCTCTCTCAAGTTAGTACGTGTATGCATTTGAGCTTATTGAACTTAAATTTATATTTCAAGTATCATAAAAAAATTTAGAACACTCTCCAATCCTAAACCTTCCTTTATCAACTTTGAGATGCCAATCCAAGGATAAAATTAAGATCATGGATTCCTCCCTGAAATGTATAGTACATATGTAACCTACAAACCTTTTTGCATCTACCTTTCTCATGTTACACTATATTTGAAGGTGAAAGAATAAGGAAATGATATTTTATGAATGGGTTATACATTAAAGAAGGAATATTTTGACACATTGATAAGGTCTATGTGGAAGAGGGAGATAATATGATCTTAAATAAGTGTTACATACCACAAAAGACTTTACTTGAATTCCGTGACTTGAATAAAGTCACTCATGTTTGATATCTCCTCAAGAAGTCACTTTTAGGTTACAATAATCAATATGCCAAAAAAAAGAGAAACCTTAACTTTCACAAAGTTACCTTGACTTATCCAAAAGATTTTAAAACAATTTTGTTACCATAGAAAATTTTCATTTAAAGGTTCTCATCATGTATGAAACCATATACCTTGAGGAATCATCTCATCATTGTTGTCTTCATTATTAATCCATCATGACTTGGTATTTTGAGAATTAATATCTACAAACTTACCATAAAATTTGTAAAATGTATTATAAAAGTTTTTGAAATGATAGGGAAATTAATGCAATATCATGTTTTAAACAAAGGGGGTTGACCTTTGGCCTAGAGAGGACAAAATGTCAACATTTTTGGTGTCTCATAGGTGTTTTTTAGCCTAATAATCAATTATACTAGTAAAATTAACCATCCATTGGTCTATCAGGTCACCTCAACTCAACACAAATTTGACTTGGAATTTGAAAACTAAATTCAACTAGATTGAATAAAGATTAAACAACTTATAATTCCTCTTCAAACTAACAACAATGTGAAATAATGGAGAACTCATACAAAAAATCAACAATATAACACATTGTGCTAAGAATCACTTAACAAAGACAAAATAGAAGCAAATACTATGTACTACTAACCAAGATGATTTTGGGACATTGATCTTGATCTATGAATTTTTTTCTTGAATTCCAATGTATATATCCTATCTTAAAGTGGATGAACACAAAAAAATGTATCTTATGAATACAAACTCTTTTTGATATTCAATGTTTTTTTCATGTTTCTCTTTAACACTAAGATAGTCCTCCAATGTGGTCATAGATGCAACCTAAATATTTGATGACTCATTAGGATTATGCTCTTGGTATCCTATGACATCTTTAGATATGTCTTGATAGGTACTTTATTAAACATGTTCTCCCACATTGACAACTATCTTAGCAACATCTTCACATGAAGCTATAGGTCCACTATCCAAGTTTGAACAATTTTTTTAACTCTTCCCAAAAGATATCTTCTTATTATTCATTCGAGAGAGAAACCACTTCATTACTCACTTAAATATATTTAATAGAAACTTAGGTCTTGTCTTGGTCCTCAAATTCCTCGCCAAGGTAAAAAACTCTTCTTCTTCATTACAAGCCATCACAACTTTAGTTGGGATCTCATCTTGTTTCTTCACTCTTTCATTAAATTCTACCACGCTAAGATCTCCAATATCTCCAAGGAAAGAATGATACAACTAGTTACAAGTATCATCAAGACCATTAGGATTCTTTGTATCTTCAATAATGAATTTATTTGAGTTACTTTTAGGACTGACCTATAGTAAAGTAGTTTTTAAATTCATTTATGCTTGCATCAACCTTTTCTATTTGATTTTTCTCTTCTCCCACAAAGCATGGGAGTTTATCTATTGTGGAAAAGATTAGTTCATCATGTTTTATCTATCCCAAATCTGATTCTTCTCTTCCCAAAAAGACTATCAATATTGATCACTTCATCATACCCACTTGAGGACATTTCCTTCCTAGTTGCAATTTCTTCACTTACCTTCCATACAACAAGTTCTCTCACCAAATAAGAGATGAAGGGGGGAAAGAGAGCTCATTAGTATGTATGAATTTTGAGAGGGTGTCTTTCCAAATTATAACCTTGAAGGGATTATTTCATATCTCTTTAGGAAGGAGAAGATAATTTTATGCTAATAATTATTAATTTTTATCCATCCAAGCAACAATCAAACCCTCATATTCTATAATACCTTGGTATTCATGGACAACTCTAACTTGAGGGGTAGATAAAGGACTTGAGAGACTTAGAAACTCTCTTGGTTTGACCTATACAACCTTCTATTTTTCTTTATTGTAGATGGACATGGGAGAAGTTTCCTTCTCAAGGATTGGCATGATTTAATAAGGGGTCCTAGTCTAAGAAGGTTTCTATGATTAAATTGTTTGACATTTTTTAGGAAGAATGTGTGGAGGTTATTTAGGAATAGGATTTTCTTGATAGTATTTTACAACTTGGACTAGTTTAGAGAAGCATAACATTGATTATATTGATTTTGTTTCCTTTCCTAGACCACTAACCTATTCTCCATACACTGAATTAATCCTCTTATATCAAACATGCCATTGATTGGTATTTGTTGATTATTCCTCTCAATTACTTCTCACTTACTCTTAAATAACTATAAAAAGTCTCTCCTTCCATGAATGACTTCACTTTGAATGTATGGTTTTGGGATAATTAGACCAAAAATCCTCTTCTATATCAATCTCTATTATTTGCATTTCATATTCTAATAGGGTTTCCTTGAGTTTTGATAGGGATTGAATAGGACTGTGACTATAATCACTAGGGGTAACATAGATTTGACAAGGATGGTTAAAAGGATAAGTAGGCTATCAAAGAGGTTATGTTGGGGTACACATGGAACACAAAATCATAATAAAATTTATATGCTACTAGTTGAGAACTACTTTGGGTGAAGCCACGAACATTGTTATCTTGATATGAAGGATATGAAGGCATAAAACATATATTTTGACCAAATAAAGATTGAGAATACATGTATCTTGTAAGCACTTGCCCTGATTAAACTAGCTATGTTTAACTTAGAGTTTCCATTGATGATTGAGGTAATTCCTCCAAATGTTGATATATTAAAAGATAATACCAAAAACCCCTCAATAGATGACAATCTATCCCACTCCAAATGTCATAACTATTTTCAATCTAAATTACACCCTTGAGGATGTTTTTCAAGCCTTCATCATTTAGATGACACATAGAGACACCTATAGGCTATTGGTGACATAAAAATTAAGGTGAATATCTATATTAGGGCCAGATCCTTTGATGTATCACCTTGAAATTGCTACTAACCTATTGAATTCTAGGAAAAAGGAGAGAGATAACTAAAAAAAAGTAAATGGGAGCTGATGCACAAAATTTAGTACTCCCCACTTACATATACTTAATTAATAACATGAATTAGGACTAAAACATATTACACTAACTCAATATGATTCTACAAGCATCAATTTTTCAATGTGAAGGTAATGGTCAAGGCACTAACTAAGAGGGGTGATCAAGATGTCTCTTAAGGGACACTAATAAATTAATTTACACACTTAGGCATTGTAAGACCATATATCACTCTTTATAATACCTATTATAATGAATAAAAACCTACAAAAGGTAAGAAAACAAGACAAATGAAAGGAATATGTAGACTATCACTAACATTCATCAACCACCATGAGAATACACTAGTTAAAGTAATGAGAAGGCTAGAAATAAGCATGTATTCATTTTAAAGGTAAGGTACAAGCACTATTTGATAAGGGTTCCACCATACTTGGGTTGAGGATCCATTATAATCCATTCAAATTCATCATTATAGAATAAATAAGAAGAGAGAGAAAGAATGGAGGTGTTGAGAGTCCATCATGACTACAAATATGCCATAGCTCAGTTACAAATACCAAGAGAAGAGGCCAACACTAGTTCTATCATATTTTTCAACTTGGTTTGCCTTGAGTTAATGATGGCCTTCATAAAGTGGAATAGGTGTGACACATCATACTTATCTCTTGAAACTAACATATCTTACCTTAAGAGGAGTTACAAGCTATTTGATTGGCACATGTTACACTTGCCTTATTGAGATTTTTATAAACCATTTTTGATATATTCAATAGCTCTCTCATCTTGGTGAAGGTGAAAACTTATGACTATAAATATTCTTTAGGTTTCATCCTTTTTTATAGATTGCCACCATGGCCTATCCATCTCATATGTGTCTCAGAGGGGACCATACTATCTCCACCTAGCTCATTAGCCATTAGAATGAACTATTTCTGACCTATAGAGTCTTATAGGAATAACATGATATGTTTTAGAAGGATTATTTTCAAGTTTTCATACATCAAAATACCTCAAGGAAGTCAGCAACTTGGTGTTGTATATAAGCAAGGAGGCCCAATCTCCATTAGGTCTAGTTTATCACTTGATATCCTATTATAACACCATGGAATTTATTTGAATGGCTTGAGGATATCTATTATACCCTTGTATATGTTTTTAAGTCATCTATAATAGGTCAAGAAGGTTTAAATTATCCAAACACTTAGAAATAGACTTAAGAGTATAGATTATATAATATTTCTTTATCTTTTTCAACCAACATGTGAAAAATAATGGCTCAAAAAAGTGATCATGAGATCCTCATATGAAATTAGGATGACTTCAATATGATTCATGTACATTAAAAACACTTAGAATGCAAAACACATACATCAAGTTCTCTTAAGGGTTTTAGGAGAGTTTAGAATGTCTCACCCTATTAATGATTAATAAAAAGGTCAAGGGCCTTAAATTATGAATCAAAGACACAATTTTGGAGTATGGGAACACTTATAACACCTTAAAATGTCATTTGAACCCATGTAAATCCCACTTCAATTTTTGATTGAAAAAAAACATGTCTTCTCGAGATCTTACAAAGGTTTTAGGGAGGTTTTGAGTGTTTTATTTTGTTAAGGGTTGTTCATAGAGAATATATAACCTATAATATAATTAATTAAATGAATTTGAAATAGGGTAACCTATTCAACTCTCCTTAATTTCATTATTTACTATACATCTACTCAAGTGAGTTACATGTGAAGTTTAGGCCTTCTTAGTTTGGAAAACCTATGTGTAGAGACTGAGGAGAGGGGTTTTAGGCCTAAAATCCTTAAAAGTGCATAAAATTAGTTATAATTATCTCTAATATGTTTAAAATAATCCCTATTGTTCTTTAAAATTATATTCCATGTGTTTTGAGGCTTCATGTTGCTTAAATTTGACTTTTTTACTTGTAGGTGTTTGAGTGGGGTTTAGACCTATTTAGGCTTCTCATACTTTTTGTTGGATTTTATCAATTTGAAATTTTTTGATGAAATTAATCACCTTTATAATATTTTTTACATCTCTTTAACTCTCCCACATGTCTCATTATCTTCATCCAACATAACATGTGTACTTTTCCTTCATTCTACCTGTGATAGCCCTGTTTGTCTCTTTAATGCATATCACCTTATCAAGTATCGAGATTGAATACTTAAATATTTTATTATTATTATAAATTATTATAAACCTAAAAAAATTTACTTTATGTCATATTACACATCACAAGTCTCAAACTCATCTCAGAATTGCATATTCTCTTCTCATTTATATTGGCAAACATGTAGATGCATATTCTCAGCTTGGTATCATTATAGACTTACTTTAGAGAGGGTTAGTGTTGAAATTATATTAAAGGATATTAAAGGCATGATATATCATATATAATAATAATAAACCAATTTCACTTTTGTTTTCTTAAATCTCCATATTTTATAATCATATTGACCCCTTAGGTTTTTTACCAAACATGTAGGTGCATCGTCCCTTACTAAAAACCATTTCATAATTGATCTTATAAATTATCCCATATATTTAATATATTTGAGAAATAATGGATAGTATATTACTATTTTGAACATCTTCCCAAAATGAGAATGCACCTACTTGTTGAGGAACCTCCTAACTCTTCCTACAACCTACACATTCCACATGTACATGTATGAACACTTTATATTTTACCCTCTTTTATTGTGAATAATATTGAATATACTATATATGGTTATTTTGGTTTATAAAAATAGACATGGAATTCTCAAAGTGACTTAAATTCTCCATTTCATTCATTGGTCTATTATTTTCTTACTCACACCTGGACCTTGTTCAATAACCTCCTCTTCAATGGCCTTCATGGTTTTCCACTTCACATTTCCATCATGAATACATGGTTAATCCATTTGGGATGATGTTTATGGTTTAGATACATTCATATACTAAATACTCATTTGGTTAATTAAAATATTGGAGCTTGCTTTATTCCTATATTTTCAAACTTGTCACAGTCAAATCTTAGCCTACATGCTTATACTGTAGCCCTTGCAATTCTACTCTTGTTAGTGATTTTGAAAGGTATAAAAGAGATTGGGGAGATATAATTGGAATAAATGGAGTTGATAAAAATGTGGACAGCCTATTTATATCTATCTTCAAGCATTGAAACAACTCATAGCTTAGAAACCTTGATTATCATACCAAAATAATTAAAATGTGTCTCTCTTAAGCTAATGTATGTATGTGATTGAAATTATTAAACTTAGAATGATAATTAAATGAACCTAAAAATTATTAAATAACTCTCCAAAACCAAAATACCTTAAATAACTTTGAGATACCAATCCAATAAGAAAATTGAGACCTCTTATCCTATTAATGATTGTTCATAGAGATAAGCCCCTTAAAAAATGAATTCATTAAATAAATATTAAGGGAATAAGGGATGCTATAAAACCATAACATATCTAATTATGACTCTCTCTCTCTCTCTCTCTCTCTCTCTCTCTCTCTCTCTCTCTCTCTCTCTCTCTCTCTCTCTCTCTCTCTCTCTCTCTCTCTCTCTCTCTCTCTCTCTCTCTCTCTCTCTCTCTCTCTCTCTCTTCTCTATGAACCATCCTCAAAATGGTTCACCTTCCTCAAACTATCAAAAACTTGATCGAGGTTTTGAAAATATTTTTTGACTATTTGGAACTGTAGCACCCTATTAAGAATGTACTTAGATTTAAATATACTATATGATGTTTTATAAAATATTCATTGCCTTGAACCTTGAACTAACTAGATAGAGATTCTCTAATCATACATAGAAACCTGTAAAAACACATTAAAATATCTTCTTCATGCAATGCAATTTGTTCATTTGGATGAGCGCACTATTAGACCTATGTTATATATGTTTATGGAGTCTTCCATAACATGTATAGTGATTATGTAATATAAAAACCTTTCCACATCTTCCTTTCTCAAGTCACACTATATTTTAAGGTGAAACAATAAGACAAGGAGATTTTATGAGTGGGTTATACATTGAAGAAGGGATATTTTGTCACTTTGACAAGGTGTATGTGAAAGAGGGAGATAATATGCTCTTCAAAAAGTGTTACATGATGAAAAAGACTTTCCTTTACTTAACATTAGTCCCTCATGTATCTTATAAAAAATTCACTTCTAGGTTACAATAATCAATAGGCTAAAAAATAGAGAAACTTTAACCTTCACAAAGTTGACTTATCCAAAAGATTTAAAAACAATATTATTACCTTAGAAATTTTTGATTTAGAGATATTCATCAAGTATTAAACCATATACCTTGAGGAATCATCTCATCATTCGTATCTTCATTGTGAATCCATCATGACTTGACCTTTTCAAAGTTACCTTCATATCTCCAAACTTACCTTAAACTTTGCAAACTACATTGTAAAATGCCTTGAAAAGTGATAAAAAAAAGTAGTACAATGTCAAGTTTTGAACTAAGGGGTTTGAAATTTGGCTTAAATAGGACAACATGTCAAATTTAAATTAAATATGTCAAAAGATATATTGACGATGATCATGATAGAGATGATTGAAATAAAATATGAAGATTGTATGAAATTAAGAAATAAAGATGTATAGTACAAGTGTGGTTTGAAATACATATGCATGGAAGACCTTACTTCTAGATAAGACATTAATCTATGTGGCCAAGATCATTTGGACACCATATCCATGATTCATCAAATTGCAAATGATCATCACAAAAGTATTGGTATTGATTACTTGTGATAAATTATTTTCATTCTAAAATATTATAACATTACTTTGCAATACTAACTTTAAGTGACACTATTTAAGATATATTTATAAATTTATTTAGGGAATGAGCTATAATTTTTAGGTCATGTGTATAAATGGTTTTATTCATGATAGATTTGCTCAAATATTGGGTCTCATTGTTAATAATGGAGACAACATTACTTTTTATATAAGCATAGGCTTCATGTATTGTTATGTATAGGAAAATTAGAATAATAAACCTATGATAGTTTATGTGAAAATGTTTTGTGTTTTTATTTATTTATTTATTTAAAACTAGGGTATGCTGCTAAAACTAATCATTACTAACACCAAAGTGGACCCAACAACCTGATTAACACTTAGGTACACAGTTGCAAGGTGAGTCCTATAAAATATTCCTCAAGGATCATGTTTACCCATAAGCCTTAGTGCTACTAATTTACTTGTCCAAGATTCAAACTGTGGTGTGGCCAATGAAAACCATTTAACCCACCCAACCAGTCTAACTCATGGTGCTATGTGAGAAGGTTTTTAGTAAGCCTCAACCCATATGTTTTTCCTATTATTTTTTTTAATTTAATTAATTATAATTGATTGTTTCTAATTGAGTATTTGTGTTTCAATGTGTTTTTAAGATATATATTGGGTTTTGATTGGCCCCTAACCAAAAAGAGTTTTACAAAAAGCATCCACTAAGGTCCATAAATCGAGGATACAAAATACAAAATAGAGATAAACAACAAAAGAAAAGCACTAAATAGAGACACAGAATGGGACAAAAATCTAGCTCAAAAACCAGAGCTATTATATGACCCAAGAAGATAAATGACATTAAGACACCAAAAACACCCCCTAAAAATAAAGACTTAAGCCTTAGTGTAGGGTGGCACTATATCCTCTATTTCATCAAGAAAAATGATTTCACTTCCCCAGAATTCATTAGGTGATACCTCACCAAAGAATTTGTAGTTGAGCTCTTACAACTCCAATTTTTCACCACACATTGAAGAATCAATAGAATTGTGGACATAATTACCATGTACCACCTTAGTGACATACATTTTCTTGCATTTTTTGAACCACTGAGGATAAACCACCTTGCCTCTCACCATCATTTTTGCTAATTTCTTCATCACTTACACCTCATCATGGTTATGGTGGTTCTCCCTCCATTATGAAATTTTAGGAATTGGGCCCTTTAGCAGCTTCATGGATAGAAGAGTGAGATGCCCATCTGAGGAATCCAAGGAATGAACCTGTTGCTAAAATTATCCACAAAGTTTACTAGAGACATAAATTGAGTTTTTAGATCACAAAAAGATACCACTAGGACCAAGACCAAGCCATCCATAATAGTGAATGGTATTTTGGGGAAAGGACTTAAATCTTGCTTGGAAACATCCTCTACGAGGTTGACTCGATACTTAGGGTTGATGAAAAAAGTCACCAACTTAGAGACCACCTCAATGGTAGGAATCAAAGCCATGATATTTGAGGCAAAAATTTTTACCACCTCTAAGTTGATATGTTTGTGAATACTTTGTTAGGTTGTGGATTTAAAAGCTTCACAAGGTTGTGAACAGGAGGAGTTGCTAAAGTGTCACAGACACCGACGTTGGTCAGGCCAACCAACGTCGATAGGATTAGACAAGAAGAGCAACCTACGTCGGTCAGGGATTGGCCAACGTCGGTCATCTCCAAGTAGATAGGGATCGACGTTGGGCACCTGTGCGGTTCAAAACTACCAGTTTCATGGACAATTAGTTAACAAACCGAGTGTTTGTATGTTAAGAGCCAATTTTAGACTAGAAGCTGTGGATCTAATTATTGTAATTAGGGTCTAATTATTGTATACATGATATCTATATAATAGACTCATGGGATGTATTGTAAAAGTGTGCTAGAAAGCCATTGAGCTTGAAGAGAGCTCTAGAGTAGCTCCTCCTAGTTCCAAAGGGGTGCTGAGTGTGTATGATCAGGGAGAGTTGCAGGTTGTGCAAGTTCTACTAGAAGATCCACCGGGGTACTGGTTGAAGAATCATAAGGACTTGGTGAGGCAAGGACAAGGGTTCTTCAGGGTGTAGAGACATCTACATGGTGAGTAAGGTCTGGTGATTTGTAGGTGGCAATAGAGAGCAGGAGATCTACTTGGAGTATGGTTGTGTACTTGGTGTACTGGCAGCGTTGTTACTGACTAGTGGAGGTGAAAAACAATTCTATATTTGAGTTGTGTGTTGGGACCCTGAGAGAGAGGGAAGAAGTCCTTGAGGTGTGGCAAGTCTTAGAGGTGGAAGAAGAAGTGGCATCTTCTTTATTGTATTTTCTTCTGAGTGATTATTAATACAATTTTGTATTGTCTCTCATATCCTGTGTTGTTTCATATTTCTAGTTACTTGTTACTTCTGGTTAAATTCTGTGTTTAGTTGCTAATACAAGAGGTAATAATATATACTCTTATTGGTGGAGCCTATAGGATCCTGACAGTTGGTATCAGAGCCTAGTTGTAGGTTCAAGAACGTGATACCAACCTAATAGTTGGTATCAGAGCTTTTGGTTGGGTTGACTAACAGGTGGTTCAGATCTGGTTAGTGTTTGTTGATTACAGGTTACTCACAGGGGTTTCTGATTGAGTGGGAGTATAGCAATGGCAGAAGAAAGTAAGCTATGAATGGAGAAACTGAATAGCACGAATGGTCTGATTGATAGAAAAAAAGAGCAGGTAAAGGGAGATTGTTGGTCGGTAGAAGATCAGCATGTAGAAGCAAATGTTACAGGTGTTGTTGCATAGGTTGCTCTGGATAAAGTAGAATCTTGGTTTACAGATTCTTTTTCCTCTTTCCATGCAGCCCGAAATAGAGCATCTTTTCATGGGTATGTCTTTGGAGAATTTGGAGAGATTTATTTAGGAGCTGGTGAGCCTTGTCAAATGATTGGCAAAGGGGAAGTGAAGCTGAAATTGCAGACGGGTAACACACAGGTTTTGAAGAAGATCATGTAGGTACCAGTCTTGGAGATGAGTCTAATTTCTTCAGGAAAGTTGGGTGATGAGAGATGCACAATAAATCTCACAATGGATGTACTTGAATTAGACGGTGGTAAAAAAGTAGGTATCATTTATCTATCGACTTATATTACTGATTCACCTCTGTTACAGAGATGTGGCTTTGTAGGCTTGGTCACATATGTAGGAGGGGAATGCATGTTCTTAAGCGGAAGACAGATATCTTTGACAAACTTAAGAACTGGAAAGCCTTGGTGTTTATGGAGGAGATGACAGACAGAGATCAGCTAAAGGGACTGAATTATTCTGAGCAGGGCTGTGTTAATTTAAATAGGGTTTTCATCCATGGAGAGCTCGTGGGTAAAAATTCATCACTCACAGGTAAACATAGGTGCCAGCATCGATCAAGAGGAACTGACGTCGAATAGATAAGCACTGACGTCGGTCATGTGCAGATCAGTAGAGTCGATAGTGTCAAGCAACAAAAACTAACATCGATCACACAAGGACCATCATCAACAATAGGTACACCAGCGTCGGTCAGGGAACCGACATTGGCAGATAGGATCGGTTGCAGGAAATCGACGTCGATCGGGTGTAGATTGGGAGATGACCAAGATCGGTCACTAGAACGGATGTTGGGCGGATAACAAGCTATCAAAGAGTCTCAAACGCCCATATGGAGGTCAGAAAGGGTAAGTGAACCTCATATTCATTGTTTACCTTCTTTATTTGTTGCTTACTGATGGTCGAGAACCAGGAAGATGTGAAGAGGCAATGCAGGTAGAATCCAGAAATAGTGGGAGCTTGGCATGGATGAGGAGTGTGAGTCTTTGGAGAAGAACCAAACAAGAGTTTGTTGGAGTTGTCAGCTAGAAGAAAGCACTGAAAGACGAATGGATTCCCAAGTTAAAGAAGAGAATGGATGGATACGTGAGACGGAAGGCCAAGGTATATGGTTTTGAGGAAGCTGCAGGATAGTGGTACAGGGTTTGACAGGTGGATGACAAATCAGGGCTTCAGTCAATGTCAGTGTAACCATTGTGTTTGTCTTACAAGGTGGATGATGAGTCGCGACATTATCCAGTTACTGTATGTGGATGGTATGCTTGTAGCAGGTTCGTACATGCAGGGATTTGCTGAGCTAAGGGTAAGGTTAGTTCAGAGGTATGTCAGGAAGAATTTGGGAGTAGCAAAATTCTTTGGCATAAGAGACATGGAGATTTTTTTGTCTCCAGTGGGAGCTGATGTGAAGCAGGTGTTGGTGAGGTTCAAGATGCAGGATGCAGAATTGGTAAGCACACCAAGGGCTGGATAGTTCAAGCAGAGCTTAGAATAGGGTTTGAAATCACATAAGGTCTGGTGTAGACCTAAGTTTTCCCAAGCAGTGGGAGTTATCAGAGAGTTTGGAGCCAATTTGGGAAAGGTGGATTCTCAGGTATCTGAGAGGGACCAGTAGCAGGGATTCATGTTATGCAGGGTCAAGGTCTTCACTACATAGGTTTGTAGGTTCGGATGTGGCAGGTTACTTGGATGACAGGTGTAGCATCATAGGTTATGTGGTGGTTGGTCTTTAGGATTGATCTTGAAGAGGGATACAAGCCAAGAAATGAATTAGATGAAGGTACAGGTACAGGTGCAGCTATTTATCTCCAAGTGAGATATTGTTAGGTTGTGGAGTTAAAAGCTTCACCAGGTTGCGAATAGGAGGAGTTGCTGAAGTGTCACAGACACTGGTGTCGATCAGGCCAACCGACGTTGGTAGGATTAGACAGGAAGAGCAACCGACATCGGTCAGGGATCGGCTGGCATCGGTCATCTCCAGGCAGACAAGGACCGACGTCGGTTGCCTGTGCAGTTCAAAACTGCTAGTTTCACGGATAGTTAGTTAATGAACTGAGTGTTTGCATGTTAAGAGCCAATTTTAGATTAGAAGCTGTGGATCTAATTATTGTAATTAGGGTCTAATTATTTTATGCATGAGATCTATATAATAGACTCATGGGTTGTATTGTAAAAGTGTGCTAGAAAGCCATTGAGCTTGAATAGAGAGCTAGAGCAGCTCCTCCTAGTTCCAAAGGGGTGCTGAGTGTGTATGATTAAGGAGAGTTGCAAGTTGTGCAAGTTCTACTAGAAGATCCACCGAGGTACTGGTTGAAGAATCATAAGAACTTGGTGAGGCAAAGACAAGGGTTCTTCAGGGTGTAGAGACATCTACATGGTGAGTAAGGTCAAGTGATTTGCAGGTGGTAACAGAGAGCATGAGATCTACTTGGAGCATGGTTGTGTACTTGGTGTACTGGTAGCGTTGTTACTGACTGGTGGAGGTGAACAACAATTCTATAGTTGAGTTGTGTGTTGGGACTGTGAGAGAGAGGGAAGAAGTCCTTGAGGTGTGGCAAGCCTTAGAGGTGGAAGAAGAAGTGGCATCTTCTTTATTGTATTTTCTTCTGAGTGATTATTAATACAATTATGTATTGTCTCTCATATCCTGTGTTGTTTCATATTTCTAGTTACTTGTTACTTCTAGTTAAATTTCGTGTTTAGTTGCTAATACAAGAGGTAATCATATATATACTCTTATTGGTGGAGTAGGATCCTAACATACTTTATTCCAAATAATCCAATCTTAGCACCCGGAGATCAGTTTGAAAATTTCCTCTGATGGAACCCAAAAGATAGTCTTCAAACTGATGGAAAATCAATCAATTGATCAGAAAACATGTTTTATTAATTGAAAAACTAATGCATATATAGGAAAATAATCTCTTAAAAACTAAGAGATAATATTTATCCCTCAATTCACTCAAACCCCTAATAAAACTCCCAAAACCCTATCTTAAAAGTGTCATACATGATAATTTTATTATTTATTTTTTAGTAATACTTAACATTCCCTCCCCTAATGCTGAAAACACTAAAGGACATAGTTTTCTTCACTCTCATTATCTGAGAGATGACTACTTGCCTCTAGATCAATTTCCTTTATTTCCATTGCTTTGTCATTCACCTTTCCATCGAGAAGATCTTGTGCTCTCTGCTTGCAATTTAGAAGAGTATGCCCTAGTTTTTTACAGTAGTAACATGTGTATTTAGATTTGTGCATATTTTTACAAGACCTATAAGAAGTGCTTGTCCTATTTTGTGTAGCAAGTGCTTCTTCTTCATCTGTAACATTATTCTTAATTTCATTTCCCTCATCAAGCAATGTTGATATGATGTTTTCTAATCTTGGATTCAACTTACTTAGAGTGAACACCATATTTGACATGCTACTGGGCATGCTACTTAAGAGTATGGATTTTGCATCTATTTCTTTTACCTCTACATTTATTCTAGCCAATTGATTGATGAGAGAGAAAAATTTACTGATGTGAGACACCATGTCTATACCTTCATCCATTTTGAGACCATACAATTTTTGTATCATAGTGATTTTAGCACTATCAGCTTGAGAACCGAATAGTGTGTTTAATGTTTCCCATATATCTTTATAAGACTTTTTAAAATATACATGATGAAAATATGGTTTTGATAAGCCAAGATCGATAATAGCTAAGGCTTTCTTGTCTTTGATTTTCCAGTTTTGGTTCTCATCTGCATCTCTCAGTACAAGTAATGGGCCAATAACAATGTCCCAAAAATCTCTCTCAATTAACAATAGTTGAATTTGGATTTGCTATGTATGAAAACCATGCCCATCAAATTTTTCAATTCAAATTATTTTTTCCATGTTACCCTCCCCTATTTTTAAATCTTTGACTCAAAGGACATCGATTTTAACCAATATTATGTCCATACAAAAATAATGACTCAATCTAAAATATTAAACCTTGACTTAGAGTAACCTATAAAATCTAGACAATTATAATGAAAAAATAATTAAATATTACTTTTCTCCTGGACTTTGATAAATAGTGTATATTAACCAACATTCACACTATAATTATATTTAAAATGACCATGACATTTACAATATATAAAATTAATCGACTCGTAAAACTGTGACAAACTAAAATATAATATATTAAATACCTAATATCTAAAATTCCCAAAATACCACGGGCTGGTCTCCATGCAAGGAGCGAATAATAATGGAAAGAGACGAAGTCGTTGATGTCACCAAACAGTTGGAGGGGATAGATTTTGCTGTGGGTTTGAATCACCATTTGGAGGAACTAGTTTGTAGGGGCAGATATGAGACAACTAAAAAGTTGATCGACCAAGATTATGTAGTGGTCAATGCAGGTGGGAATCAGGTTACAGGTTGCGTGCCATGCGTTGTGCATGTAACTAGAACAGAGGATCTATGGCTCTGGTGGTGTGAAGTGTAGAGTTGGACCAGATCTGAGTCGTCAAGAGCTAGCCTTGTACTTTGTTAGACTGAAGTTCAACCAAATGCTAATGATGCAAACAAACACTCAACCAAGATCAAAAGGATGATGTGAGGACTGCTATGCAACTGGTGTTAGCTTGTAGGCAAAGGAATATCTAGCCACTGTAATGCAACCAAAAAAACAAGAAATAGGAACTGATGCATCCAAAATAAAATTAAAACTATTAAAAGATGAGAACAAAAAATACACGTGGTCTACACCATTTTTCTGCAATCATAAAGAAAATGGCCTTTCTGAATAAGACTTTTGTACGTGGTCTACGCTATGTAATCTGATGAGTAAGACTAAAAAGAAAAAAAGAGAGGTCTAGGGATGGACCTGCTCTAATACTGGTGATGGAAAATCAATCAGTCGATTAGAAAACATGTTTTATTCATTGAAAAACTAATGCATATATAATACAATAATCTCCTAAAAACTAAGAAATAATAGCTATCCCTCAATTCACTCAAACCCCTAATAAAACTCCCAAACCCTATCTTAAAAGTGTCGTACATGATAATTTTATTATTTACTTTTCAGCAATACTTAACACAAATGCACTCAAGAGACTCCCCCCTTGAATGCCATCTCACGAACCAAGCTTCTCCAAAAACCACAGGAGTGGCAAGTGCAACAACGACTCCACGATCCATGTTGGCCCCACCGACACCCAAGAAAACCACACGATAGATCGGGAGAACAAACAGGTGAAACCCAAATAAATAGGTGAAGACTCCAACCAAATTAAAAAGAAAGGGCCAAAGCATAGCCATTAATGTTGATCCAAAGGCCCAAAAGAAGTCTCTTGAAACACGCATGTCATTGAATACCCAATGCTAGAGCCATAAATCCGATGCCCTTTACAATAATGGGAACATTAACCATGCAAGATTATCCTAACGTGTGATGATGGAAGTAGATACGGCAGTGTATTTGGCCTATCCTCCAAAGATGTAAGAGAGCCCCTCCATCATTTCACTAGCACCTTAGACTCCCACACTTACCAATTTAGCAAATTAAAAGAAAGTGGATATTCAAAGAAAAAATACCAAGGCACAGAAAAAACAGAGATTAGCATCCCATATCAATGTAAGAAAGAGAGGTAAAATCCTCCCGCAACTCCCACTCATTGTCCACACGGCTCATTTCCAATTGATTAATGTCACAATTAGCTAGAAAGTGCACTATTAAGTTGGCTTCTCAGTAACAATGATTTGATTTAATGGAAGTAAAGAAAACCAATCTTTCTCAAATATCAAATATAATATTATCCAGTTTCCATTAATTAACAATTTTTTTTTGGAAAGGCAAGATGACGATTTAAGAATCCCCTTCAATTATGAGCTTGATAATGTTGCTTTGAATTGTGAGCTCAACTCCACTGATAAGTGCCTATGTCTCTACTTCATTGTTGGTACCATTAGGAAGCTTTTTGGATATGACTCTAACCAAAGATCCGTTATAGTTATAGATGATGCACCCATCCCCAGATGCCCTTGAGTTTCCTCTAAATGCTTCATCAAAATTTAATTTAAACAACCCAGTTGGTGGAAGATTCCAAGAGCCCTTATCCTTTCTAACTTTTTTACTAGCAACTACAATTGACCCATTAACAAGGTTTGTGTTACAATTTTACTAGAATCTTATAATTCATATTACACCACCTAACTTTTTGTAATTATAATATTTTATAGACATCAAGTATGATGTACTTTATATATACTACACCACCTAAATTTTTACAATTATAATATTTTATGGACAATGAATATGTTGTACCTTATATTTTTAATGTTTGATGTTCATTGATATTATAAGTCCATAGAAGTTTATATTTTTATTTACTTAATAAAAAAAATTATTATACTCTTTTTATTTATGATAATTAAATATTTTTTTAAATTAAAAAGATAAATTGTAAAAAAGTGTTATAATACAATTTTATCTTTATTTATATTTTATTTTATATTTCATAAAAATGGTAATATTTTAAACGATATATAATATTCTGTTTCTATTATTTTCTATTCCATAAGGGAAAAAAATGTATCCATGAAGATGATTTGAAAGGATGGAATGGGTAGTAAATGTTTTGTTTTTTAAATAAAATTATAAATATTTAAAATATGATATATATATATAGAGAGAGAGAGAGAGCGGGGGACATAAAAAATATGAATAATGGATCTGTTATAAAAGCATAGACCCAACTAATTCAACACACATCATTAATGCTATCAAGTAACACTGTCCTTAACTTGCATTGTTTTGGAGTATAAAATGTATAAAGCAAGTCAATCGAGCATAGAATTAAGGAAAACATTATTCATCTATATCTTTAGAAATTAATAATGATGCAACTAATGCATGACAAAGTAAATGTCTGCCAAACAAATAAGAAAAATGCATGTCACTGGGAATGTACGTTGCCACAATAAAAATCCCCATATTCCACTTCAAATGCATAAGATACTTGTATCTAAGTATTTATCAATTGTTTTTAAATACGTAGAGATAAATGAAAACTTGCACTGTAATCACATTACACTAATATAATATTTTATATAATGATTCACTGGCTATATCAAAACTGTAGTGAACAAAAGAAAACCTTGGTGCGAAGAAGATAATACCTTTTAAAAGAAAACCTTCGTGCTAAGAAGCAAATAGTTTTTAAAAGAAATACAAAAATAAAAACAGTTTTTAAAAAGGAATGTAAGAAAAACTCACCAAACATTCAAGCTGGTTAGAAATGTTTAATATAGGAGTTGTTAATGTCTAAATACTTCCTCGTTTGTGTTTAAATTTTTAAAGTTTCACTACATTTTCAAGGATTGGATGTGTTCTATTTCTTTCTCACATATTAGCATTTATTTCTTTTTTATGAGGAAATATATGTTCATGTAACTTAATGATATAGATATTTTCTTTCAAATTTATTGATTTTATACCATAAAATTTATTGATGTAAAGATTTTATTTCAAATTTATTGGTCTTATGCCATACAACTAATTGTACCAAAAACGTAATGATATAGAGGTTTTCTTTCAAATTTATTAATCATTTATCAAAGAAAAGATTGTATATGAAACCTAAGAATATGAAGCTTTCATGATTATAATTTAACACAATTTTGTTATAAATTGTACATCGAATCTAAGAATATGAACCTTTCATAATCTATGTTGTAAGAAATGATAAACAAATAAACTTGATTGCAATAAGAACATGATGAAAAATGACCTTGAAAAAAGTTATACGTAAAAAACATATTATTTATACATAATTATTTTTAATTTAATTATATAAGTACATATCCTACAATTACAATTGAGTGGAATATAATATAATAATTTGTTTAATATTTAACATATTTTAAATATATGTATTTAAGATATATATACTAATGATTTTATTTATTTAAGCTCGATTTTTAATAAAATTTAATTTTAATATTTAAATATAATTTTTTAGCAATTATATTTTAATTTTAAAAAAATTTAATAGTTTGTTAAATTATAATTTATTTATCAAAATAAATAATCTATTAATGTAATTTATTTTTTTCAAAAAATAATAAAAATATTTATAATTCATCTCCAACCTTAAAACTTAAATTTGATGGTTAAACTTAGATGTTATGAATTATGATGATTAGTTATTCAACATTACCTTTTAAATATTAATATAGATTATAAAATATTAATATAAATTATTATTTATATATATACCTAAAAGTTTATATTTTATTTAATATATCCTTTAAAAAAATTAATTGGATACTTTTATAAAAAAATAAATTGTTTTAAATAATGAAGGATTTAAAATTGCAAAATATATTTGGTGAAAAGTATAATTTAATGTAAATTATATATATAACTTTCGAGACATTGCACCATTTAATTTAACATTTAAAAATGTTTCATTTCATATGGTAATTTTATCGTATGGTCATGTTGCCTGGTGGAAACTAATGCAATAGCCAAATAATGATTAAAACGAGACTGCTCAAACTATCTTCCGTGTTGGGCATTGTGACTCTAAAAGAAACAGAAAGAGGCCATTCAAAAATATGTCGCCGTCATGTTTCTGTTTCTTCACGTTTTAACGTGAAAAGGCAATCTCATGTCACGTTTCTTACAATAGAGTTCATGATTATAATTTAGCTCAATTTTGTTAGAAATATATAATATAACATAAAGATATTTGATTAAATTTATTAAATCGAATTTAATTTATATTTTTAATATTTATTAAATTGAAGATTGGTTCATGTAATTGGGAACAAATTAATCATATTTAATGATGATTTTTATAATTAACATTAATCAAGTATTTTGGTTGTATTTTTATACAATATTGATTGATGACTTTTACAATTAATTAAATGAGGTTTTTATAGTTGTATTTTAACATAAATTTGTTAGAAATATGAGATATAATATGAAGATATTTAATAAATATAGTAGATTTAATTTATTTTAATTTGTATATTAATATTTACTAAATCTGAAGATGTAATAAATTTCAAAGAGTGCTTTTACCAAAAAAATTAAATCTAAGATGTGTAAATAGAATATAACAGTTCAATTCAAAAAGATATTATGAAGAAGATTAAAAAAAGGAGGATTCTTGTGATAAGATGAATCACTTTTGATACTTTAAGTACTGAAGAGATATGATAGATATGAGATCATGTGAATTATTAAGTCTATAATTTCTCAATCATTTATCATATAAATTTAGAAAATGGTCACGAAATCTCTTCCCACTAATAATATATAAAAATTTGAAGTAAGATATAATTATCATAATACAAGTGTTTTAAAAACACATAACAAATAAAGAATAAGAACAGCTAGAACTTCCTTAAAACCTTGCAAAAATAAGGAGTATCATCATACTGTTCAATGTTGCTGAAGTCATTGATTGCAGTTGTTCGCAAGAATACCAAACAAATCAACCACTTTGCAATCCTTACTATTGTTTCTACTGTATCTGCATGAAAAACAAAGGAATCTTGTCGGACTTTTTAAGTTGTGACCCTCTGCCTTTCTAACATCAATTGTTTTAAAAGTGACTTTTTCAACAAACTAACTCCCAGCTTATCTGTCTTGAGAATATCCATTGCTTTACCCAACGGAAGTGCTAAAATAAGAGAACTTTAAAGAAATCGGCCATTTGCTTATTCGGATCGGCCATTTGACATGACATGCACTTTCGACAGACGACGCCTCTGCATAAAGATGAATGAGGGAAAGAAAGAGATTTCTACGCTCATGCGATAGCCCTATATTAGCAAAGTAATCTGCGGGTTGGTTTATTTCTTTATAAAAAAGTTTGAAGACGCAAGAAACAAAGAAGCCTTCTAGGTGATGAATCACATCCACGAGGATTTTTAGTTTCCGGTTTTTAGAGCCAAATTTATTGACAGAATTGATAATTAGAAGAGAATTACTTTTAAAATCAAATTTTTTAATATTCCACCGTGTCTTGTTTGAGCCGTGAGTCCAGAGCTCTTGTCTCAGTGATATTATTGGTGGCTAAAGGAATATTCATTGCGAAGTCAGAGATGAAGTTTCATTTAGATAGAGTAGACTAATATGTATTACTTCTCTTAACCTAATTAGATTGCATGTAAATGTTATTTTTAAAATCCCATTTAATTAGGAGGTAGCATTCTTTACCCACTATCTTTTCGTTAAGGCTCAAAGTGTTAGATTTAATATTTGTTGGCAATAAAATTTATGTTTACTTGTCTTAACCTAATTAGATTGCATGCAAATGTTATCTTTTTAAGTAAAATCCCATTTAATTAGGAGGTGGCATTCTTTACCCACTATCTTTTCTTTTAAGGCTCAAAGTGTTAGATTTAATATTTGTTGGCAATAAAATTTATGTTTGCTGAGAAATTCCTATTTAGTTATTTAGTTAGGAAGTGCCGTTCTTTATCTTTTCTTTTTTTAAGGTTGAACGGCGTTAAACTTGAATATTTCTTAGCAATAAAATTTCTAATGTCTCCTCTACATTTATAATGTCTCGTGTGCACACGATGGCAATAACGTTTTAAATGTTGTTTTAGCCGTCACAGAAGTTTTGGACATTGTTTCTCTTGTCCCGCAGGTCGACAACGCAAAATGACAGCGGCGTTGAGGTGTGAATGCAACAAATCATACGGTGATAATGGAACAACATTGAATCAGATACGGTATAAAGGCGAGGGGGTTACATCTTTAAATTTAAGAACAGTATTTATAACTTTTAAGAACAGTAACTATTACTCATTAATTGTATTACTCAAAATCAAAGGACATTAAATGGCGAACACAACAAATTATTGTTATTTTTATGTGCTTGCATGTAAAATCCGAGAACAATAACTGGAACGTAAATTTAAGTTATTTTTAATAGTTTCCTGGTTTGTCGCACATAACGAGAAATTAATTGCATGTAGTAAGAATATAATTGCAGTCAATTGTTTTTCCAGTTTCTTGTTATAGTGCTAGTTACTTCCTGGTTAATTTAATTTAAGTTATTCTTTAATAATTTTCCAGTTGTTATATATATATATATATATATATATATATATATATCAACTGGAAAATTATTAAAGAATAACTTAAATTAAATTAACCAAATAATTAATTTAAAATATTAAACATTTTAAATTTAAAAAAATATAAAAGAAAAAATAAATAAAATAAAATAATAAATCTTAATTTTTATTAAATATAACACTATTAAATTATTTATATTTATTATTTAATTATATTAAAAGAAACTTGTGCAAAAGAGAATTAGGTGATTTGGAAGGACACTACACATCATAGAAACATAGTTACATACTCAAGAAAATTTAGGTAATTTTTATGTTTTCATATATATTTTTTTTTAATTTCTAAAATTTTATTTAGAATAAACTCTTTTTTATTTTTCCTCTTCAAATTATTTATTTGTATGAAACTGATATTATTTATTTCTATTTAGATCAAAACAGATGCTTCTTCTTCAATTCCCATTATCCCAGAGTCTAATACAAATAAGGGACTAAATTCTTTAGAATATAATGCAACTAAAAAAAATTAAGGAAAAATAATGGAAATGTGTGATGATAATTAATGAATTTTAGGAGGAAATTATAGTAATTCTATATCGCCTTATAGATAAAAATAGTTAGTTTTAAGTTTGAGGCTAATACAAATAAGGGAATAAATTCTTTAGAATATAATGTAACTAAAAAAAATTAAGAAAAAATAATGGAAATGCATGATGATAATTAATGATAATTACTGATTTTTTAAGAGGAAATTATAGTAATTCTATATTGCCTTATAGATAAAATTAGTTAGTTTTAAGATTGAGGTACCACCTGCTTGAGATGGGGAAACTGGAAGAAATATTATTTAAAATGACATAGTCCTCTTATAAACATTCTAGTTTACTCTCCTAACCAAGCATTGTTTTTAAAATCATATGACACTTTAGGTCATGTGAAAGACACTTTATAACTTTTTTTGATAGACAATAGGGCAAGTTGAGAGACATAATGTAGTCCAAGTCATAAAAAATAGTGCTTCAAACAATTTTTTAGATGGAGGAATGATTGAAGATGAGGATCTACATATCTTTTAGACATTGTATGCAGTTCACTACATGATCATTATTTCTCAATGGTTTACATGGTGGACTTCCATAGATTAGTAAGTTATTTGAAAATATAAAGTGAATTAAACAATTTATAGTCAACTAATTTATGTCATAAGCTATATAAAGGAAATATTACTCATTGAAGTTTCTTTGATGTGCTTATACATGATTCCTTACAAAATTTGAATTTATTGGACATATGGTGAAAGTGAAGAAATTAATAAGGGATATTGTATGTGAATAGAGTGAGATACATGGATAATCCATCCTAGCACTAGCACCATTGCATGTGATGAGATTTATGATGTCATTATTGGTAATAGCTGTACATTACTTTGGCAACAAGTTAATCATTTATTGACACTTTTTGGGTGTCGTTTTTGAGGTGCTTATACTCTTTGATAGTGATAAACCATGCATGGAGGATGCTTGACCAAATGAAAGAGAGGTTGGAGGTCATATTGAGGGATGAAACTCCTATGTTTGATCAAATGAAAAAGGATTTGGTTTGGGCATGTAGTGAAAGAAGGTGTAAGATGCTTCATAGTCTTCTTTATTATGATATATGTGTTCTTAATCCTATGTTGTTTCATAATAAATAATGGTTAGATGATGAGCATCTAAGGGATGGAAAGTAAATCTTAATATATTTTATGCCACGAGAGAGGATTATGCTCATATTGTGGAGGAATTATCAAAATATATTAATGCAAATGGACTTTTTTTCATCATGATGTTGGATATAATCATGCCAACATAAAAATCATAAAGTTTTAGGAGACATATGAGTCAACAACACCTTGCTTCAAATGGCATCCATTTATGTCTTCTCTTAGGGTTTTAATTTCTTTAATGTATTTATCATTACTTAATATTTGAATCCAATGCAAAAATTAATTTTGAAATTATAAATTTGGTGTTTATTATATTTTATCAAAAATTCAAATTAATTGTGAAATAAATTATTTTTTTCTTTATAGGTGTCTAGTGCCTCTACATGTGAGCCAAATTGAAGTGGGTATTCTTTCATCCATGTGGTGAAACATAGTATTATTGGAAACAAAAATGTGAGGGATCTTGTGTGTGCACATTATAACCTTCACCTTTTGTCTCATTCTTCGCTTGATTACCTTTGATGACTTCATAGAATGTGGTATTATGTTGGCCGCATGGATGATGGTGATAATGAGTTACCAATTAGGTTATTAGAAGATAATGTAGATGTCCTATTCTCTATCCCTATATACTAATCATCTTAGAGAGGAAGGTCAACGAAATTAAATCACTAGTAATCTTTCAATTTTGAGTATTATGGAGCCTATAGAGGAACAACTATGTTATTTCGATAAAAATTAATTTAATACAAGACATACATTGTATTATTTTTTCTTATAAATACTATTTTAATAATTAGATCATAAGTAAGGATCAAAAAAAATTATGTGATTTTTTTCCAAAATTATATAAATTATCTATTTTTTAATGCAAATTTAAACATGTCAGCGTTGTTTATAGTTGAATATTAATTATTTTAGATATAGAAATTATATAAATACTAAAATATGTTTCTTATGTCTTTTCATATTGGACATATAAATTTTAAGTGCAACGACCTTAACAAAATAAAGGCTCCAACATGGTGGAATAATTTTTCCTTGAATATTTTTATAGTATAGGGACCTGATTATTTTGATAATGACTCAAGGGAGGAAGACGAAAAGGTTTAGGAACTCTAGGCCCCAGAGGAAAAACCATTTGACCTAACCCCCAAATCTATTGAGCATGGAAGAAAATCAAGGTCAATAGCTTTGTAAAAGAATCCTATTTTTTCATATGTTAAAAAATCACATACCGAGAGGGAGGTTCCAAATTTTACACTAGTAGCCTCTGAATAACCTATGTCAAGTACAAACAATCTCAAGAGAAGATTTAATGAAGATCTCAAAATACAAACCTAAGCACTTTAAATCTATTAAAATTTATATCTGCCTCTACATGGATATGGAAAAATATAAGGGGGAGTGGACTAAAGTTTAAAAAAATAAAAAGACAAAAGATTAGCAGTCCAAAACTCTTCCACCCTATTTTTTCATTTGATAAAGTTGTAGTCTTGTGGATGCCATGTAGATGTTTCAAAAAATCTAGCTGAACTTTATATGGTTATTTTAGTAGTGTGTTTGATTTTTTCTTCTATTTCCAATAGTAGAGGCATTCCATGTGATTTTTAATGTGTTATCATTATCTCCATTTATACATGGTTATGGGATACTAAAACCCTATACTATTTACCCTATCAAATAAATAAATCAATATGTTAATTATGTGTAACCTCTCTCAATCCTATTAGTCATCACATTTCCATTTTTGTCACATTTATTTGTTTCTCATTTCTTTCAACATAAGTTCCAAATCAGATTTTTTCTTATTGTAGCCATCCATAGGAGAGTGTTAACTCTATAGAGGTTGAGATGACTACAAAACCTTATGAATTGGTCACTAAAAATTACCCTCATTCTTTCAACACTTATGATATCCTTCTTTGACCACATATGCACCTAAAGAATGATCATTCCAAATTATATTATATTTTTCTATAGAATTATTTATTGGTTTGGATTATAAGAAGTTTTTTAAAGATATTATAATTTCTAAATTTAAAAGATGATTGGAAAATTCTTGGATATTTTTAGTTCCTATTACTCCTCAAAAGTTATGAGGAATATTCCACTATATCTAAAAAATTGAGACCAAGAATAAAAAGAAAAATATGATGGGATGTTTGAATTTTCCAATAAAGTTCCATCTGTGAGATACCTTGATCTATAAATAATGGACATAATTTTGAAAGGGTCAAGCGAGTCCTGATATTTTTTTATGAATATTATTTTCTACATCTCATGGGACTGTATTGGATTTCATAATATCTTGGATACCATGTCCACCTCTAGATTTTGGTTTTATGCTTTAGTCCATTTCATGATTGGGAGATTTTTTTGATCTGTAGTTTTGTTTCAAAATAATCTCTTCATGATGATGTCGAGACTATTATTAACACTTAGTGGAGCCTCATAGATAGATAAATGATTGATATGGATTGTTTGAAGGACAAAGTTGACAAGATATAACTTTCCTGCTAAATAATTTATTAATAATATCCTCTTAAAAAAAGTGGAATATATTCCAAGGAAGAAGGGATTGCATAGATGCATGGAAGTGAGAGATTTAATTAAAAACCCAAAAATTATATTATTTTTACCTTAGCAGGTGAGGGAGAATGAAGGAAAGAAATGGTGGATTTATCATTGTTGAGAAGTTGATGAAATGCAGTCTACGTGCATTGAATATTGAAGAATGTGTGTGTGTGTGTGTGTGTGTGTGTGTGTGTGTGTGTGTGTGTGTGTGTGTGTGTGTGTGTGTGTGTGTGTGGACATGAAATATATTATTAATGGACCCAACAAATTTAACACAAATTTCAATAAAACTATATACATAAATAATTCTATCAAATAACATTACCCATAACTTAACATTGTTTTAAGAGTAAAAATGTATAAGTTATATTGAAAGAGAATTTAATTAAGGAAACCATTCTATCCTTTTAGCAATGAATGTATGATAACATAAATTCCTAATAAACACAAAATAAAAATGGTTGTCACTAATAATGTACATCATCACAAAAAATGCCATATATTATAGGTAGAATGTATGATATATTATTTTAGTAGATAAGGATTACATAATTTTTTTCAAGTGTGTGGAACCATATGAAAATTTCATTGTATACACAATACACAAAACATAATAGAGACAATATTTTATGGAATAATTCACTAGTTATATCAAAACTTTAGTTAACAAATTAGACCTTGGAGTGAAGAAGCTAATAGATTTTAAAATGAAATCCCTGATCATTTAACTAGATAATTTGGAAGAATTCAATGTCAATCACAAAAGATAGGCAATTTTAGAAAAACATCTATCATTTAATACCAATTATACATTTAACACTAGTGTGAATTTTGTGGTTCTACTTTTACACAATTTTGGCTGATATATAAGGTCCAATATGAATGTATTCAATCAAATACAGTCAATTAAATTTTATCTATATATTAATATATTTTAAAGGTTAGGATTATTTTATCAGATTAAAAAATATATAACACAAGTGTAGTAGATAATCCTAAAAATATAAAAGATAAATCTAAATCTAAATTGTCTAAACTAAAATTGACATACCAAGAAAAATAGATGCCATGAATAAAATAAAAAGGGAGGACCCTGCATAGTGAAATGAGGCTCATTTCTATGGAAAGACACTTCTGATACTCAAAGTGGTGAAGAAGTGTGTGTTAGGTGTGATTCCATGCAAATAATTAAGTTTATAATGTATTGATGGTATACCATATAAATTTAAAGGATAACCACGTGGCACCTTTCCACAAATTATGTGAGACAACTTGAAGTAGGATGTAATTAACCTTTTGGAGGGCCCATTTGGGATTTATGTCTAAAAATACTTTGGTGAAGTTTGAACATATATCAAAGGAAGAGGGATAATAATCTATAGTATTCATGGGCTCTGAATGTTTGGAGAGAGAAATGATAATACATGAAGATGAAAATAACTACCCCCTTATATCATAATAGTGAGATCATTTTAATGGAAAATAATCCTTGGTCTCATAAACCAATGAGAAAAAACTAAAACATATTTTGCTCCCAAGGGATATGGTGGTATGTCTTAATGCAAATATAATGCAACAAAAATATGATTTCATCAAGGGGAACACTTGGGATACTAGATAACTATGGTTTTGTGTACCCTAGGGATTGGATGAACCCATCTTAGAAATGAAATTATAAGTCTGAGTAGCTCTAAAGTTTTTAGGTGATTTGATCATAAGGATGAGACCACGTGGAATAGAGGTAATATCCATAAATATCATTATGAATTCTATTATTTATCTCCCTCTTAGAGAGATTAGAATCATCAATTATAAATCTATGTGAGGCAGCATGTCAATATTAAGATCAATGAGGTGAATAAATAGGGAGTATCTCACATATAAACATGAATCAAACCCATGTTTTGTCTATTGCATATAAAATTTGAAAACAAGGTATGGATACCTAAGTCAACCAGTTTAGGTCTTACCCAACTATCCAAGTTTGTGAATTATTTTCAAAACATGAAATATTACTAAAGCAATGATTGGAACTGTGTTAAATTATGAAAGGATGATGTCATGATGGACTAATGTTTTAGTATGAATATGTATGGATATCATTATAAATATCATTATCTAATTATTTTTGTTTCTCAATTCAATGATATGTCCCCAAATATTATAGACGAACAAGAGATTAAGTGAGATCAGTGAGTCAAAGAGGTGGATATCCATTTGAATATTTTAAAACTAAATTAAAAAATATTTTTTCAAGGGTTGTGAGAGATACATATCCCTTGGTTTGGACTGTACACCTATAATCAAGCTAAAGTGTGGGAGAAAGAAGTGGACCACCAAATATACATATGAGGCTATTAGATCAACCCTCTCACCTATGTAAGTTATAATAATAATAATAATAATAATAATAATAATAATAATAATAATAATAATAATAATAATAATAATAATAATAATAATAATAATAATGATGATGATGATGATGATGATGATGATGATGATGATGATGATGATGATGATGATGATGATGATGATGATGATGATGATGATGATGATGATGATGATGATGATGATGATGATGATGATGATGTTTTTGAGGATTTTTCACATTCCATTAGTTTTGTGCCACTAGTGGTTTCCCAAACTTTAAATGCTTCATCATAGAAACATATCATGATAAGGAATAATGTGATAACCTAAGACAAAAAGAGAGAATATGAAGAGTCATATTTGGGTTAGTTGTATGAATAAGACATTCACATAACCTTTAGGACTAGTAAAATACGATCACAAACCATGTCGAGGATTATAAATCAATCACAAGCTTACACAAAATTTACACATATAAAGATACTCATAAACCATACTAGAAGTAGCATATGATAAATTTCACATATAAAACATAAATTTGCATATTAATTGGATAAATATTACATATTCCTTCATTTATGTTTTGAAAAGAGTACAATAGCTCTTGTTATTTCACTAAGTAATAATATCCTACAATTTTAGTAGTATAATGAAAATAATTATATCTAACTATTATAGTCAAATAGGCAAGGTGGGATATTATAGGTTCCAAATTCTAGCTTGTGGATACAATACATTAATGTGTGCCTAAAAATCATAGACCAAATTTATATATTTACCAATAATAATTAATTATAGCTATCGTATTACTTCTAATCATTTATAATATGTATTCCATTATGCTAAATTCACTCCAAAAATATTGTCTTAATTATCTTCCTTAGTGGAATAACATTTTTATATTAGCATTTAATATTTTTTTCATGCTTTGTAGTCTGCATAAAATCCTCCCTTAAACTTGCACTCCTTTTTCTAATCCAACAAATGTATATCAATACATATGTTACATGACTTGGTTAATATCCTATTGGGTGAATTAGAGTATTTAGGTACATCTACATAAAGACATCCTTATACATCATTTGTATTATTGGTCTTTATCCTCATTTTTTTTTTCAAAATATGAACATGCTCTATGCCATGTTGCCTTCAAAAGTATGTACTTACATAGCTAGCTGAAAATGGGGACTAACATTGAAACACACTAATATTATTTCTCACCCTTTGGAAATCCTTCAAAGGATTCATGTACTAATAATAACTAGGGACCATCCTATTTAATCTCACTTCAAGGCCATCCAATGAGAAATTGCATCTTAGATAAGTTTTAGCATGTTGGCCATTTCCATGGTTTAATCCCTAAACACCAATGGTTGCCTATGGATCTCTATGGTCAAAATTTTTTAGGATATTTTTTAAGGACAGATCTATTTGAATACCTATGAAATTTTATCTTCTTAAACCAACACTTTGCACTGAAGAATATGATCCAAACCTGTATCCCAACATACTACTTATCGATACTGAATGTTTCAACTATGCTTAATTCTATGTAATACATGTTAACAATATGATTTTTTCATTGACATTTCATATTAAAAACATTAGATCTTATATGTTATAGAGAAATATTCATTGTGTTGGTAATATAAATCTCTTCTTAGTGATAAATTCAATAAGGTTTATCTCTTGAAGTAAATGGGGTTTCTATACATAATCAAACAGCTACCATTTCTAGGATGGGAGTTGTATAGAAACCATAACCTTTGATGTGTGAGTGGAGATTTCTTAACTTATTTGGTGGTTTTGTATCCACCAGTATACATACTCCAATGGTTTCACCACGATATGAAAAACCCAAAGATAAATAATTGTAATTTTTTCTTCTCAATGCTAGTTCATTTAAGCTTCTTCAAGGAATAACATTTACAAATAACATAAATACAAGTCTTGAAAAGGTATAAGTTCATTAAATTTTTTATTAATAAGTATTCAATTTATATTCATTTTGGATGTTACAGGTTTGAGTCTTTGTTCTTATTATTTCATTATTTCCTAGTTGTAGATGGTTGGTTGATATATGTTGAAGTTTAGTGGAATGTCTAATAAATTTTAAAAATTGACCAATTTGGTGAGGGGGAGAGGTGCCCTAGAGGTCATATTAAACTTGACATAAAATATAATGTTGAGAATGAGCAATAAGAAAACAATAGGTAGGATATAACCCAGCATAAATGAATTTGAAATATGTTATATATATTAGGCCAATATATAAAAAATTAGAAATTGACTTGGAACCCTAAGGGCTAATATTTTGATGTGTGAGGACCTAGTATGAAAGTGTAGGGTTCGAATGGTTTTTAGACAAAATTTAAAATATTAAATCAATTAAAACCCTAATATATTACTGATATGTATCATTTAGGATGTGCAAAAAATTGATTAAAAATCAAAAATTTAATAAACCCTAATTACTTACACAAAAATGGAGAAGGGAAATCCTATGAGGGAATTAGAGTTGTTAAGAAATATTCAAAGTAGGTCAGGTTCACCAAATGTTTTATATTTTTAGTAATTAATAGAGTAAATACTATGTAGATAAAAAGCTAAGTAAAGGGGGTAAATGCAAGTAAATATTTTAAATAATTAATTTAATTGATTTACCCTAAATAGCAAGTGTAAATGAGAAAATAAACTTATTTGGAATAAAATATGCATCAATAGGTGATGGTAATGTTGGAAAAAATTAGATGGATAGTAAAGAGTACCTTCATTATGAAATTAGAATTCCACTTGTCTTAGGTCAATAGCACAGATGGTTGGACTATAGCATAGTGCACCAATGGCAAAGGGAATTGTGTTATTGTCCTTTAGTCGACAAGAGCCATAAATTTTTTTGGGATGGATGTGGGATATATTCTAGGTTTGTATATGTCCTCAAGAATTTTTTATAATCATTCTATGTCACTTTATGGCTGATCCTTCTTGAAAACCCTAATGAAAACCTATACACATGAAACAATAATGAAATCAAATGCAAAAAGAAGGGGGAAAATGTAGGTCATGGGATGATACAAATAAACAACATAAAACACTTGATGTTATAGCTACTGCCTACATTAACCCCAATTATAGAGGTCTTAGATCGAATGTAGTTCTCCCTTAGGTAATATACATAATCCATGTGCATGGTATACAACAATGAATTTCACTTAGGCCCTTCTCTAATCAAGCATGCAGATATATGTGTGATGTTGAGTAATTATGTAGAACATTGAACTATAATATTGATTGATATTTTTTGTAATTATGTGCTAAAATATTAAGCCTTTTTTAGAATGCCTTGTGAAACTCTTTATACAGAAAAAACTTTATTATGAATGTGAAACACTTGTTCGCAGGATAATAAGCTAAAAATATAAATATAATCATAAGAGGAGACCCAAATGAGGGTAAGGACATGAAATAATTTAAAAAACATGATTGTTAGACAATAATACTAAGTTAGACAATGGAACTAGGTATTCCTATCTAGGACTGTGTTACTTCCCTATGTGCCAAAAAGCAGGTTATAACTGAGATGATCAAGCTAGGGGCCCCTATGGATGGAAAAAGTAGGACATAAGACTATTGAGGGTGTAAAATAGTGAAATAAGTCATAATAAGGACCATATTGACATCAAAAGACCAAAGTGACACATGTCGACAAGACTTGTATTCATCATTAAGAACTTCTTGTGAAATAGATATAAAAAACATAGTACTTCTGTTTACATGACCAAATTAGGGTGTGTACAAGATATTGTAATTACCTTGTCTTCCAATGAAACAATAGATGTTGAGTCTTTAAATCCATGTACCAGAGTATCATTACAAAATCTCTAATCTATGTAAGAAGAAATGTTAATTTCATTATCTTTATTACATTGATATTTTTTGTAGACATTATCATTATTAACATTGTCTATGACATCAATGGTTATGAATGGTTTCTAATTAGATTTAATTTAAACATTATAAGTAATGTAAAATTTTATTGTTCACAATTCTTACAATGATTGATAATAAGCTTTGGGTTGATAATTCCTTAGTGATGATATGCATTTTTGTATTCTAATCACATTTTTAAATCTATAAAAAACAAAATCTCTTTCTTCTATAGATCAAGGTAATTCATTTTTTATTTTATTAATATTCAATGGAACATTTATAATTGGATCTTTTAATCCAATTTGTGTTTTTTTATAACCCATTATCTTATATTTATAAATGTTATCCTTAATTCAACAAGCCTTTATTCAAGATCTAATAGCATCAACACAAATTTTAAGTGTTTGTTTTGTCTAATATGCATAGGTGATGCAAATATAGGAAACATTCCACTCTTCAATGTTTGTTTGTAATTGGAACATATATTATTTTTACAAATGACTTTATTATTTTCCATTAATTGTTGTCTTGTGTCTTTCTCAGCTTGATTTAAAACTTTCATATTATGTTTAAAATGTATTTGTTTACAAATAACACAAACATGAACAAGTGTGATAGTAATTTTTTATTTAAAGTTTCTCATTATTTTTAAGTTGGACTATTGTTAGTTTTTTTGGTCGAGCACTTGTCACATGAAATTTTAAATATTTGAAACAAAAATATATTTTGTTTTTGGTGGTGTGTTTATAAAATTAATAAAATATTGAACATCTTATTTAGTTTATTTTTTGCATTATCAATGGTCCATAATATATATGCTCTATATTTGTCTCAAAAAAATTATGCTGTATTTGACATGTGACTAAAAATAATAATTATATATTTTCAAAATTTGGTGAGTTCTCAAAGACTATATCTAAACTATCACTCCTAATAAATATGAAATCCATTGAACAACAAACTCATTACCTTGTATTCTTCCATCATCATAGATTCAACCCAATTTAACAATGTATGCTTGCCAATTTTTAAAAGTACACATGTTTCTAAAAATATTGAATGCTAGATTGTTTCCAAGGAATCACGTGCTTCTACATATCTAGAAACAAAGGCATTGTAAAAATTATGGGATGTATAGTGGTGCAAATATCATATTCCAAAATCATCTTTTGTTAGATGGTAAAAAACATTGAATATGTTATTGCCATAGCTTGATATTACTTCTAACATTTTTTCCATTCCATATAGTTTCATGTTTGGGGTGTTTTCCTACCAATACATGGAAATTAGGGTAACTTTTCTAAACAAAGATGTTTTTCTTGATGGGTATTGATAATTTTTTAACTTCTTGTAGTATAATGGTTCATATTGTCAACACACTAGGTCCCTATCATGAGAAAGAATGAAATACAGAGGAGATAGCAAGTTCTATTTAAAGTTTAAGAATATGGTACTAGGCACTCCTATCCAAGACCATATTATTTCCCTATGTGAAAAAAATTGGGTTATAACTAAGACAAACAGGCCAAGGAGCCCTATCACTAGAAAAAGTAGGATAAAAGACTAGTAACAATGGTAGTAGGCACTCTTATCAAGGACTGTGTTGTTTCCTTATGTGTAATAAATTGGGTAATATCTAAGATAAACAAGCTAGGCCCCCTTGTGGCTAGAAAAGGTAAGACACAAGACTACTGAGGGTGTAAAATAGTGAAAATAAGTCATAATAAGTACCATATTGAAATCAAAAGACCAAAGTGACACATGTGAATAAGACTCTTATTCATCATTAAGAACTTCATATGAAATAGCTACAAAAAACATAGTACTTGTGTTCGCCTAGTAAAATTAGGGAATGTACAAGATATTGTAATTACCTTGTCTTCCAATGTAACAATAGATGTTGAGTTTTTAAATCCATGGACTAGAGTATCATTAAAAAATATACAATCTACGTAAGATGAAATGTTAATTTTATTATCTATATTACATTTAGATTTGTTGTAGACATTGTCATTATTCACATGGTCTATACCATCTGTGTTTACGCATGGTTTCTAGTCAAACTCAATTTAAATATTATAATCAATGTGAAATTTTATTGTTCATAATTCTTATAACATTTACATAATAAGTTTTGGGCTGATAATTACTTTTTGATGATATGCATTTTTTATTCTATAAAAAAATTCTCTTTCATCTATAGATCTAGGTAATGCATTTTGAATTTTAACAATATTCGATGGAACATTTATAATTGGACCTTTTACTCCAGTTTGTGGTTTGTTATAACCCATATCTTCTACCTTTGCAAATGTTATCCTTAATTCAACAAGCCTTTATTGAAGATATGATAGCATCAACACATATTTTAAGTGTTTGTTTTGTCTAATATGCATAGGTGTTGAAAATCTAGGAAACATTCCACTCTTCAATGATTGCTTGTAATTATAACATATATTATTTTTACAAATGACTTTATTATTTTCCATTAATTGTTGTCATGTATCTTTCTTAGCTTGACTAAAAAATTTCATATTATGCTCAAAATGTAGTTGTTTGAAAATAACACAAACAAGAACAAGTGTGACAATAATTTTTTTATTGAAAGTTTCCATTTATTTTTAATTTGGACTATTGTTAGTTTTCTTGGTCAAGCATTTGTCACAAGAAATTTTAAATGTTTGAAGCAAAGATATATTTTATTTTTGGTGGTGTGTTTGTAAAATTAATGAAATATTAAACATGTTATTTAGTTTATTTTTTCACTATCATTGGCCCATAATGCATATGATTTGTATTGGTTTCAAAAAAAAATGTTGTGTATAGTATGTGACTAAAAATAATATTTATATATTTTGAAAATATTTTGAGTTTTCAAAGACTATCGTTGAACTATCAATTCTAATAAATATGAAATCCATTGAACAACAAACTCATTACCTTATATTTTACCATCATCATAGATTCAACCCAATTTAACAATGTATGCTTGCCAATTTTTAATAGTAGACATGTTTCTAAAAACATTGAACATAAAATTTCTTTCCAAACAAGAATATGCTTCTACATATCTAGAAACAAAGGCATTGTAGAATACTAAGATGTATAGCAATACAGAGATCATATGCTAAGATCATTTTTTATTAAATGGTAAAAATAATTGAATATGTTATCACCACAGCTTGACATTTCTTCTAACATTTTTTCCAATTTGTATAGCTACATCTTTGGATTGTTTGCCTAATAATACATGAAAATTAGGGTACAAATTCTAAAAAAAGATGTTTTTCTTGATGGGTATTAATAATTATTTAACTTATTATAGTATAATGGTTCATAGTGTCCACAAACTAGGTCCCTAACATGAAAAAACATGCAATATAGAGGAGATTGAAAGTTATAGCTAAAGTGTAAGTATATGGCACTAGGTATTATTTAGGACTATTTTATAACTAAGACAAAAAATCTAGGGACCCCTGTGGCTAGAAAAGGTAGGAAAAAAGACTACTAATAATGGCACTAGGCACTCTTATCCATGACTGTTATTTCCTTATGTGTAATAAACTAGGTTCTAACTGAGACAAATAAGCCAGGCACCCCTGTGGCTAGAAAATGAAGGATGCAAAACTAATGAGGGTGTAAAATAGGTAAAATAGGTCATAATAAGGACCATATTGATAGAAAAAGATCAAAGTGACATGTATGAATAAGACTCTTATTCATCATTAAGAACTTATTATGAAATATCTACAAAAACTAGTGTACTTGTGTTTACCTGACGAAATTAGGGTGTGTACAAGATATTCTAATTAGTTTATATTCTAATGCAACAATAGATGTTGAGTATTTAAATCCATGTACCAAAGTATCATTATAAAATATCTAATCTATGTCAGAAGAATTTCATTATCTCTATTACATTCATATTTGTTGTAGACGTTACCATTATTCACATGGTCTATGACATCAATGTTTATGGCTGGTTTCTAATCAGACTTAATTTACACATTATAAGTAATGTGAAATTTTATTTTTCAAACTTATTGTAATGCTTCCATAACTAGTTTTGTGTCGATAATTCCTTGTTTATATGCATTTTTGTATTCTAATCACATTTTTAAATCTTTGTTGTTCTTTTATCTATAGATCTAGGTAATGCATTTTGAACATTTATCAATATTTGATGGAACATTTATAATTGGAAATTTTACTCAAATTTTTGGTTTGTTTTAACCCATATCTCTTATCTTTGTAAATGATATCCTTAATTCAACAATCCTTTATTCAAGATTTGATAGCATCAACACAAATTTTATGTGTTTATTTTGTCTAATATGCATATGTGTTGTAAATCTAGGAAACATTCCACTCTTCAATGATTTATTGTAATTGGAACATATATTATTTTTTAAATGACCTTATTGCTTTCCATTAATTATTGTCATGTGTCTTTCACAACTTGATTAAAAGGTTTCATATTATGTTTAAAATGTAGTTGTTTGCAAATAACATAAATGTGAACAAGTGTGTTAGTAATTTTTTTAATGAACATTTATATTTATTTTTTAGTTGGAATATTGAGATTTTTTTGGTCAAGTGCTTGTCACGTGAAATTTTAAATGTTTGAAGAAAATATATTTTTTCTTTTTCTTGGTCAATTAGTAAAATATTGAACATGTTATTTTATTTTATTTTGCATTATCAATGGCCTATAATATATATTCTCTGTATTTATTTCAAAAAATTATGTTGTGTGTGGCATGTGAATAAAAATAATAATTATATATTTTCAAAATATGGTGAGTTTTTAAAGACTATAGCCTAACTATCACTCCTAATAAATATGAAATCCATTAAAAAACAAAATCATTACCTTGTATTCTACCATCATCATAGATTCAACCCAATTTAATAATGTATGCTTGACAATTTGTAATAGTAGACATGTTTCTAAAAATAATGAATATAAGATTGTTTCCAAGAAAGCATATTATTATACATACCTAGAAATAAAGGCATTGTAAAAATTCTAGGATGTATAGTGGTGCAAAGATCATATGCCAAAATCATCTTTTGTTAAATGGTAAAAAACATTGAATATGTTATCGCTAAAACTTGACATTTCTTCTAACATTTTTTCCAATCCATATAGTTTCTCCTTTGGAGTGTTTTCATACCAATACATGGAAATTAGGGTAAATTTTATAAATAAAGATGATTTTCTTTATGGGTATTGATAATGTTTAACTTCTTATAGTACAATGGTTCATAGTGTCCACACACTAGGTCCCTCTCATGAAAATCATTAAATAAAAAGGAGATTTTAAGTTCTAGTTAAAGTGTAAGTATTTTTATTTGTTTATTAGGGACCATACACAATAAAATGAATTAACCACTTAGAAAGACAATTTATGTAGTTGTCACCCCATAGGCTATGTTCACCGTTCTATATACATGAATTAGCTAAAATTTATATTCGATAAATTTATGTTGAAGTGTCATGTACATGATGCAATCTATATATCTCTTCAGGATCCAATTATAGTTCAAAATATATTAGTGCATAGTGGTTTCTTCTTTCTAAGCAATTTTGGAAATGCTCTATAATTCCAACATGAAATTTTGTTGATATATATCAAAAATGTAGAAAGATTTGAAATGCATCAAATAACAAATCACCAACATTATATTTGAAAATACAAGTTATGAAAAGGTTCATTTTATCCAAAGTGACATCTATGTCATGGCAACTAGGCTAGATCAACGGATTGTAATCTTGTATATAAATGAACTTTTAGTGAGCACAATCACCTATTATTTCATTTTTTTACATAATATATTTTAAAATGTTTATTATCATTGATAGGTCCCATGTTCATGGAATTTCCATGTGAATTTTAAAATGTTTTAATCAAAGAGCACATTATCTTTTTCAGCATCCCATCTATATAATCAATAAAATATTGAACTTATTCTTTAGTTTGTTCTTGTGATATCAATGGTTCATAATGTATATGCATTGTGATTGTTTTTAAAAAAATTATTTATGGCATCTGATTATGAATAATGATTATATATTTTGACAATGTATACACTTTTTGATGACTGTAGCTAAACTATCACCCCTAATAAATATAAAATCCATTGAACAAAAATATCATTACTTTCTATTCCTCCATCATTATAAATTGAACCTAATTTTACAATATGTTCTTGCTAATTTAAAATAGTTGGAATAATTTTGATAACACTGCTTGTAATATTTGTTTCCAAACATGCATATGCATTTACATCTTTAGAAACAAAGGCACTAGAAGAATACTAAGTTGTATAGAGATGCAAAGACTATATGTTAAAAGCCTTTTTTTTTAAATTACAAGGAATTCTGAATAAGATATCACCACAACATGACATTTATCTAACCATTTTTTTAATTCATGTAGCTACATCTTTGGGGAGTTTATTTTTTAATACGAATAAATCATAGTACATATTCTTAATAGAGTCTCTTGTCTTGAGGGGTATACATGATTATTTAATTTATTGTAGTGCAATGATTCATAGTGTCCACAGACAGAGTCTTGGTCTTGAAAAAGAATGAAATATAGAGGAAAATTATAGTTTTTATTAGAATGTAAGTATTATTTTATCTTTTTAAGGACTAGACACAAATGGAACTATTTATCCACTCAAAAATCAAATGTATGCAAAAATTATCTCCCCATAGACCATGTTCACCATTTCATGTACATAAATACATTGAAACTACATTTGCTCAAAGTATGTTGTAATGTATTATACATGATATAATCTATATAACTCTTCAAGATCCAAATATTTTTCAAAGTATCTTAGTGCTTGGGGATCATTATTTTCTAAGAAATTTTTGAAATGCTCTACAATTCAATTACAAATCTTTTTTTTATGCATATCAAAAATGTAATAAGACCTAAAATGCATCAAATAAGTAATAACCAACATTATATTTGAAGATATAAGTTCTAAAAAGATTTTATTTATCAAAACAAGCATCTATGTCATGGATAATGGGTTGTGTCAATGACTTGCACTCATGCACAAAAATAAATTATTGATCAATACACCCATCTACTATTTTTTGTTTTTATTTGAGCACATTATACTACAATGCTCAATAAGGCATAGTTGAAAGTATTTTATGAAAAATTTAGCTTAGACAAGCAATATAAATTTAGGAAATATTTCTATTTTTGAGGAAAAATTAGAGAATATGTAGTGAAATCAAACTACGAGACATTATTTATATCCAATATTATTGACTTAATTCCTAGTTCTTACATCTTTTACTTATTGAATGAAACTAAAATGTGTAGCTAGAATACTTGACAATTATAGAAGTTTTGATAAATTATTCAAAAACCATTAACCTACATGGTAATAAAATCCATGAATCAACGATGGACAAATATAATTGCAAAGGAACCAAAATGAAAATAGAATTATTTTTCTATATGATGTTTTTATAACAATATCTTTAAACTTCACACCATTTTTTTGTTTACATATGAATCAAGGTAATCTATGGACTAAATAGACTATTAATTTGATTTATTTTAATTAAACTATTATTACTTGTTCTTTTCAACAAGGTTTTTAACAGGTTAAATAAAAAAATATTATTTGTTGCATACTTACTAGATAAAAAAATTGTTATGTTATGGGCAACATCTCTCTATTCAAGATGGTATTAATTGTATCAAATGTTTTATTGGTAAAGTGGATGATTTTACACCATCTAATTTTTATGGAATTTTTAATTTACATTGATAAATGTGGTTGTTGATAGGATCAAAAACCATGATTTATCATGTTTCCAAAGTTAGCATGAAATTTAAAAACTTGCTAAAGTACTTGGCATTGAATGTGGACTCGACATGAATTTAGGATGGACTCAGGTTCAATATGGAAGAAATTAATGTCATTCATTTTAATTACATTGTTTTTAGGCATGCAAAGGGGAAACTATTGGGGATTTACATTTGATCAATTCTTTTACTATTTTTTGCAATGTAGATAATGAATGAAAAAAATCTTATCTATTTTGATAGTGATTGGGTTTGTAATGTATCCACAACATCCATTTCTTTATAATTTTATTATCTTCAATAAGTTCTTAATATTAAATGGTTTTATTCACTAGGAGTAAAGAAATTGGTCGATAATGGTCTTAGACTAAAGAATCTATTAATCTAATAAAGTTAGTGAAAATCTTAGAGAATAATAATATTATGGTGTAGCTAGTAGATTTTAATGCATTCAATGATTCCTCGACACAAGTTTAAGATGAAAGCAATTAGTAACATTCATTTTACTAACTTTGAAAAAAGTTAGCTAGAGATGACGTTGATCACATGATGCATTTTGTTAGGCTAGTGATATATTCAATCAAATAATATTTGTTTAGAATTTAAGATTTGAGTATCAATAGATTATGTTATAATTTATGTTCAACTATCTATAAACATTTTGTATTGTAGCCACATTCAATGGTTATTAGTTCTAACATTTTGTAATGTTAAAAGTAGTGACATGGGTATGTTGTTTAAAGAATAGATTGATGGAAAAAATTGACTTGAAAATTGTATCACCACTAATTCTAAAACTATTAAAATACTACACTCTAGAATATCAAAATTTTCCACACACCTATTGTAATACTAGCATTTTAAAAGTCATAGACAACAAGAAAATATAGATTGCATTCAAATTACAATGTATACATTTGGATGCAATATATAATATTATAAGAAAATCAATTTTTTTTTTTTTGATATGATGTATTACTATTAAAATATAGAGCCCTAAATAAATAACTTTGAAGGGGATTCATGGCCTACTTTATTTCAATTATGAATAATACTATTATATTCATATTGTATGAAAGAACATACCATGTATCTATAAATAGGTTATAACAAGTCAAATGTATAGGTTCAAGCATGTTACATACATGCATCATTTCCCATATCAACAACTATTTGTTTACTTTTTCTTTTTTCTTCAATTGTAGATCCTATTTTTCTTTTTTTGTCATTTACAATTACATTTATCTAAAGCTGATCCATGTATTTTTTTAGATTATTTTAAATAATATTTTCAAAAGTTAAGACTATTTTGAAAACATTTTCCATGATTCAAGGCTTTGTATGTACCCTAGCTGATCAAAATACATAATAAAGTAATAAATCACAACTTAAAATATCTAAAATGCCTTACCTTAAAAACTAATCTGATACACACAAACCATACGAACTGTTAATAGTAAAAGCATTTGGAAAACATACAAGAAACAACCTGCAAAAAGGGGAATCAAAGGTTTAACAATGTACCAAGCCACTATCAAAATAATTTACTAGTAATAGTCTACTGAAAAATACATGTTATTTTAGGATAAGGATAAAACTTAGTCTGTGAACAATGATGTAGAAAAAATAGGCCAAACTTCCAAAAGCCATAACTTTTGACCTTTAGCTCCATTTGATCTCTTCAACATGACAAAATGACCATCTCTAGAAGTTCATTGCTTCCCTAAGCCATGATTTCCACTTAGAGGTGTTTTCAATATTTTTTCATGCCATACGTATCATCTGAGGGTCTGAAATTAGAGTTTAATGATTTTTTAGGGATTTTTGTATTTTAAAGAATTGTATAGTTTTATGACCAAATATCAACTTCAATTGAAATTCATCCCATAAGATAATTTTAGTTTTTAGAGTATTTTGGGAGACTTTTAAATTTGTGGACAGCTGCATGTGAAACTTTCCAAAAATAGTAGTTGCTAAAAATAGGTTCTTTTTAAAGATTTTACTCTTTTTTAATTTCTACATGTCAACTCTAATTTCAAGTTGAGGACTATTTATGCATGGTTGTAATTATTTTAATTCATTCAATACAAATCAATACTAGTTATTGTTTCAGATCTTAGCTTATTGGTAATTTATTGTTTGGATAGTTTTTAGTTTCATTAGCAAACATTGCTAGTTGATTTTTTTACTCCTAGCAAATAAAATATAATAATATTAATCAAATGTTAAACATAATCCAAATATAAATAAAGATAGGTCACTGATTTGACCTTGATTAATATCAAAAAACCTAAGATCTTTGTTGGTGATTCATCCACAATGCAAAAAAATAGTAAAAGAGTCGATGAATTGTAAATCCCCAATAGTCTCCCTTCTTCATGTCTATAAAGAATGAAATTAAAATTAATGGCACTAATGTTTTCCATATTAAACTTGTGTCCATCTCATATTAAATGTCGAGTACTTTAGTAGGTTTTCAATTTTCATACTAAATTTGGCAACATGATAAATCATGTTTTTTGATCCTGCTGACAGCTACATTCAACAATGTGCATTAAACACAAAATAAAAAGTAGACAGTTCAAAATATTTCACTCTAGCATCAAAATATTTGCTATAATTAATACTCCCTCGAACAAAGAGAAGCCACCCATAATGTAACATTTTGTGTCCAATCAGAATGAAAGAAGTAGTATTTTTTTATTTAGCCTATTAAACACCTTGCACCTTGCCCTCCAAAACTTTCATTTATTTTTTTGGCATGCAAAACAAGGAGATCTAATTAGCCAATTGTCCAGTCACTAATTTCACACTAAATTAAATCGATTCTTATAATATCCCTTTTGGACTAATAACATGTATAGAATATTAATAATCTCTAATAATAATTTTTTAATTTAAAATAGAAAAAATATGATTTTTGATTTTATCTTATTAAATTTTCTTTTTTAATTAAATAATTTTATTTAAATTTTAAAAAAAAATACCACATAATTTTCATTCTCATTAATAATATTTGTCACCTCAATAATATTAATAACATCTAAAATAATCAACTTCAAAAATAATTATTAGAACATTTTAATATATTTTATTAAGTAAATAATAAAAGTATAAAAGATTATATAGCAATGTAATCGATTGGTAATCACGGTTTAGATGTTATGTCAAAAAATAAAACATCAGGTACAAAAACATATGAGATATAAAACATTGAGATGATAAATATTAATGATTAAAAAAAATTTAATAATATATTATTAAAAATTAACCTTTATATCATAATTTTTTTGGATTATAATAATTTATTCAATATTACCCATCAAATGATAGTATAATATAATATATTCAAAATTTATCATTAATTTCTTGTATATTAATCCAATAAATTTGGTTTGTAATTTTTTTTTTTAAAAACTTTCATCCATTAATATCACCACTTTAAATAGACTATCATATCTTCACCCCATACAATACACTTCAATTGTTTTCGTAAAGGGTTTGTCATACACTTCCATTCTTGCTACATATTCCTTACCTTTTTACATCATATTTTAAAATTCTTTGAATCAATTTTAAATTTTTGTAGACGTTAATATCGTTATGTTATTTTATCGTGTGTTCTTCTCGGCGTATCCATTGTCCGTCTCTAGATTAATAGCCATATGTAGACAGACAATGCAACAATTGTTTAACAGTCAAGCTGATTAAAAAAAGTTCTAATTACCCTAAACGCCAATGATAAAGTTGTACAATAGAAATAGTATTGTGCAGCAAGAGATTTTTATTCTATGTTCTTTGAATATTTATAGGAAGATGTCAGAATGTTCAGAATAATTTCGTCTGCAGTTAAACGACATATATGTCCAATGAAAGCTAAAATGCATGCCATACTGACGGGTTGTGTTCGAAATTTAAGACTGTCTGTCACTGGCACTTGCATGGACGTTGATTGTTTGTGGAAATTGTATTATGTGTACCATATCCTGCACCTCTTAGAGTGTTTATGTTACCTTTAATATACTTTAAAGATATGTCCTCTAAAAATTAGAATCAAGCCGTACTGACGGGTTGTAAATTGATTGCTTGCATGTGGTTATTGATTCCTTGTGGAAATTGTATTATGATTTATGTTTGGACGTGTACAATAATCATTTTATAAATTATTGTGAGCAGTAAATTTTATTTATGTTTTTCCTTAAAGTATTAATATAAAAAAACACATATATTTATAAATAAATATAACACAAAATAAAGCCCTATTTACACCCAAACCAACATTCTAATCAAGAATAGAAAAAAGATGCGAACTAGGAATGGGGACATTTAAGGGGGAAAAAAGTGTTAATATCATTTGTATGCTTTGGACAGAACCTGAGAGTATACAAATGTTTTGAGTAAAGGAGTTAGGTTGAAAATTTAGAGAACAAAGAGATAATAGTTAAAGAACGTTTAGAGAAGGGTTCAGGGTTATTATTAAAAGTAAAATAAAATGTTTTAATAATATTTAATATAGATAAATAATTTTAAAAAACAGAATATATTAAAATTTTACAATTTTATATATGTATATATGTATATGTATCTATGTATGTATGTATGTATGTATGTATGTATGTATGTATGTATGTATGTATGTATGTATGTAAAATAATTTATCATTTTACATAAATAATAATATAAAAATATAATAAAATATTATATATACACTTTAGTTCTACTGATTAAACTTTTATCTTTCAAGATTCATCTACACATTAATCTTCTCAAATATACATAATAAAAAATATTCTAAAATCAAAATAAGTTGATCAATAAAAATGTATTAAAAGTAATGACATCAACCTATCTTTTTCTCAGAGGTTCCCATTCTCCTTTTTATCTCTCCTTTCTTTTTTGTGCATCTTTAATTGATAGCATCAACCCAACTAAATATGTCTTATAGACCCCAATTTTAGATAATGTCATCATTAAGACCATTGATGTATTATGTTTTATAATAAATTATGGGAAGGCCAGTAATCATACCAATGATGTTGGCTAGAAATGTCATTTGAAATATACATATATTTATAATGGGTTTCCAACTTTCATTTCTCCAAATAGAATGTGGATTCTCTACTTGTTTTAAAAATATCCATCCTATAAATATCATGGAAATAATTTAACACAATGAATTTGTAGATATTAAAGGTAGGAGTTAAATAAAAAATATTTACCAAGTTTTTTGAGTCTTCAATTTTGATTGATTTATTCAGATTTTATTTTATACAATTTTATATTAGGTATAAAATTATTTTACAAATTAATTATAAAATTTAAGGAGAGAGATTAATATGTCATTAAAATAACTCAAAATAAATATTCTTAATTTTATATTTCTTCCATTTAAATTTAGTTGTATTTATTATTTGATTTATTTTATGTATAAATTAGTATAAATATATTATTTTATTGTTATATTTTATATGATTATTATTTATGCTTCTAATTTTAATGTCTAATGACATATTCATTATTTTATAGCTCATATTTATGCCTAGTGACACCTTGTTTATTTCATTTTTATCTCTTACTTCAACATATAATGACATTAGATGTGATATGGTTCTTTTTCTACCATTTCGTTAAAAATTAGTGTTGTATATTCCCTTATTAAATCTTTGAGAAAACTTTTTTCACATGACTATTTTTCATTCCAGCTATTTTTTAAATCAATATATTATTTTTACATTCAATATATAATAATTTTATATCTTTTATTATTTTATAAATCTTTATATTAATAATTATTTTAATTTTACATCAAAATGTAATGAACCCAACATGAATATTTCCCTACCATTATATTCATAATTTTATTTAAAACTTCCTTAACACTAATGAATTTTTAAATATACATTACTTTTCAAATCTCTATACAAAAGCTATAAATTATATTCTCTCTCCAAAAAAATTGAATACCTCGATGATATTGAAGTCAATCAAAGTTTATCTTTTTCCTAAGGCTAGGAAGCATGCCCTTTCTATAACAACTAATGTTACAAATTGAATCTATTCAATATTAATAAAAACGCTTATATTTCTGCCAATAGACTCAACCCTGGATCTCAAACCAATCAAAAGAAACTTCCATTTTTTGAACGCAAAAGAAATAAGGGAGAGAAATATGAGCATGCCAATTTTACTCCCAAAATCTGTCAATTTCTAATCATTGGTTCTTGAACATATATGAAATACCCGTCAATAAATTGAAGCTCTTACAGTTATTGATTTATTTAATACACCTCCTAGAGTTTTATATTTTCTAAAGGACTAAGAAAATTTGGGTCATGAATTTTCCCAACCATATATTTTTACAAAACTTCATCTTTACCTTAAACCTGTTGGGTGCTACCACAAGTACCTAGATTCAGGAAACTAATAACACCACGAACAACACTCAAACAATTAAAAATTGACTAATAGATCCCAGTAAAATGATTATGTAAGTATTGAAATAAATGGCCAACATGAAATACTCTATTGTAAACCAATTTATGTAAATTTTCAAAATTTCTCTTTAATTTGTAATAAAGGGATGGCTATTTTTCTTTTTCAAATATTTTATTTGCTCTTTCTAAATAATATTTATTTATATATCTTAGAGGTTTTTATTTATTTTTCTATAAAATTTTTTTAAAATTTGTCAATATATTTTTAGAAACAAGTTTTTAAAAGGCTCTTGCACCAGGTTAATTGCATCTTATTTCATACTGTTTTATGTTATTGGTGGAAATAAGTTTTATATCCATCTTTCAAACTTATTTAATAAATCAATGATATATAATAAAATCAATGATTCAGATAGTATCACACCCATTATACATTCTTTTACCATTATTAATATTAAAAATATTTATTTAGAACAACAAAATTCATCTCACTACGTAAAATCTTCCTCTTTTGATAATCTTCATAATATTATTTTATGTTTGAATCTTTCTTTTCATTTAATCATTTTATATTTAATTTTATCTTTTATTATTATTATTTAATATATGTTATTTTACTCCTTTATCATATTTAAATTATATCTTTTATAATCATATTGATCAATATTAACTTTTGGTGAAAAATATTATATAAATTAAAATTAAATGTGATCTCTAATTATTTAAATGTTTAATTGAGTATGAAAAAATCCAATTAAAATTACTTTATCAATGTCTCTCCTTCATTCCTTTCGCACCACCTTTTAGATAATTATGGGAATCTGATTCAAAACCTCCCATTCACAAAACAATAATCTAATTATTTTTTAAAAATAACCTTTATTTATGTATAGAATGAATATTAACATTAGAAAATTCAATTCAGTTAAATTGATTGAAACATTCTTAAACCACAACTAAAAATGATCATTTTTAAAAATTAAATAATTACTATAAGTTGATTCATTTTTCTAATGTGTAAATGGTATAATAAATCATTTAAATAGTTTCAAATTAATAAACATAAAACTGATATTTATCTATAAAACATTATATACTACCATACATTGAGAATATATCTTTTATATCTTCAATATTCTATGTCAAACAGTGGGAGCAATCATTAGCCAAGTGAGTACATTTAGCCAATTCATGATAGAATATTTTCAAGAATCAAATAACAAATTCAAGATACATTTTATATAATAAATATAATTTCACATTCGCATTTTTTTTTTAAAAAAAAATTACATATTTATTGAATTCAATATTTATATTTGGATATCTACATAGTTATTAATAGTGATGATTTGTTTAAACTCGGCCCATTACACTTCCAATCTTTTAACATGTTTTCTATCATTCATAAGAAAATATAATGGTTTTAAGATAAGGAGACTATTGTTTTAGAGTTGGATAAGAATTAAGAGTCATGATTCACACATATAAACACGAGTATTTAAACCAAACACAATAGATAGTATAATCGTAGATACTTAAAATATCCTAGGACAGCAAAGTCCACAGATCACGTTGATGGTTAGTCGCCAAGTTGATGTCAGTGATCTCATGCACATGAACATTCATTTACATATCCAAGTGACTCTTAAGCATGATTCAAACAATTTTTCACCTTCATAATTCAGTCATGGTCAGTGTCTGAAAAATAAATGATTGGTATCTTTATCTCTTTATTAATTTTTATATTTAATATATGTAAATTATCAAATTAGTTTCATTAATTTACAATTAAATTAATTAATAGTTAATTGTTAAAATTTACAATTTAAATTACTAAATTTTATGTTTTAATTAAGGTTTTACAATTTCAATAGGTTTCAAATATATTGGTGATCGTAAATATTAAACCAACATTCTTAAACATTTAGTCTTTTTAAGGTTCCATCCTTGATTTTATTATTTTCAGATTTTATTTTTAGAGTTGCAAATTTTATTTTTATCTTTCCTTAGTATTAAAAATTACACAAGATATAATAGATGAACGTAGATTCTATTTATTGAATCAAACAATGATTACAATCATTTCAGAGTGTTATACTTTAATATACATAATTTAGATAAACTAAATAATTAAATGTTTCATAGATATGTATAATAATAAATTAAAATAAATTATACATAATTTATTCATAATTCAAAAAGTTTAAATATTAAATTAAAATAATAAAACAATCATGTGTGAATTATTTTATTCCTCCCTAACAATTATCATCTCTTCTTTAGTAGTCACCCTCAACATATACTTTATTTGATAATCTAAATTATTAAAAAAATGAAAAGGTAAGATGGTCCATATTATAATATAAAACTTAATACATATGTAAGTTCTTCCTCAACCCTCTCCACCATCCATGCATACATACATACATACATACATACATACATACATACATATATACATACATACATACATACCATGTGAATAATGTTGAGGAAGAATTTACATATCTTTTATATAAAAAGGAGTAAGAAATAACACATACATACATACATACATACATACATACATACATACATACATATATACATACATACATACATTGAAAAATTATGTTAAAATTGCATTAAACAATGCTTATTTATGAAAATATCATTTATGTAACATTACACAATAATAATTTAACAAGATGCAAAACCACATTATTTTTACCCTATCATAAATACACTAGAATGAGTGGATGAAAATCTCCCTTCTGAAATAAAAGACTTATCCCTTAAGCACATTATAAATCAACATCTTTTATCGTATATACAAGTGTACGTGAAAAAGGGAAGAGAAAAGTGTATTAGTTGAAAATAGAACATGATTAAATATTTTTACTATATCCCTCCTAAATTCACTTGTTATTACTTTTAAAATACATTAAATTTAATTAGATATGAATATTATTATATTTTAAAATATCTCATAAAATGTACAAGAACAAACTACATTACATATAACTTTCATTCTAGGAACATTTCTTATAATTTATAAATATATGCACATTGACCTAAACTACAATACTTTATTGGGAAGGCCACACATTCATAAGATAAATTTGGTACATTCTGATTTACATGCATGCCTTAAATTTATTTATCACATACATATATACATACATGTGTGTGTGTGCGCGTGCGCGCGCGTGCACGTGCACGTGCATGTACACACACATGTATCTACACATATGTGTGTATACACATGTGAGTGCATGTATATGTGCGCTTACATATAACTTTCATTCTAGGAACATTTCTTATAATTTGTAATGTTATGCATGTTAACCTAAATTACAATATTTTATTGGGAAGGCCACACATTCATAAGATAAATTTGGTACATTCTGATTTACATGCATGCTTTAAATTTATTTATTGCATACATACATATATGTATGTGTGTGCATGCACACACACATGTATCTACATATATGTGTGTATACACATGTGAGTTCACGTACATGCACGTACGTGCACGCGCACGCACACACACACACACACACACACACACACACAAAAAAAAACACAGCTTATATATACACATACAATTTATCTTTATATGTAATTATAAAATGAAATTATCTCTAAAGTAATGTAAACTTGAAATATAATCTAAGAAGATAAATAATACAAACCACTATAAAAAAATAGTAATATAAAATATTATATAGGTTGTAAATTACTAAAAATAAAAACTAGGTTTAAGTTTAGAGAGATTTCCCTACTAAAAAAATCATTCAAACTATTTTATTCATTCACTAACTACCACTATCTAAAACTACTTTTGAAACTAACTAACTAACATATATATATATATATATATATATATATATATATATATATATATATATATATATATAATTGATTCATGAATTTTTAGAATAAAATTAATACATTTTTTAGATGAGGGTTGCATATTCGATAATGAGTTATATATATATATATATATATATATATATATATATATATAATTTCAAATATTGTACTCATTATCCAATATGCAACCCTCATCTAAAAAATGTATGAATTTTATTCTAAAAATTCATGAATCAATACCATAATATAATTCGATTTCATTGCCAAACTATTTGATAAAATATGGGTTTGGTCTCAAATATTTAGAAAATGATGTTAGAACATCCATTACATATAGGAAATTTTGCATCATCTGAATATTGTAGGTGTGTGTTCATGTGGTTTTATTGGTGTGTCATAATTTTTTCATGTTGAATATCATTCATGGTAATCATCTATACTCAAACATTTTTAGCATAAAAAACATCATAAAATAATTAATTTAAATAAATCACATTTTTACAAGTTGGTTGAGTTTCTCAATCATCGGTAAAAAATGGGAAATGACAATATGCATTGAATAGAGATAAATGATATTTTGTGGGTCAGAGGAAAAAATTAAAATGATTTTTACAAAAATGAATGTGATAGCATACTTTTATTTATCTCTAAATTTTATATACATTCAAAAATCATATAACCTCCTTTCTAGTATGTATGTAAAATTTATGCCCTCTAAAAGTTAGCCTAATCAACACTTTCACAAAACCACCAATCTACATTAAGCGGTGATTTTATATGTTTTAGTAGTTGTTGTAAAAATTATATCATAATTTAGATACCAATAATATGCATATATTAGAATTTTTACAATTGTCGAACTAAATATACTGGTGGTTTTAATTGCATAACTTGTAAAAATAAAATTAACGATTTAGAATTATAAAATGTCAAATATTGAGCATTTACAAGACCCAAACTAAAATGAAGACATAATATCAAATGAAAATAATTTTAGATAATATCTTAATTAACAAGTGGAATGTCTAAATAGAGTCACAGAGTGAAGGAATCTCTAAGAAGTTGGTAAGAGTGAGAGAGTGTTTCAAAAATTAGATCTCTCCAAATACATAATAGAGATTTGTTTTAATATAAGAGAAACTATGTTTATGACCAAATCATCTCTATGTAATATAATAATCCTATGTTTTATTTTTAAAATTTTGAGTGAGAGTGTGCATTCAATTATTTCTAACATGTTATATTCAATAAATATGTCAATTCCAAGAATGTAATTACACATTTTTCCATGAGAGAGTGTTTATAGAAGAAAAATAAGTTAGATGTTATCTTTATTTGGTTCCATGTTTATTGTTTCAATAAATTTTAATTATAGAAATGTATTTTATTGATGGGATTAGTGTGTGTCCTTTGTATAAGTCAATTTCAGACTATGAAAGAGAAGTGTGATTGAGGAAATGGTAATTTATTAAAAACAATATTGTATAAGAGAAGATAAGTTTTTTTAAGGTGTGAGATAATTCTTATAGTTGTGGAGGAAGTTATAAAGTCTCCTTTTTGATTTTATGTTTTATGTCTTTGAATAGAATTATGTTTGTTGAGGAGATATGGTGCATACAATTAAAAGAGTAGTGGAGGTAAACACTTGAAAAATATATTCAATGAAGTTTATCCAAGATTGAATATGATTGAGTATGTACAAAGTAAAGTTGTTGCATCTATTACAAAATATGATAAAGAGGAAATGTTGGATATGTCTATATCACTAAAAGAAAAGTTGTATGTATTTGAGAGAGAAAAATTTAGAAATAAAAGATATCAGTAAAAGACATAGTGAAATAAAAATGTAAGAACAATATCAATGTTATTTGAATTTTTGGTAAAAAGAATAGAATTAGGATTATGAAATTCATAGTGGTATTATAAAATTTATTTTGAGAGAAATGAATTAAATACACCATGATAGTAATGGTTTATATATATATATATATATATATATATATATATATATATATATATATATATATATATATATATATATATATATATATATATTTATATTATGAAATGCATAGTGGTATTATAAAATTTATTTTGGGAGAAATGAATTGAATACACCATGTGGGTAATGGTTTCTAGTAAGAGACTATGCGTATTTACAGTTGAGTATTAGAAATTTATCTTAGAGAGGAGATAATAAAAATTAAATAATAAGGTAATGATTTTTAAACATGATTTTTAAGAAAATGAATGAAATATATAGGTTTTCTTGATGTAAATTATAGAGGTGAATGAATAATATATCCATAAGTAGTTTTAGGTTTACATGAAGGAAATAATAGAGATACATGAAGGAAATAATAGAGATGGATGAAGTGAAACTTGATTCACACAAATAAGAGTATTATTTAATACAATCACTATGAAGGAAAATAAAATATAAATAATAATGAGAGGAAATCCATGAAGGTTTTCGATAATGGGACTTTTGGATTCCATCATGTGAGTGTAAACCATGAGAATAATGCATACAATGGAGAATAGTTGCACAACATGTTTATGAGTCATGATAAAGAGGTTGAAGAAGTGTTATTGGGAACATTTGATTCCTTAAATATGTTTCTTCAATGTGAAGGTCCAAAAATGGATGATATGAAAAAAAAGAGGTAAAATTGTAGCTCAGTCGAACATGCTCATGTGTATGAGGATAAAAGTGAATAATTTAAACAAGAAGATAATGTGGTATAAATATTTAAATATTTAGTTTATAAAGATATTCCAAAAATAAAATATTATCATGAAATTATTGTGAATACTAGAGAGAGTGTGAAAATGTTTGTACAACAATCTTATCAATAGTATATACATGAGGGATTTCATTTGTAGCAAATATATATAGGAGATAAGACTCTCAAATAAAGTAAAGTAATTGAAAGACAATGGAAATAATAACAAGAAGACATTATCAATAGGAAAACAATGGATAAATAGGGTTATGTGTCGAATATACATATTGAGAGATGGATAATGAATGGATTGGTGGATGAAATTTTTAATAACTTGGTGATAGATGTTGGACGAAAATGCATTTGGACAAGGAGACATGAATAATGTCATTGATGTGGCATAGAGGCAAGAAAGAGATTCACATCATGGACATGTTTATATCAATAAGAATGAAGGATTAAAGTGGTACTACCCATATGGAAGCAACCAACATACACACTATGGAAGTGACTATTATGACTCAAGGTATCTATTGTTATCATATGGATAATGAGAGAGCAATTATATTTTCACATGGTATGGTTGTAGTTAAGAAATGAGACTATAATCAGATTAGAGACGATTTAAAGAGTTTTACATGAAATAGACAAGAATGAGATGGATCAATTTAGTATGTTATCATGGCAAGCATTAATGCCCAAATAAGTCCTAATCACTTTGTGCCTTTTTTTAAGAAAAGTGAATGTCTATTTACTTAAATGTTAGCTTAAGATATTGGTGATAAAGCTTATTGCTTGCATTTTCCCATCAACAATGGTTTTCCCTCCATGCCAACTGATGGGTCAACACCTTGCCATACAACACACTTGCAAGAAAATGTTCTACTATTCAAAGTAAGATAAGCTTTTCTGCACAGTTCATAGGTTTGGTTGTAGCCTAAAAATCTGTCTCTGAATGTCCGTCTATTTTCATTATCCATATGGAATGCTTACATCATAAATTACAACGGGTCCGTAGTGTAATCAAGCCACGAAAGGGTAATAAAATAACTAAGTATCAAAAACACAAAGTCTAACATTTCTTGTGCAAAATAATGGAGTTTTGGAGCTTCTGGAGGAGGTTGCAGCATTACACCGCAATTTGTTTTGTGCAAATTTGCAAATTGCTAGTAAAATCATGAAGCCTATGTCAATGTGTCATTTAAAATAAATGTATGGGTGTTTTAAATCCATGTTAATGTCATGTCAAGGTTCATGCAGAGGTCCACATCCAAATTGCAATAATTTTTTTTAAAGGGCGTCAACTAAAGAGAACAGACGGAGATGTGGAAAAGATATGCACTTTTGCACTTTTACAAATGTGCATGTGAAGTTCGCAAACCCGTAGCGTGCAAATGTCCACGTGAGAACCGAGATCCTGCCAAGTACAAATGTGCATGTAGGGTCCAAAATTCTGCCAGAGGCAAGATTGGGCATGTGTCAGTGTTGGGTTGAATGATGACCTTGAAATCAGGAAAGAAGTACAGCTTATGTAGGTGAAGGAAACAAGAAATCAAAGTTGGCCTCGTAATATGTTTTGATGCAAATGTTTCACCATTAAGGATGTTCCAATTCATGGGCAGAACTAGAAGGAAACACGATGGTCAAGTTGTCATTTTAGCCACCAAAGGATCATAATTACAGCGCTATGTGGAGAAGCAAGCAAAAGGCAAGGCATTAGGAAAACATATGTAAAATGGTGGAATCAACATCTTCAATTTTGACTCCAGTCTCCATGCCACATAACTAAAAACCAAAGGTGCAGTTTGATAAGATGTCAATTTAAAAGTTCATTCATTAGGGGAGGAAATGAGGAGGGGGTCTAGCGTTAACAGATCCAGGGTCTGATGAATTGTCAGAGTCAGAAATGAATTTACTTCAGTAATATTTTGGTTCTAACACCAAGGGGTTTTGTAAACATATATCATTGCATTTCCTCGCCATCAATTATTTCCATCACGTGTGTATAATGTAAAACATTCAGTCAAAACAACATAAATTCTGATTGATGCATGACAATTCCTTAAAGAGCATAAGCCACCTTCGACGGCCTCAAAGAATTTTGTCCTAAACAATGAAGTTGGAACTAATTCAATGGAGCATGTATCAGATGATACAAATTAATTTGAATTACAAGGGAAAGGCGTTGATATCATAGGGACTTTTTCACCTTTACAGTCCATTAGAACTGTCTAATAAGGTGGTAACTAATTCACAAGTAATTTTACAAGAAATGGATGCTTCTGCAGATCAATTCTATGGTGGAGAGAGATGGTCCAATTTCAATGGAGATTTTCAAAGGAGAAACAAGGTTTCGGGATTCTGCGAGGAGATTGCAACATTGCACCACGACCTTATTCATGTAATTTTCAAAGTGCACATGAATTTCCGAAGCCCATGGTAAGTCCGTCAAAAAGAAATCAGGGAATGTTTTAAGCCTGCACTAATATCTTAGGTCAAATTAAGGTGGGAATATACTGTCAAATTACAAGAAAATTTTCAAAAACGGTATTGACTTGATAAACAAGTGCGGAGATGCGGAGAAGATATGCACATTTGCACTTTTGCAAATGTGCAATCAAGGTGCGCAAACCTGCCAATGGCCAGATAGTGAAAATGTGCACATGAAGTGTGAAATCCCACCAAGACAAAATGAAGAAAAAAAGATACACATGCCATTGTCTTGTTTAGGGTTCTCCTGTACATGGCAGCGGTTCTTGTGTTTTGAAATCCAAGCTCCTATTGTTAAGGAAGGATGTATGGCTAGAATGTCTTGCCAAACCAAGATCGGATGTCATTGAACATCTCATAAACCTTCAAAATAATCGACCAGAAGCACTTGTTTTCAAGTTCCATTGATGAGAAGCTTCGATCTGGAAATACGGGTACCTCGGAGGAAGAGTTGGAAAATACACTAGATACAGTTCTGGTTCTGTTCTGGTTTATTCAAGGAAAAGATTTATTTAAAGCATTCTATAATAAGGATCTTGCCAAAAGATTGTTGTTTCTAAGCGTAGGAAAAAATGCGGTAGCCAGTTCACAAATAAACTCAGAATTATTGAAAGAGATCTACGAGTCATTCAAACAGTCATCAAAGTCAAGGACAAAGCTTCCTTTAGGAATTAAAATGAGTGTTCATGTTTTAACAGCTGGGTATTGTGTTGGAATCACAATACTGAACGGGATGGGTGAATTAGTGTCCTCAAAACATTCATACAATTCTATTTAAGTATACATGAACCATTCATACAAATATGAACATCTAACAAAACATACGCAACCATACAAGATCATGAAATAAGATAACACATTACATATGTGAGAAACGCTCAAGGGAAAAAAATTCATTGATCTATGTAAATGGACTACATTCCTATAATATAAAATTTAATCTTTAGTGAAGCACCAACTCTATATGAAACACCAAACCCAACTAGTCAACCACCCACTCAACTAAGATTTAGCAATCACCAACCTGCAAGGAGGCACCAACCTCCTAAATGACTCAGGACCGACTCAGCCCCCTGATTTATTTGATCACTTTCAAAAAATATTGTTTCTCACACAACATATTAGCTCTTCACAATCTTATCCCTCTCAAATTGCCTTCTTGGCTTTTTGGCTCAATTAGGTCTCTTCAAGACTGATTAGGTCAAATGACCTTGGTATTAATATACAGACACACTTTCAAATCTTTAATATATATCCTCTATACTCCTATTATAATCTGCAAGACCTCTTTTTTCTCAACAATTTGCTATCTCATTCGCATACTGTCTACATACACCAATAGGACTAAAATTATCTTGTATATATACCATTCCTTGTTCATATGCCACTTAGTCAAAAAATCACCCTTAAACTATTAGGTCAGCCATGGAATAGGTATTATGACATCTCATAAACATGAATAAAATGATCTTTGAGTCCTTTTATGTCTGACATAACTCAATTAGTCCTCATTTCACTTTTAGGTCTTATGGAGACCTATTAGGCCTTCTTAGACATACATTACACTTTGCCTTCCTTGAAATACTTTCAAACCCACACACAAAAGGAAAATATCATATAAAAATCAAATGGACCCCTAATTATGTCTTCTAGGCTCAACAATATATTTTACAATAAATCACTACTTGAAACCCTTCATTAGTACTCAGTCCTATTAGGTCTATCTACACCAAAAATCTACCTTTCAATACTAAGGATCAAACTTAATTAATACACTCAAACATGATCAAAAAATTACATAAATAGATTATATATGACCTCAGGTCCATCACAATATTATTTAAACACTTCAAATTAGGGCAAAAATACTTAAACTCATCATTTCAGTGCGCTCACTTAGAGCTACTAGGATTGTCAAAAGCCAGTCATGAAACTAGTTGATATACAACACCTAAAAGGACACTTTAAATGTTCTTAAATATATTCAAAATATTTTATAACATCTTCAAAACAACCTCAACCACAAAAACCACAAGATCTAATATCAAACATTGGTCTTCCAGACCATTCCTCTGACCTTATCTCACACAATCTTGCATGAGCCAGACAAGCCATTTTGACTTCAAATTTTAAACCTCTTACAATTAACTCAAATCTTTAAAAAATTATGAGCATCACTTTCAAGTCACAAATAATAACACCATGTACATTAGATATTTCAACTCAGGGTATAAAGCCTCAAACTGATTATTGTAACTTGCTTACTTAGAATTGCCAGTTTACCTTAAAACACAATCATGGTGATATTGAACTTCAATACATGTATGATCAATTTCAAAGAATTAAACTACATGAAAATTATTCTATGATATCTCCAAACCATCTTTAAATACAAATATCATATGGTCTAGTGTTAACTACTGGTCTTATAGACCAATTTGCTGATCTTACCCCAAACAGTCTTTACAGACCTAGACAAGCCATTTTAGCTTCATAATTTCCACCACTGTACCTAAGTTCAAAGATTTATATCAAGAATTAATAGTACATAACAGTCCCAAAAAACATCTCCATGCATTTGGTTTTATCACTCTATCATGATAACATATTCATATTCATCTTCTCACTACTGCCTAGGTTTCTCACTATTTGCACCGTTAGGCCTGCTAGTGATTGGCTAACTTAGATAACCAATTTATCACACTTAAGGAATAAAAAATATCTTAAAACCTTCATGCACATGAAACATGAGTCTATACCCACTTCCTCCATCCATTTGCTTAACAAGTCCAATACAACTTTTGACTTATATATCAACTTCTTTAAAAATAAGCATATAACTCCTCATTTTCTTTCTCCTCTCACTAAATAATACCACCTAGAGGTACTTGGGAGAGTGCACTATAACCTCCAATATATTACCTAAGCAATTCAATCCATCCTGATCACTTTTGATCAACATATTCAACATCAAGTCCTTATTAGGGTTATAAGAGGGTTTAAACTTGTTTCCACAATTAACTATCATTCACAAAGCATAACCCCTTAATCCAAAAGATAGAGATTATATTTTTTGGATAATAACCTCCCCCATATACCATGAAATTATAGTTTCTCATTCAAATGTTTAATTATCTAATGAGCACACCAAAATCCTTCTCGGGTTGAAAATCTTTCATTTTGTCCACTTGATGGACATAAAAACTATTTTTCATGCTTTGTCCTTCAAACTATGACCTCAAAATGCATGACAAAAATTGAAACAACATAATTTACCCTTTAAAATGCTTACATGTGTTGAAACACCTTAAAATCTAATCATCATCACTCATTAGGCCACACTATCTCTTTGCTCTCTAGACTTTGACCTAGAAACCATATTAGGCCTTAAAATTGACCTTCATGCCTCTTTCCATATGATATCCACCTCACTCACATACTCAATCAAGCTATCTCATAATTAAACACTACCATACATCTTTCATATGCCTTGAAAACATATCATGATACCTCATTAGGCCATGTAGGGTCTAGAAGTAGTCTCTTGTAAACTTGATCTATAGATCCTACTCCTCTATGCTCACCTTTAGAGTCTCTTGAGTTATTCAATGCATCATATGCAAACCCCATACAACCACTAATGTCCATGTGAACTTATCTCCCCATGCTACCATGCTTTTACCTTCTCATAAGGTCTCTTCATGTCATGACTAAACTTAGGCTACTTAAGCACTTGACCTCAAAGACCTACTACTTATGCATTTGTTAGCAATGGTAACAAGATAACAACATTCACAACCATTTCAATATTATCTTTCACATTAACTACCTTCAATTCCCATATACTTGTCACAACACACACTACTAACTAGTCTTTCTTACAATAACACTCTTTGTAGAGCTACTTGTCATCATACTTTCAAGAGAACCTTTAATGAAAATATTGATAACTTCAAGACAACTTGAACCTTGACATGAACAAAAATAAAAGACATTAATTTCCTTCAAATTCTCTCTTGCCTTCAAATTATCTCTTGAACTCATGTAGACCTAGAGTCTCATAACCATGCTTCAATGCTCACTTGACCATCATACCTCTTTGTGACAATCAAGACACACAAGATGCAAAAAAAATATTATATTGACATCAATGATAATCTTAGTGACATAAATGATGATAACATGCCAATAAACTCCCCCTTTGTTATTTATGGTAAAACATTCTTTAATTTGATCACTCTTGATCACTCTCATCTCCCTTAATCTGGTTAGTCTCCCTTATTTAACTTTATTCTCCTTTGATATTAATGACAAAGGGTCATACATACTACAACTTATGTAACCACTCTTTCTCCTTCTTTGAAAACTAAACTTACAAATTACAAAAATTATAAGAAAAAAAAAAAGGAAATACCAAGATCCCCCTTAGACTAAGCATCCACCATGATTCTAATTATTGAAGAGAGTCTTCATAAAGCCTAATGGAGTCACCCCTTTCATATTACACTAAAATAACACAAAATCAGGTAATTCCCATATCTTCATGCACTCACAAGATTGAATATCTTTAAGAATCCCTTTATGGTTGATTTGCACCTTAGGCTTGACCTCTTCATCAACCATTTGATCAATAATATGAGTTGATATCAGACATTACTAAATTTATTTCACATCTTAAGTATGCTCTATCATAATAAATAATCTGTTTAGACTTCTAGACTAATCATAACTCATCTTTACTATCTTTAGTTTCCACACATTTATTTTCCTTCTCTCTTGCACTCTATGGGATTCAACCCTCTTATTTTGAAATGATGGCCTTCTAACTCTATTAGGATTGAATCTTTCAATGTGTTCCACATTATGATAATTTTAGAAAATAACCTCATTCATACCTCTTGACTGATGATTCCTTTCATAATCTCATGCATATTCATTTTTAGAGTGTCTTCTACATTCTCTTGCTTTATGACCAAATTGAATGCATACTAAATAATAACCATTAAATGAATTAACATATCTCATAACATTAGGCTATCCTATTGGTCTTTTCATGTTGACCTTCTTGTATTCATTACCCTTCTCCTTGACTTGAGCTACCTCTTTTTAGTATTTTTTTGAAAACGAGACCTAGTTTATCACTTGCATACTTTTGAATACTCAAAAAATAATCTAAATCATCAATACTTTTTTCAAACTTCATAAATATCTTCAGCTTACTAGATACTTGATCCAACTCAGCTTTTAAGGGTTCCATTTTAGTTCCATACCTGGTGCATTCTTCCTATTTAGATTTTAAGCTAATAGTGACTATCTCCATTTGTGCTTCAATATGATTGATGATATCATCACACACCTTGGATGTGTTATACAATATCTCCTCAAACAAACAAATATGCTCTTTGTATTCCTTAATTAATGACTTCAATTTATGATTCTTCTTTTTTTAGAACTTTAACTCCTCTAAAACACTCACCAATTCTGCCTCAAGGTTCACTTTAGCCTCTTCTTCATTATTCATAAGGCCCTTTCTCTTTTAGTAACCCTCATTATCTATTTTTATACACATAAATAAGGTTTCATTATTTTCATTTTCATGTTCATTATTTTCATCATTACTATCAGATGTACTTGTGTCACTTACATCAAATGAGCTATTATCTTTTTTAGCATAGAGAATTCTCTTGTTTTTTAATGACCCTTTCCTACCTTCATACTTCCTAAAATCTTTCATGATTTTTTCAATCTTATAGACCTTATTATAAACACCATGATGTTCATCATGTTCTTCATTATGCTAAATCTTATCCCTATTAGGACACTTATATGAAAAGTGATTAATCTTACCATAGTTGAAACATTTGAAAGGTAACTGACCCTTGTAATTACCAAATCCAAAACTTAATTTCATAGTAAACATGGATATAAATTCATCATCATATTTATCTAAACATGCCTCATCCTTGATCTTCTTGGATTTTGACTTCTTCTTAGATTTGAAAGTTATTTCCTTCTTGGGAGGTCTTCATTTATTCTTATCTCATAGGCAGTCAAGATGCCATGAAGCCCATCCATCTGCAACTTTTACAAATCTTGTATTTCTACTACTACAAACACCTTGAAATCAAACTTAGGAGTTAGTGATATCAATACCTTTTGAAAAATTGTAGACTCTTTCGCTTCTTATCCTAGTCCTCTAATGACATTCATTGCCTTGGAATTTCTCCTTCTTTCCTTCTTGACTATTACATCAGTTGGTGGTATAAGAGGTGGAGTGTATCCATCCACAACTTACTACCATATGTCATGGCTCATTGACATTATATATGTCCTCATTCCTATGATGCAAAAATAATAATTAGTCCCATTGAAGAATGGAGCCTTATTGTTAAGGAAACCACCTTGAGCTTGTTGACTATCGATTCTCACTTCTAGGATTTACTTTAGGCTATTAGGCCTAATTTCAAATACATACTATGATAGCAATTATTGGAAGAACAATCAGTGTCTTTAAAAAATTCATATAGCTCTACTTAAGCATACATGAACATCTAGCAAAGCATATGAAACCATAAAAGATGAAATAAGATAACACATTACATATGTGGGAAACCCTTTGTGGGAAGAAAACTAACTAATATCTAAAAATAGAATACATACCTATAATACAAATACCTATTTTTAGTAAATCACTAACTCCACATGGATCACCAACCCCAACTAGTCAAACATCAACTCAAGTAAGCTTTAACAAGCACCAACCTATAAGGGGGAACCAACCTCCTAGATGACTCAGAGCCAAGTCATACACCTAATTTATTTGATCACATTCATAACACTATGTTTCTAACATAATATATGATGATCACTTTCTTTATCTCTTCACAATCTTATCCCTCTCAAACTACCTTCTAGGCTTCTTCTCTCAACTAGCTCTCTTCAAGACTACATAAGTCATATGATAATGATATTCATATCAAAATATAATTTAAAATATTCATTAAAATACTCTACACTTCTATTATTTTATTCAAGACCTCTTTCTCCTCAACAATGTGTTGTCTCATTTTCATAATGTCTACATACACTAATAGGCCTAAAATTATCTTGTATATTTACCATTGCTTGTTAATATAAGACTTTTTGAGATGCTTACCCTTAACATATTAGGTTATACATGGAATAGGTCTTAATACATCTCATAAACATGAATCTAATGAGCTTTGAGTCCCTCTAGGTCTGACATAACTCAATTAGATCTCACTTCACTTTTAGGTCTCATATAGACATATTAGGCCTTCTTAGACAGATTACACTTTGCCTTCCTTGGAACACTTTCAAACACCACACACAATAGTAACATATCATATAAAAATCAAATATACCCCTATTGATGTCTTCTATGCTCAAAAATACATTCTAAAATAAATCACTACTTGAAACCCTTCATTAGTATTCATTCTCATTATGCTTGTGTACACCAAAAAATAATCTTTCAATACTAAGGCTCAAACTTATTTAATACACTCAAACATGATTAATTTATTACATATATAGAGTCTCTATGACATCAGGGTCATAACCATATGCTTTAAATACTTCAAATCAAGGCAAAAAGGCTTAAACTCATCTTTTCAGTATGCTCACTTAAAACTACCAGGACTATCAAAATCTAGTCATGAAACTAATTGACATCCGACACATGAAAGGAAACTTTTAGTGTTCTTAAATACATTAAAAATATTCTATAACATCTTAGAAATAACCTTAATCACAAAAACTAGTATCTATAATATCAAACTTTGGTCTTGCAAACCAATCTTGTGACCTTATCTCACACAGGTTTGGATGAACTAGACAAGCCATTTTAACTTTAATTTTTTCAACCTCTTACACGACTTCCACTATTTAAAATATCATGAAAAGTAATTTCAAATAATAAAAAACAACACCATTTTCATTATATACTTCAACTCAATGCATGGAGCCTCAAACTCATCATTGCATCTTGCTGACTCAGAATTGTGAGTTTATCTTAAAGAACAATCATGGTGATATTGACCTTAAACACATATATTATAAATTTAAAATAAATAAAATATATGAACCTGATCTTATGACATATCCAAACCATATTTCAATATAAACATCATATGCTCTAGTGGAAACAATTGGTCTTAAAGACCAATTAGTTGATCTCACTACACATAGTCCTCACTGAGCCAAACAAGCCATTTTATCTTCATCATTTTCACCATTGTTCCTAAATTTCATGATTTATACCAAGAATTAATATTTCATACTAGTCCCAAAAAACATCTCCATATACCTGGTTTTATCACTCTATCATGATAACACATTGTTATTCATCTTCTCACTACTACCTAGCTTTCTCATTATTTGCACCATTAGGCTTGTTGGTGACTAGCTAACATGGATGACTAGTTTATCACAACTGAGGAATAAAACCTATCCATAAACCTTAATTTAAATTAAACATAATTCTCTACCTTATTCCTCCATCTATTTTCTTACTAAGTCAAATACAACTTTTGAATTATACAACAACTTCTTCAAAAATAAGCTTGTAGCTCATGATTTTCTCACTTCTCTCACTAACCAATAGCATGTGGAGGTACCTGGGATATTCCATTATAATATCTAATATACTACCTAATCTATTCAATCCTTCATGAGAATGTTTTATCAACATCCTCAACATTGGTTCCTTTTAAGGGTTTAAGGAGGGTTTAAACCTATTTCCACTCTTAACAATTGTTCATAAAGCATAGCCCCCAAGCCAAAAACTAATAAATTTATTTTTGATATATGACCCTCCCAAATATAATATTGACTTATTGTTTTCCCATGTAAAGTTTTAGTGAGTTAATGATCATAATAAAATCATTCTCGAGCTCAGAATCCTTCATTTTATGTACTCGAGAGACCTAAAACTACTTTTCATGCCTTATCCTTCAAACTATGACCTCAAAATAAATCAACAAACTTTAAAAAACATAAAGTACCTCTAAAAATGCTTACATGATTTTAATAAACTTTAAATATGATCATGACCCTTCATTAGGCCATGCTTTCACTCTTTACTCTCTAAACCTTGACATGCAAACCACAATAGGCCTTTAAACTAACCTTCATACCTCTTTCCATGTGATCACCTCAATCACATGCTAAAACAATTTATCTCAATATTAAATACTTACATTCATCCTTCACATGCATTGACAATAGATCATGATACCTGATTAGGCTATGCAGGGTTTAGAAGTGGTCTAGCTGCATACTTGATATGTAGATATTACCCCTGTAGGTTCACCTTGAGACTCTCATGAGTGATTAAATGCCTCACATTCATTATCAATAAATTTCATACAACCACACATTCATTTGTGCACTTATCTCACCAATAAAGCATACTTATACCTTCTCACAAGGTCTATTCATGCCATGGCTAGGCTTAGGATACTTAAGACTTGACCTTAAAGACCTGATACTTATGAATTTGTCAATAATAGAAACAATAAAAAAATATTCACAACTAATACAATATTCTCTTTCACACTAAATACCTTCCATGTTCATAGGCTTGTCATAGCACACACTACCAACTGGTCTTGCTTATAGTAACACTCTTTACAGACCTACTTATCATCATACCTTCACAATAACCTTCAATGGTAACATTAAAAAATTCAATCTGATCTAAACCTTGAGATCAACCAATATAAAATACATTAGTTTCCTTCAAATTCTCTCTTTCCTTCAAACTCTCTCTTGCCTTTAAATTCTCTCTTGACCACATGAAAACCTAAAGCCTCATAACCATGATTCAATGCTCACATGACTGTCATACCTCTTTGGGACAATTAGGATGTACAAGATACAACAAAAAATTCAATGACATAAATGACCATCTAAGTGACATCAACGACAATAACATGCTAACATATGTGTCAACACATCCAATCACATCCCAATGGACCTCAACTCTATTATGAGCTCAATTGTGGAATTTGAACATAGATCGGGGATAGGAGATGTGTTATAAATCACATATTTTGGTGTGATGTTTACTTTTTTTTTTTTTATATTACCTTTTGATCATTTCCTTTTATTTTAAATGATTTTTCTTTTAACTATTGATGTCTTTTTCTATTCCTCCTTTATATGTATTTATAAAACCAAACATATGTTAAAAATGTCTATTATTTGAAAACTTTGGACTTGGTTGCTAAGAAAGAGATCTTAGATAGCATGGTGTCTAAAATCCTTTTTTATTCATGTGAAATAAAATTTCTATCCTAACTTTGACCCTTTTTTATCCAAAGTATAATGAAAGGGAAGGAAATCAAGGGATAATGAACCTGAAACAATTTGAATTAGTTCAAATCACAAAAAATATGGAAATGTGAATAGGGATATAATGATAGTTAAGTATGATTACTTATCATAAGAATGTATCTAAGTATAGGAAAACATGATAGTATTATTTTATGTGAAAGTTTTGTCTACAATAGAAAAAAATCATTCAATTTAGTAAATATGTTTGAAATAATATGTAGATCTTATGAGGAGAGCTTGTTCCTATCCATGGTCTTACACTACAACACATACAAAAGAAATCAAGTGATTTCAAAATTAAAAAAAAATATTATTTTTTAGTAGATCTTGGTCCTCTATCCATGGTCTTCAACTACATCTCATAAAAGATAAAACCAAGTGAGTGTAAAAATGGTCGAAATGGTATTTGTGAGGAGAGTCTAGTCCTATCCATGGTCTTAAACTATAAATGATAGAATAAAAATATAAGTGGGTGTAACATGCATTGGAAGGTAACAAACTTTGTGATTAAAAGAGAAAAAATAAGAGGTGTTCATGAGGAAAACTAGGTCTTATCCACTATATTACAATGTAACTCAAGAATTAACAAAAATAAAAGGACCAAAAGAAAGGACTCAAGTTTGTGTATAAAAGAGACAGCTATAGAGGATGAGATCCTTGGAGGAGTCTTTCAAAAAGTGTTAGTATAAAAATATATATAAGTATGATAAGAAGGGAAATATTTAAGAAAAATATGTCTTCAAAAATTGTGCATTAGTGGGTTCTTTGAAAACATGGCTTTCATTAGTTTGTAGGAAATACGAAATAAGACTAAGAATGTATTTCAAAGCATATTTTCCGTATTTATCATGGGTGTAGTCTAACTAAACGACTAGATCACCAACATTAAAATTTTAGACTTTAACCTTTTTATTATGTTGTTTGGAGATGCAAGAATTATATTGATAGTTATGTTGAAGAGAGGATAGACAGTGTTCATCAAGAAGGTCTATGGCATGAAGGCAATATTTGCATAACTCTTCATTGTAAATAATATCATGGAGATGTATGCAAATATGTGAGTTTGAATTATAATGGTAAGATGGATTTAGAACCATATAGTATCAAGAATTATGCTTCCCTAGTGGTAGTACATATGTAGTATGGAAGGCCTAAACTGCGGGATATAACTGGAGATACCAATTAGTTCAGGTTTTTTAGATGGTCTTTTGTAGAAATTTATTGATTTTTTTCTTAGTGGCCTCTACCTTGCCATTGCATTATGGATGGTAAGGTGTCAAAAATTTGTAGGTAATTTTAAATTTAGTAGATAATTATCTCATTTCTATGTTTCTTAAATTTCCACCATTATCATTAATGATAGTATGGGTAACTTTATAGAAACAAATGATTTGGTTAAGGATAAATTTAAAAATAGTGGTTCACATGACATCGACAAGAGACATGGATTCTACCCATTTAGGAAAATATTTAATATCAATAATGATAAAAGTTTGACCATCTTGTGATCAAGGGAATTTACCAATAAGAACTAATCTCCATATGGAGAATGACTAAGTATATTCCATGGTTTGGAGCTTAGCTAGTGGTGAATGGATTAGATCATCATGAAGTTGGTAAGGATTAAACTTTGTAGAAAAATTGATAGTATCAATTTATAAAGTAGGTAAAACTCATACCATACATCATCATTTACATCTTATATAATGTTTTCTATAATTACCACCATAAATTCCCCCATGTTCTTGTTTGATGAATAAGTTAAAGTTATCATGCTTGGTTAGTGTGAGTTCTTTAGAGACAGTTATGGGTTGAGGACATGAAGTTAGACCATTTTATATTCTTGTTTTTTCTTCAATGATCATAATATTTCCATATTCAAAATGATATGGAGCATTTGGAAGAGAAAAAATAACATTTATTTTAGGGTCTATGCTAGCAAGAAAGATATTAAAATAAGGATCTTTTTGTTTGAAATTTAAAAGTTTATGATGTTGGTATGGAAGTTTAGGTTATCTATCATAGAGAAACTCAAGTATGGCTTCATCTCTAGTGAGCATATATAAGGGTCCATATTATTCCATGTTTACTTCAAAATCAATTATTTGAGTACCATGGTGACCATATTCAGAATGTATTTATCATACATCTGTTGCCTTAGCATCAAGGATAAATTTAAGTGTAGGTGGAATTCTTAGCGATGGTTGAGTGGAGTCAACTAGATTGATAATAGGTATATATTATTGTGTTTTATATCAAAAATAATTTGAAGTGATGGGAATAGCCTCATTTATATTAATATAATTTTTATAAGGAAGAAAAGTTGGTAGATTGATTGGTGATATATAAGGTATATAAGGTTATGGAAGTTCTAAATTTTTGAGAGGTAAGATTTTGTCAAAAACCCAATGGGTATCAAGACGTGGAGGATTAATTGTAGATACATGACCTTTAGGTGATAACTCACTATCAATTGAAATGACATGAACATTGTAATTGAATTTGGCTAAAGTTTGTTGATAGTGTTGTACGCCCAAGTCTAATGACTGAGTTTGAGCTATGATATAGTTGTCATCATAGGAGTGAGAGATAGTAAATGCATGTGTATATAAAGGATAATTAGGATGTACACCTATATCACTAAATTTTTGAGGCGACATGGTTAAAGGTTCATGAAATAACTTAGCCACATTATATTCATTATATGTGAAGTCATCTTTTCTATAAGATACTTCATGTGGATTACATGAAGGAGGATGTTTTGTAAGTGGTAAAAAAATAAGAAAGAGATTCACATCATGCACATGTTTATACCAATAGGAATGAAGGATTAAAGTGGTACTACAAATATGGAAGCAACCCACATACACATTATGGAAGTGACTATTATGACTCAAGGTATCTATTGTTATCATATGGATAATGAGAGTGCAATTAATTTTTCACATGCTATGGTTGTAGTTAAGGAATGAGACTATAATCAGATTAGAGATGATTTAAATTGTTTTAGATGAAATAAGACAAGAATGAGATGGATCAATTAGTATGTTATCATCGCAATCATTAATGCCCAAATATATCCTAATCACTTTGTGCCTTTTCTTAAGAAGTGAATGTCTATTTACTTAAATGTTAGATTAGGATATTGGTGATAAAGCTTATTGTTATTCCCTTCCCATCAACAATGGTTTCCCCTCCATGCCTACTAATGGTTTAACAACTTGTAATACAACACACTTGCAAGAAAATTTTATACTAGTCAAAGTAAGATGAGCTTTTCTGCACATTTCATAGGTTTGGTTGTAGCCTAAAAAATGGTCTATGAATGTCCGTCTATTTTCATTATCCATATGGAATGCTTACATAAAAGATTACAAAGGGTCTGTAGTGTAATCAAGCCATGAAAGGGTAATAAAATAACTGAGTATCAAAAACACAAAGTCTAACATTTCTTGTGCAAAATAATGGAGTTTTGGAGCTTCTGGAGGAGATTGCAGCATTATGCCGCAATTTGTTTTTTGCAAATTTGCAAATTGCTAGAAAATCATGAAGCATATGTCAATTTGTCATTTAAAATAAATGTATTAGGTGTTTTAAATCCACGTTAATGTCATGTCAAGGTTCATGCAGAGCTCCACATCCACATTGCAATAAATTTTTTTAAAGGGCATCAACTAAAGAGAACAGATGAAGATGTGGAAAAATATGCACTTTTGCACTTTTACAAATGTGCATGTGAAGTCCGCAAACCCATAGCATGCAAATGTGCACATGAGAACTAAGATCCTACCATGTACAAATGTGCATGTAGGGTACAAAATTCTGTCAGAGGCAAGATTGGGCACGTGTCAGTGTTGGGTTGATTGATGACCTTGAAATTGGGAAAGAAGTGCAACTTATGCAGGTGAAGGAAACAAGAAATGGAGGTTGGCCCCATAATATGTTTTGATGCAAATGTTTCACCATTAAGGATGATTTAATGCATGGGTAGAACTAGAAGGAAACACGATGCTCGAGTTGTCATTTTAGCCAACAAAGGATTATAATTATAGTGCTATGTGGAGAAGCAAGGAAAAGGCAAGGCATTAGGAAAACATATGTAAAATGGTGGAATAAACATCTTCAATTTTGACTCTAGTTTCCATGCCACATATCTATCAACTAGAGGTATAGTTTGATAAGATGTCAATTTAAAAGTTCATTCATTAGGGGAGGAAATCAAGAGGGGATGTAGCGTTAACAGATCCAGGGTCTGATGAATTATCAGACTCAAAAATGAATTTACTTTAGAAATATTTTGGTTCTGACACCAAGGGGTTTTGTAAACAATATATCATTACATTTCCTTGCCATCAATTATTTCCATCACGTGTGTATAATGTAAAACATTCAGTCAGAACAACATAAATTCTGATTGATGCATAATAATTCCTTAAAGAGCATAAGCCACCTTTGACGGCTTCCAAGAATTTTGTCCTAAACAATGAAGTTGGGACTTATTCAGTGGAGCATGTATCAGATGATACAAATGAAGTTGAATTACAAGGGAAAGGCATTGATATTATAGGGCCTTTTTCACCTTTACAGTCCATTAGAACTGTCTAATAAGGTGGTAACTAATTCATAATTAAATTTACAAGAAATAGATGCTTCTATAGATCAATTCTATGGCAGAGAGAGATGGTCTAATTTCAATATATATTTTCAAAAGAGAAACAAGGTTTTGACATTCTGGGAGGAGATTGCAACATTGCACCACGACCTTATTCATGTAATTTTCAAAGTGCATATGAATGTTCGAAGCCCATGGTAAGTGCCATCAGAAATAAATTAGGGAATGTTTTAAGCCTACACTAATATCTTAGGTCAAATGCACACGTGAATATATGATCAAATTATAAGAAAATTTACAAAAAGGCATTGAATTGATAAACAAGTGCGGAGATGTGGAGAAGATATGCACATTTGCACTCTTGTAAATGTGCAATCAAGGTGTGCAAACCTGCTGATGGCCAAATAGTGCAAATGTGCACGTGAAGTGTGCCCACCAAGACAAAATGAATAAAAAAATATACGCATGCCATTGTCTTGTTTAGGGTTCCCCTGTACATTGCAGCAGTTCTTGTGTTTTAAAATCCAAGATCCTATTGTTAAGGAAGGATGTATGACTAGAACATCTTGCCAAACCAAGATCAAATGTCATTGAACATCTCATAAACCTTCAAAATAATTGACCAAAAAAATTGGTTTTCAAGTTCCATTGATGAGAAGCTTCGATCTGGAAATAAGGGTACCTCAGAGGAAGAGTTCAAAAATACACTAGATAGAGTTTTGGTTCTATTGTGGATTCTTCAAGGAAAATATGTATTTAAAGCATGCTATAAAAAGGATCTTTCCAAAATATTATTTTTTCTAAGCGTAAGAAAAAATGTGATAGCCAGTTCACAAATAAAGTTGGAATTATTGAAGGAGATTGACGAGTCATTCAAACAGTCATCAAAGTCAAGGACAAAGCTTCCTTTAGGATTTAAAATGAATATTCATGTTTTACAAGCTAGGTATTGTGTTTGAATCACAATCCTAAATGGGATGGGTGAATTATTGTCCTCAAAACATTCATACAATTCTACTTAAGTATACATGACCCATTCTTACAAATATGAACATCTAACAAAACATATGCAACCATACAAGATCATGAAATAAGATAACACATTACATATGTGAGAAATTCTCAAGGCAAAAAAATACATTGATCTATATAAATAGACTACATTCCTATAATATAAAAATTAATCTTTAGTGAAGCACCAACTCCATATGAAACATCAACCCCAACTAGTCAAGCACCCACTCAATTAAGATTTAGTAATCACCAACCTCCTAAATGACTTAGGACCAACTAAACCCCCTAATTTATTTGATCACTTTCAAAAAAAAATTGTTTCTCACACAACATATTATGATCGATTTCTTTAGCTCTTCACAATCTTATCCCTCTCAAACTGCCTTCTTGGCTTTTTGGCTCAATTAGGTCTCTTCAAGACTGATTAGGTCAAATGACCTTGCTATTAATATGTAGACACACTTTCAGATATTTAATATATATCCTCTGCACTTTTTTTATAATCTATAATACCTCTATTTTCTCAACAATTTGCTATCTCGGTTGCATACTCTCTACATATACCAATAGGACTAAAATTATCTTGTATATATACCATTCCTTATTCATATGCCACTTAGTCAACTACTCACCCTTAAACTATTAGGTCAGCCATGGAATAGGTATTATTACATCTCATAAACATGAATAAAATGATCTTTGAGTCATTTTATGTCTTACATAACTCAATTAGCCCTCATTTCACTTTTAGGTCTTATGGAGACCTATTAGGCCTTCTTAGACACACGTTACACTTTTCCTTCCTTGAAACACTTTCAAACTCCACACACAAAAGGAAAATATCATATAAAAATTTATTGGACCCCTAATTATGTCTTTTAGGCTCAACAATATATTTTACAATAAATCACTACTTGAAATCCTTCATTAGTAGTCAGTCCTATTAAGTCTATCTACACCAAAATTCTACCTTTCAATACTAAGAATCAAACTTACTTAATACACTCAAACATGATCAAAATAGTACATAGATAGACTATATATGACTTTAGGATCATCACAATATGCTTTAAACACTTCAACTTAGGGCAAAAATACTTAAACTCATCATTTCAGTATGCTCACTTAGAACTACTAGGACTGTCAAAAGCCAGTCATGAAACTAGTTGATATACAACACCTAAAAGGACACTTTAAATGTTCTTTAATACATTTAAAATATTATATAACATCTTTAAATCAACCTCAACCACAAAAACTAGAAGTTCTAATAACAAACATTGGTCTTGCACACCAATCCTTTGACCTTATCTCACATAGTCTTGCATAAGCCAGACAAGCCATTTTGACTTCAAATTTTAAATCTCTTACAGTGACTTCAAAGCTTTAAAAAATTATGAACATGAATTTCAAGTAACAAATAATAACACCATGTACATTACACACTTCAACTCAGGGTATAGAGCCTCAAACTGATTATTGTAACTTGCTTACTTAGAATTGCCAATTTACCTTAAAACACAATCATGGTGATATTGAACTTCAACACATGTATGATCAATTTAAAAGAATTAAACTAAACAAAAATTATTCTATGATATCTCTGAACCATCTTTAAATACAAACATCATATGGTCTTGTGGCAACTATTGGTCTTATAGACCAATTTGTTGATCTTACTCCACACAGTCTTTACAGACCTAGACAAGCCATTTTAGCTTCATCATTTTCACCATTGTACCTAAATTCAAATATTTATATAAAGAATGAATAGTACATATCAATCACAAAAAACATCTCCATGCATTTGGTTTTATCACTCTATCATGATAACATATTCCTATTCATCTTCTCACTACTGCCTATGTTTCTCACTATTTGCACCGTTAGGCATGTTAGTGATTGGCTAACTAGGATAACCAATTTATCACACTTAAGGACAAAAAAATATCTTAAAACCTTCATGGACATGAAACATGAATCTATACCCACTTCCTCCATCCATTTTATTAACAAGTCCAATACAACTTTTGACTTATATATCAACTTCTTTAAAAATAAGCATATAACTCCTCATTTTATTTCTCCTCTCACTAAATAATACCACCTAGAGGTACTTGGGAAAGTTGACTATAACCTCCAATATATTACCTAAGCAATTCAATCCATCCTGATCTCTTTTGATCAACATATTCAACATCAAGTCCTTATTAGCGTTATAAGAGGGTTTAAACTTGTTTCCACTGTTAACTATCGTTCATAAAGCATAACCCGTTAATCCAAAATCTAGAGCTTATATGTTTGAGATAAGAACCTCCCCCATAGACCATTAAATTATAGTTTCTCATTAAAATCTTTAACGATCTAATGAGCAAAACAAAATCCTTCTCGAGTTGAAAATATATCATTTTGTCCACTTGATGGACATAAAAACCATTTTTCATGCTTTGTCCTTCAAACCATGACCTCAAAATGCATGAAAAAAATTGAAACAACATAGTTTACCTTTGAAAATGCTTACATGTGTTGAAACACCTTAAAATATGATCATCATCATCACTCATTAACCCACACACTCTCTTTGATCTCTTGACCTTGACCTAGAAACCATATTAGGCCTTAAAATTGACCTTCATGCCTATTTCTATATGATATCCACCTCACTCACATACTAAATCAAGCTAATTCATGATTAAACACTACCATACATCTTTCATAAGCCTTGAAAACATATCATGATACCTCATTAGGCCATGTAGGGTCTAGAAGTAGTCTCTTGTAGACTTGATCTATAGATCCTACTCCTCTAGGCTCACCTTTAGAGTCTCTTGAGTTATTCAATGCATCATATGCAAACTCCATACAACCATTCATGTCCATGTGAACTTATCTCCCCATGCTACCATGCTTATACCTTCTCATAAGGTCTCTTCATGCCATGAATAAACTTTCAATGTGTTCCACATTATGATAATTGTAGAAAATAACCTCATTCATACCTCTTGAATGATGATTCCTTTCATAATCCCATGCATATTCATTTTTAGAGTGTCTTCTACATTCTCTTACTTTATGACCAAATTGATTACATACCAGATAATAACCATTAAATGAATTATCATATAACATCAAATTAGGCTATCCTATTGGCCTTTTCATGTTGACCTTCTTGTATTCATTACCCTTCTCCTTGACTTGAGCTACCTCCTTTTAGCAGTTTTTTGAAAACAAGACCTAGTTTATCACTTGCATACTTTTGAATACTCAAAAAATTATCTAAATCATCAATACTCTTTTCAAATTTCATAAATATCTTCAACTTATTAGATACTTGATCCAACTCAGCTTTTAAGGGTTCCAATTTAGTTCCATACCTGGTGCATTCTTCCTCTTTATTTTTTAAGCTAATAGTGACTATCTCCATTTGTGCTTCAATATGATTGATAATATCATCACACACCTTGGGTGTTATAAAATATCACCTGAAATAAACCAATATGCTCTTTGTATTCCTTAATTAATGACTTCAATTTACGATTCTTCTTTTTTAGAACTTTAACTCCTCTAAAACACTCACCAATTCTACCTCAAGTTTCACTTTAGCCTCTTCTTCATCTTTTTCTTCATTATTCATAAGTCTCTTTATTTTTTAGTATCCCTTATTATCTATTTTTATACACATAAATAAGGTTTCATCATTTTAATTTTCATGTTCATTATTTTCATCATCACTATCAGATGTACTTGTGTCACTTACATCAAATGAGCTATGAAACAAGATAACACATTACATATGTGGGAAACCCTTTGTGGGAAGAAAAACCACTAATATCTAAAAATAGAATACATACCTATAATACAAATACCAATTTTTAGTAAATCACTAACTCCACATGGATCACCAACCCTAACTAGTCAAACATCAACTCAAGTAGGCTTTAACAAGCACCAACCTACAAGGGGGCACAAACCTCTTAGATGATTCAGAACCAAATCATACACCTAATTTATTTTGTCACATTCATAACACTATGTATATAACATAATATATGATGATCGCTTTATTTATCTCTTCACAATCTTATCCCTCTCAAACTACCTTCTATGTTTCTTGTCTCAATTGGGTCTCTTCAAGACTACTTAGGTCATATGATAATGATATTCATATCAAAAAATAATTTAAAATATTCATTAAAAATACTCTACACTCCTATGATGTTCTTCAAGACCTCTTTCTTCTCAACAATGTGTTGTCTCATTTGCATAATGTCTGCATACACTAATAGGCCTAAAATTATCTTGTATATTTACCATTGCTTGTTCATATAACACTTATTCAGCTACCCTCAATTAACATATTAGGTTATACATGTAATAGGTCCTAATAAATCTCATAGACATGAATATAATAAGCTTTGAGTCCCTTTAGGTCTGACATAACTCAATTAGGTCTCATTTCACTTTTAGGTCTCATATAGACCTATTAGGCCGTCTTAGACAGATTACACTTTACCCTCCTTGGAACACTTTCAAACACCACACAAAATAGTAACATATCATATAAAAATCAAACATACCCCTATTTATGTCTTCTATGCTCAAAAATACATTCTAAAATAAATCACTACCTGAAACCCTTCATTAGTATTCATTCTTATTAGGCTTGTGTACACCAAAAAAATATCTTTCAATACTAAGGCTCAAACTTAATTAATACACTCAAACATGATTAATTAATTAATTACATATATAGAGTCTTTATGACATCAGGGTCATAACCATATGCTTTAAACAATTCAAATCAGGGTAAAAAGGCTTAAACTCATCTTTTCGGTATGCTCACTTAGAACTACCAGGACATTCAAAATCTAGTCATGAAACTACTTGACATTCGACACATGAAAGGAAAATTTTATTGTTCTTAAATACATTAAAAATATTCTATAACATTTTCAAAATAACCTTAATCACAAAAACTAGTATCTATAATATAAAACATTGGCATTGCAGACCAATCTTGTGACCTTATCTCACACAAGCTTACATGAACTAGACAAGCCATTTTAACATTAATTTTTTAAACCTCTTAACTAACTTCCACTATTAAGAAAATCATGAAAAATAATTTAAAATCATAAAAAACAACACCATTGCATCTTGCTGACTCAGAATTGTGAGTTTATCTTAAAGAACAATCATGGTGATATTGACCTTAAACACATATATTATCACTTTAAAATACTTAAAATGTATGAACCTGATCTTATTACATAGCCAAACCATATTTCAATATAAACATCATATGCTCTAGTGGAAACAATTGGTCTTAAGTACCAATTAGTTGATCTCACTACACATAGTCCTCACTGAGCCAAACAAACCATTTTGTCTTCATCATTTTCACCATTGTACCTAAATTCCATGATTTAAACCAAGAATTAATATTTCATACCAGTCACAAAAAACATCTCCATATACTTGGTTTTATCACTCTATCATGATAACACATTATTATTCATCTTCTCACTACAGCCTAGCTTTCACATTATTTGCACCATTAGGCTTGTTGGTGACTAGCTAACTTGGATGACTAGTTTATCACAAGTGAGGAATAAGACCTATCCATAACCTTCATTTAAATTAAACATAATTCTCTACCTTATTCCTCCATCCATATTCTTACTAAGTCTAATACAACTTTTGACTTATACAATAAATTTTTAAAAAATAAACTTGTAGCTCATCATTTTCTCTCTCCTCTCACTAACCAATAGCATGTGGAGCTACCTAGGAGATTCCATTATAATCTCTAATATACTACCTAATCAATTCAATCATTCCTTAGAATGTTTTATCAACATCTTCAACATTGGTTCCTTTTTAGGGTTCAAGGAGGGTTTAAACCTATTTCTACTCTTAACAATTGTTCATAAAGCATAGCCCCCAATCCAAAAAACTAATAGTCTTATTTTTGATATATGACCCTCCTAAATATAATATAAACTTATTATTTTCCCATTCAATGTTTCAATGAGTTAATGATCATAATAAAATCCTTCTCGAGTTCAGAATCCTTCATTTTATGTACTCGAGAGAGCTAAAACTAATTTTCATGCCTTATCCTTCAAACTATGACCTCAAAATAAATAAATAAAAACTTTAAAAAACATAAATTACCTCTAAAAATGATTACATTATTTTAATAAACTTTAAATATGATCATGACCCTTCATTAAGCCATGCTTTCTCTCTTTGCTCTCTAAACCTAGAGATGCAAACCACATTTGGCCTTAAAACTAACCTTGATACCTCTTTCCATGTGATCTCCACCTCAATCACATACTAAAACAATTTATCTCAATATTAAATACTTCCATTCATCCTTCACATACCTTGAAAATAGATCATGATACCTCATTAGGCTAGGCAGGGTTTAGATATGGTCTAGTTGCATACTTGATATGTAGATATTAGACCTGTAGGCTCACCTTGATACTCTCATGAGTGATTAAGTTCCTCACATTCATTCTCAATAAACATCATACAACCACACATTCATATATGCACTTATATCACCAATAAACCATACTTATACCTTCTCATAAGGTCTCTTCATGTGATAACTAGGCTTAGGTTACTTAAGACTTGACCTTAAAGACCTAATACATATGAATTTGTCAATAATAGAAACAATAAAAAAACATTCACAACTAATAAAATATTGTCTTTCACACTAAATACTTTCCATGTTCATAGGCTTGTCATAGCACACACTACCTACTGGTCTTGCTTGCAGTAACACTCTTTACAGACCTACTTATCATCATACCTTCACAATAACCTTCAATGTTAACACTAACAAATTCAATACGATCTAAACCTTGAGATCAACCAATATAAAATACATTAGTTTCCTTCAAATTCTCTCTTTCCTTCAAACTCTCTCTTGCCTTTAAATTCTCTCCTGACCACATGAAAACCTAGAGCCTCATAACCATGCTTCAATGCTCACATGACTATCATACCTCTTTGGGACAATTAGGATGTACAAGATGCAACAAAAAATTCAATGACATCAATGACCATCTAAGTGACATCAATGACAATAACATGCTAACATATGTGTCAACACATCCAATCACATCCCAATGGACCTCAACTCTATTATGAGCTCAATTGTGGAATTTGAACATAGATCGGGGATAGGAGATGTGTTATAAATCACATATTTTGGTGTGATGTTTAATTTTTTATTTTTATATTACCTTTTTATCATTTGCTTTTATTTTAAATCATTTGTTTTTTAACTATTGATGTCTTTTCCTATTCCTCCTTTATATGTATTTATAAAACCAAACATATGTTAAAAATGTCTATCATTTGAAAACTTTGGACTTGGTTGCTAAGAAAGAGATCTTAGATATCATGGTGTCTAAAATCCTTTTTTATTCATGTGAAATAAAATTTCTATCTTAACTTTGACCTTGTTTTATCCAAAGTAGAATGAAAAGGAGGGAAATCAAGGGATAATGAACCTGAAACAATTTGAATTAGTTCAAATCACAAAAAATATGGAAATGTGTAAAGGGATAAAATAATAGGTAAGTATGATTAATTATCATATGAATGCATCTAAGTATAGGAAAACATGATAACATTATTTTAAGTGAAAGTTTTGTCTACAACAGAAACAAAAATTGAAGCTATGAATATAGGTTAATAACCTTGTAACCATTTTAGAACATTCTAGAAAAAAATCATTCAATTTAGTAAATATATTTGAAATAATATGTAGATCTTATGAGGAGAGCTTGGTCCTATCCATGGTCTTACACTACAACACATACAAAAGAAATCAAGTGATTTTAAACAAGACAAAAATATTATTTTGTAGGAGATCTTGGTCCTCTATCCATGGTCTTCAACTGCAACTCATAAAAGATAAACCCAAGTGAGTGTAAAAATGGTCAAAATGGTATTTTTGAGGAGAGTCTAGTCCTATCCATGGTCTTAAACTATAAATGATAGAATAAAAATATAAGTGGGTGTAAAATGCATTGGAAAGTAACAAACTTTGTGATTAAAAAAGAAAAAATAAAAGGTATTAATGAGGAAAACCAGGTCTTATCCACTATATTACAATGTAACTCAAGAATTAAAAAAAATAAAAGGACCAAAAGAAAGGACTCAAGTTTGTGTATAAAAGAGACTACTATAGATGATGAGATCCTTGGAGGTGTCTTTCAAAAAGTGTGAGTAGAAAAATATATATAAGTATGATAAGAAGGGAAATATTTAAGAAAAATATGTCTTCAAAAATTGTGCATTAGTGGGTTCTTTGAAAACATGGCTTTCATTAGTTTGTAGGAAATAGGAAATAAGACTAAGAATGTCTTTCAAAGCATATTTGTCATATTTATCATTGGTGTTGTCTAACGAAAGGACTAGATCACTAACATTAAAAGTTTAGACTTTAACCTTTTTATTATGTTGTTTGGAGATGCGAGAATTATATTGATAGTTATGTTGAAGAGAAGATAGAAAGTGTTCATCAAGAAGGTCTATGGAATGAAGGCAATATTTGCATAACTCTTCATTATAAATGATATCATTGAGATGTATGCAAATATGTGAGTTTGAATTCTAATGGTAAAATGGAATCAAAACCATATAGTATCAAGAATTATGCTTCCCTACTGATAGTACATATGTAGTATGAAAGTCCTAATGTGTGGGATATAAGTGGAGCTACCAATTAGTTCAGGTTTCTAAGATGGTCTTTTGTAGAATTTTATTTAATTTTTTCCTAGTGGCCTCAACTTGGCCATTGCATTATGGATGGTAAGGTGAAATTTTTTTAAGAAATTTTAAATTTAGTAGATAATTGTCTCATGTTTGTGTTTATTAAATTTCCACCATTATCATTAATGATAGTATGGGTAACTTTATAGATACAAATGATTTGGTTAAGGATAAATTTACAAATAGTGGTTCACATGACATTGACAAGAGACATGGATTCTACCCATTTAGGAAAATATTCAATATCAGTAATGATAAAAGTTTGACCATCTTGTGATCGAGGTAATTTACCAATGAGAACTAATCTCCATATGGAGAATGACTAAGTATATTACATGGTTTGGAGATTAGCTAGTGGTGAATAGATTAGATCATCATGAAGTTGGCAAGGATTACACTTTTTAGAGAAATTGATAGTATCAATTTCTAAAGTAGGTAAAACTTATACCATACATCATCATTTACATCTTATATCATGCTTTATAGAATTACCACCATAAATTCCCCCATGGTCTTGTTTGATGAATAAGTTAAAGTTATCATGCTTGGTTAGTGTGAGTTCTTTAGAGACAGTTATGGGTTAAGGACATGAAGGTACACCATTTTATATTCTTATTTTTTCTTCAATGATCATAATATTTTCATATTCAAAATGATATGGAGCATTTGGAAGAGAAAAAATAGGATTTATTTTAGGGTCTATGTTAGCAATGAAGATATTAAAATAAGGATCTTTTTGTTTGAAATTTCCAAGTTTATGATGTTGTTATGGAAGTTGAGGTTATCTATCATGGAGCAACTCAAGTATGGCTTCATCACTAGTGAGCGTATATAAGGGTCCATAGTATTCCATGTTTAATTCAAAATCAATTATTTTAGTACCATGGTGGCCATATTCAAAGTGTCTTTATCATACATTTGTTACCTTAGAATCAAGGATAAATTTAAGTGAAGGTGGAATTATTAGCGATGGTTGAATGGAGTCAACTAGATTGATAATAGGTATATATTATTGTGTTTTATATCAAAATTAATTTAAAGTGATGGGAATAGCCTTAGTTATATTAATATAATTTTTATAAGCAAGAAAAGTAGATATATTGATTGGTGATATATAAGGTATATAAGGTTATGAAAGTTCTGAATTTTTGAGAGGTAAGATTTGCACAAAAACCCAATGGGTATCAAGAAGTGGAGGATTAATTGTCGATACATGACCTTTAGGTGATAAATCACTATCAGTTGAAATGACATGAACATTGTAATTGAATTTGGCTAAAGTTTTTTGATAGTGTTTTATGCCCAAGTCTCATGATTGAGTTTAAACTATGATATAGTTGTCATCATAGGTGTGAGAGATAGTAAATGCATGTGTATCTAAAGGAGAATTAGGATGTACACCTATATCACTAAATTTTTTAGGTGACATGGTTAAAGGTTCTTGAAATAACTTAGCCACATTATATTCATATATATGTGAAGTCATCTTTTCTGTAAGATACCTCTTATGGATTATATGAAGGAGGATGTTTGGAAGTGGTAAAAAAATAAGAAAGATATTCACATCATGGACATGTTTATACCAATAGGAATGAAGGATTAATGTGGTACTACCCATATGGAAGCAACCCACATACACATTATGGAAGTGACTATTATGACTCAAGGTATCCATTGTTATCATATGGATAATAAGAGTGCAATTATATTTTCGTATGGTATGGTTGTAGTTAAGGCATGAGAATATAATCAGATTAGAGATGATTTAAAGAGTTTTAGATGAAATAAGATAAGAATGAGATGGATCAATTTAGTATGTTATCATCGCAAGCTTTAATGCCCAAATCTGTCCTAAACACTTTGTGCCTTTTCTTAAGAAGTCAATGTCTATTTACTTAAATGTTAGCTTAAGATATTGGTGATAAAGATTATTGTTATTCCTTTCCCATCAACAATGGATTCCCCTCCATGACAACTGATGGTTCAACAACTTTACATACAACACACTTGTACGAAAATAATCTACTATTCAAAGTAAGATGAGCTTTCCTGCACAGTTCATACGTCTATGAATGTCCATCTATTTTCATTATCCATATGGAATGCTTACATCAGAGATTACAAAGGCTCCATACTATAATCAAGCCATGAAAGGGTAATAAAATAACTAAGTATCAAAAACACAAATTCCAACATCTCTTGTGCAAAATAATGGAGTTTTGGAGCTTTTAGAGGAGATTGCAGCATTACACCGCAATTTATTGTGTGCAAATTTTCAAATTGCTAGTAAAATCATGAAGCCTATGTCAATGTGTCATTTAAAATAAATGTATTTGTGTTTTAAATCCATGTTAATGTCATGTCAAGGTTCATGTTGAAAATATATCCACTTTTGCACTTTTACAAATGTGCATGTGAAGTCTACAAACCCATAGCATGAAAATGTACACATGAGAACCGAGATCCTGCCAACTACAAATGTGCATGTAGGGTCCAAAATTATACCAGAGGTAAGATTGGGCATGTTTCAGTGTTGGGTTGAATGATGACCTTGAAATCAGGAAAGAAGTACAGCTTATGTAGGTGAAGGAAACAAGAAGTGGAAGTTGGCCTCGTAATATGTTTTGATGCAAATGTTTCACCATTAAGGATGATCCAATGCATGGAAAGAACTTGAAGGAAAAATAAAGGTTGAGTTATCATTTTAGCCACTAAAGGATCATAATTACAGTGCTATGTGGAGAAGTAAGCAAAAGGCAAGGCATTAGGAAAACATAGGTAAAATGGTGGAATCAACATCTTTAATTTTGACTCCAGTCTCTATGCCACATAAGTATCAACCAGAGCTGCATTTTGAAATATCATTTATTAGGGGAGGAAATCAAGAGGGGATCTAGCATTAATAGATCCAAGGTCTAATAAACTGTCAGGGTCAAAAATAAATTTACTTCAAAAATATTTTAGTTCTAACACCAAGGGGTTTTGTAAACAATATATCATTGCATTTCCTCACCATCAATTATTTCCATTACATGTGTATAATGTAAAACATTCAGTCAAAACAACATAAATTCTAATTGATGCATGACAACTCCTTAAAGAGCATAAGCCAGCTTTGATGGCTTCCAAGAATTGTGTCATAAACAATGAAGTTGGAACTCATTCAATGGAGCATGTATCAGATGATAAAAATGAAGTTGAATAACAAGGGAAAGGTGTTGATATCATAGGGCATTTTTCACCTTTATAGTCCATTAAAACTGTCTAATAAGGTGGTAACTAATTCACAAGTAATTTTACAAGAAATGGATGCTTCTGCAGATCAATTCTATGGTAGATATAGATGGTCCAATGTCAATGGAGATTTTAACAACTGGGTATTATGTTGGAAGCACAATCCTCAAATGGATGGGTGAATTAGTGTCCTCAAAACATTTATACAATTCTACTTAAGTATACATGAACCATTCATACAAATATGAACATCTAACAAAACATATGCAACCATACAAGATCTTGAAATAGGATAACACATTGCATATGTGAGAAATGCTCAAGGGAAAAAAATACATTGATCTATGTAAATGGACTACATTCCTATAATATAAAAATTAATCTTTAGTGAAGCACCAACTCCATATAAAACACCAACCCCAACTAGTCAAGCACCCACTCAACTAGGATTTAGTAATCACCAACCTGCAAGGAGGCAGCAACCTCCTAAATGACTCAGGACCAACTCAGCCCCTTGATTTATTTGATCACTTTCAAAAAAAATTATTTCTCACACAACATATTATGATTGATTTCTTTAACTCTTCACAATCTTATCACTCTCAAACTTTGTTCTTTGATTTTTGGCTCAATTACGTCTCTTCAAGACTGATTAGGTCAAATGACCTTGGTATTAATATGCAAACACACATTCAAATCTTTAATATATATCCTATGCACTCTTATTATAATCTACAATACCTCTTTTTGTTCAATAATTTTCTATCTCATTTGCATACTCGCTACATATACCAATAGGACTAAAATTATCTTGTATATATACCATTCCTTGTTCATATGCCACTTAGTCAGCTACTCATCCTTAAACTATTAGGTCAGCTATAGAATAGTTATTATGAATTCTCATAAACATGAATAAAATTATCTTTAAGTCCTTTTATGTCTAACATAACTCAATTAGCCCTCATTTCACTTTTAGTTCTTATGGAGACCTATTAGGCCTTCTTAGACACACGTAACACTTTGCCTTCCTTGAAACACTTTAAAAATCCACACATAAAAGTAAAATATCATATAAAAATCAATTGGACACCTAATTATGTGTTCTAGTCTCAACAATATATTTTACAATAAATCACTACTTGAAACCCTTCATTAGTACTCAGTCCTATTATGTCTATCTACACCAAAAATCTACCTTTCAATACTAATGATCAAACGCACTTAATACATTCAAAAATTATATAAAAATTACATATATAGATTATATATGATCTTATTTTCATCACAATATACTTTAAACACTTCAACTTAGGGCAAATATACTTAAACTTATCATTTCAATACGCTCACATACAACTACTAGGACTGTCAAAAGCCAGTCATGAAACTAGTTGATATAAAACACCTAAAAGGACACTTTAAATGTTCCTAAATACATTAAAAATATTCTATAACATCTTCAAAATAACCTAAACCACAAAAACCACAAGCTCTAATATCAAGCATTGGTCTTGTAGACCAATCCTCTGACCTTATCTCACACAGTCTTGCATGTGCCAGACAAGCCATTTTGACTTCAAATTTTAAACCTCTTACAATTACTTCAAAGGTTTAAAATAGTATGAACATGACTTTTAAGTCACAAATAATAACACCATGTACATTACACACTTCAACTCAGGGTATAGAGCCTCAAACTGATTATTGTAACTTGCTTACTTAGAATTGCCAATTTACTTAAAACACAAACATGGTGATATTTAACTTCAACACATGTCTCATCAATTTAAAATAATTAAACTACATTAAAATTATTATATGATCTCCAAACCATCTTTAAATACAAACATCATATGGTCTAGTGGTAACTACTGGTCTTATAGACCAATTTGTTGATCTTACTCCACACAGTCTTTACAGACCTAGAAAAGCCATTTTGGCTTCATAATTTTCACCACTATACATAAATTCAAAGAGTTATTTCAATCATTAATAGTACATAACAGTCCAAAAAAACATCTCCATGTATTTGGTTTTATCACTCTATCATTCTCACTACTGCCTAGGTTTCTCACTATTTGCACCATTAGGCTTGTTAGTGATTGGCTAATGTGGCTAACCAATTTATCACACTTAAGGACAAAAATATATCTTAACCTTCATTGACATGAAACATGAGTCTATACCCACTTCTTCCATCCATTTTTTTAACAAGTCGAATACAACTTTTGACTTATATATCAACTTCTTTAAAAATAAGCATATAACTCCTCATTTTCTTTCTCCTCTCACTAAATAATACCACCTATAGGTACTTGGGAAAGTCCACTATAACCCCAAATATATTACCTAAGTAATTAAATCCATCCTAATCACTTTTGATCAACATATTCAACATCAATTCCTTATTAGGGTTATAGGAGGGTTTAAACTTGTTTCCACTATTAACTATCATTCATAAAGCATAACCCCTTGATTTAAAATATAAAGATTATAATTTTGATCTAAGAACCTCCCCCATATACCATGAAATTTTAGTTTCTCATTAAAATGTTTAATGAGCTAATGAGCACAACAAAATCCTTCTCGGGTTGAGAATCTTTCATTTTGTCCAGTTGACAGACATAAAAATAATTTTTTATTCTTTGTCCTTCAAACTATGACATCAAAATACATGAATAAAATTTAAACAACATAATTTACCTTTGACAATGCTTGCATGTGTTGAAAAACCTTAAAATCTGATCATCATCACTCATTAGACCACACTCTCTCTTTGCTCTTTAGACCTTGACCTAGAAACCATACTAGGCCTTAAAATTGACCTTCATGCCTCTTTTCATATTATATCCACCTCACTCACATACTCAATCAAGCTATCTCATGAATAAACACTACCATACATCTTTCATATGCCTTGAAAACATATCATGATACCTCATTAGGCCATGTAGGGGCTAGAAGTAGTCTCTTATAGACTTGATCTGTAGATCCTACTCTTCTAGGATCACCTTTAGAATATTTTGAGTTATTCAATGCATCATATACAAAACCCATACAACCACTCATGTCCATGTGAACATATCTCCCCATGCTACCATGCTTATACCTTCTCATAAGGTCTCTTCATGCCATGACTAAACTTAGGCTACTTAAGAACTTGACCTCAAAGACCTACTACTTATACATTTTTTAGTAATGGAAACAAGACAACAACATTCACAACCATTTCAATATTATCTTTAACACTAAATACCTTCAATTCCCATAGGCTTGTTACAACACACACTGCTAACTAGTCTTTCTTACAATAACACTATTTGTAGAGCTATTTTCATTATACCTTCACAAGAACATTTAATGACAATATTGATAACTTCATGACAACTTGAACCTTGACATCAACAAAAATAAAAGTCATTAGTTTCCTTCAAATTCTCTCTTGACCTCAGCTAGACCGAGAGTCTCATAACCATGCTTCAATTCTCACTTGACCATCATACCTCTTTGTGACAATCAAGACTCACAAGATGCCAAAAAAAATTTATTGACATCAATGGGAATCTTAGTGACATAAATGATGATAACATGCCAATAAACTTCCCCTTTTTTATTGATGGTAAAACATTCTTTAATTTGATCACTCTTGATCACTCACATCTCCCCTAATCTGGTTAATCTCTCTTATTTAACTTTATTCCCCTTTGATAGTAATGACAAAGGGTCATACATAATACAACTTATAAAACCACTCTTTCTCCTTCTTTGAAAACTAAACTAAGAAACGACTAAAAAAAAAACTACCAAGGTCCCCCTTAGACTAAGTATTCACCATGACTCCACTAATTGAAGAGATTCTCCATAAAGCCTAATGGAGTCACCCCTTTCATAGGACACTAAAATAACACAAACTTAGGTAATTCCTATATCTTCATGCACTCACAAGATTGAATATCTTTAAGAATCCCTTTAGGGTTGACTTGCACCTTAGGCATGACCTCTTCATCAAACATTTGATCAATAATCTGAGTTGATATCAGACATTACTAAATTGATTTCACATCTAAAGTAAGCTCTATCATAATAAATAATCTGATTAGACTTCTATATTTATCATAACTCATATTTACTATCTTTAGTTTCCACACATTTATTTGCCTTCTCTCTTGCACTCTATGGGATTCAAACCTCTTATTTTGAATTGATGGCCTTCTAACTCTATTAGGATATAATCTTTCAATGTGTTCCACATTATGATAATTGTATCAAATAACCTCATTCATACCTCTTGACTGATGATTCCTTTCATAATCCAATGCATATTCATTTTTAGTGTGTCTTATACATTCTCTTGCTTTCTGACAAAATTTATTGCATACCAAATAATAACCAATAAATGAATTAGAATATCTAAAAACATTAATCTATCATATTGGTCTTTTCATGTTGACCTTCTTGTATTCATTACCCTTCTCCTTGACTTGACTACTTCCTTTTAGTATTTTTTTGAAAACAAGACCTAGTTTATCACTTGCATACTTTTGAGTACTCAAAATATTATCTAAAGCATCAATACTCTTTTCAAACTTCATAAATATCTTCAACTTACTCGATACTTGATCCAACTCAGCTTTTAAGGGTTCCATTTTAGTTCCATACCTGGTGCATTCTTCCTGTTTAGATTTTAAGCTAATAGTGACTATCTCTATTTGTGCTTCAATATGATCGATGATATCATCACACACCTTGGATGTGTTATAAAATATATCCTCAAACAAACCAATATTCTCTTTGTATTCCTTAATTAATGACTTCAATTTATTATTCTTCTTTTTTTAGAACTTTAACTCCTCTAAAGCACTCACCAATTCTACCTCAAGGTTCACTTTAGCCTCTTCTTCATCTTTTTATTCATTATTCATAAGGCCCTTTCTTTTTTAGTAACCCTCATTATCTATTTTTATACACATAAATAAGGTTTCATCATTTTCATGTTCATTATTTTCATAATCACTATCAGATGTACGTGTGTCACTTACATCAATGAGCTATTATATTTTTTAGCATAGAGACTTGTCTTGTTTTTTAATGACCCTTTCCTACCTTCATACTTCATAAAATATTTCTTGATTTTGTCAATATTATAGACTGTATTATAATCAACATGATGTTCATCATGTTCTTCATTATGCTAAATCGTATCCCTATTAAGACACTTATATGAAAAGTGATTAATCTTACCATAGTTGAAACATTTGAAAGGAAATTGACCCTTGTACTTACCAAATCCAAACCTTAATTTCCTAGTACAAATGGATATCAATTCATCATCATACTTATCTAAACATGCCTCATCATTGATCTTCTTGGATTTTGACTTCTTAGATTTGAAAGTTATTTCCTTCTTGGGCGGTCTTCATGTATTCTTATCTCATAGGCAATCAAGATGCCATGAAGCCCATCCATCTCTAGCTTTTAAAAATCTTGTATTTCTTCTACTATAAACACTTTAAAATCAAACTCAGTAGTCAATGATATCAATACCTTTTGAAAAGTTGTAGACTCTTTCACTTCTTATCCTAGTCCTCTAATGACATTCACAACACTATCAACCCTTAACATGTAGGATGCAATACTCTCATCTTCTCTCATACTCATACTTTTAAACTACCCTTTATGAGTTTAAAATTTATTCAAATTCACCTTGGTGTCTTATTAATAGATAGTCTTAAACTTATCCCATATTAACTTGATTGACTCACAGTGCATCACCTTTACAAACTCTACCTCTAATAGACCAAATAGAATGGCATTCATTACCTTAGAGTTTCTCTCACTTTCCTTCTTGACTGTTACATTAGGTTGTGGTATAAGAGGTGGATTGTATCCATCCACAACTGACTACCATATGTCATGGCCCATTGACATTATATATGTCTTCATTCCTATGATACAAAAATAATAATTAGTCTCATTGAAGAATGGAGTCTTATTGTTAAAGAAACCACTTTGAGCTTGTTGACTATCCATTCTCACTTCTAGGATTTCCTTTAGGATATTAGGCCTAAATCCAAGGATGTTCTATTATACAAATTATTGGAAGAATAATCAGTGTCTTTAACAAATTCATATAGTTTTGCTTAAGCATACATGAACATCTAGCAAAACATATGCAACCATAAAATATGAAACAAGATAACACATTACATATGTGGGAAACCCTTTGTGGGAAGAAATACCACTAATATCTAAAAATATAATACATACCTATAATACAAAAACCAATTTTTAGTAAATCACTAACTCCACATGGATCACCAACCCCAACTAGTCAAACATCAACTCAAGTAGGCTTTGACAAGCACCAACCTACAAGGGGACACCAACCTCCTAGATGACTTTGAACCAAACCATACACATAATTTATTTGATCACATTCATAACACTATGTTTCTAACATAATATATGATGATCACTTTCTTTATCTCTTCACAATCTTATCCCTCTAAAACTACCTTCTAGGCTTCTTCTCTTAACTGGGTCTCTTCAAGACTACTTCAGTCATATGATAATTATATTCATATAAAAAATAATTTAAAATATTCATAAAAAATACTCTACACTCCTTTGATGTTCTGCAATACATCTTATCTTGTATATTTACCATTGCTTGTTAATATAAGACTTTTTGAGATGCTTACCCTTAGCATATTAGGTTATACATGGAATAGGTCTTAATACATATCATAAACATGAATCTAATGAGCTTTGAGTCCCTTTAGGTTTGACATAACTCAATTAGGTCTCATTTCACTTGTAGGTCTCATATAGACCTATTAGGCCTTCTTAGAAAGATTAAACTTTGCCTTCCTTGGAACACTTTCAAACACCATACACAATAGTAACATATCATATAAAAATCAAATATACCCATATTTATGTATTATATGCTCAAAAATACATTATAAAATAAATCACTACTTGAAACCCTTTATTAGTATTCATTCTTATTAGGCTTGTGTACAACAAAAAATTATCTTTCAATACTGAGGCTCAAACCAACTTAATACACTCAAACATGATTACCTAATTATATATATAGAGTCTTTATGACATTAGGGTCATAACCATATGCTTTAAACAATTCAAATCAGGGAAAAAAGACTTAAACTCATCTTTTTAGTATGCTCACTTAGAACTACCAAGACAATCAAAATCTAGTCATGAAACTACTTGACATCTGACAAATGAAAGGATACTTTTAGGTTTCTTAAATACATTAAAAATATTCTATAACATCTTCAAAATAACCTTAATCACAAAAACTAGTATCTATAATATCAAACATTGGTCTTGCAGACCAATCTTATGACCCTATCTCACACAGGCTTGCATGAACTAGACAAGCCATTTTAATATTAAATTTTTCAACCTCTTACACTGACTTCCACTATTTACAAAATCATGAAAATTAATTTCAAATCATAAAAATCACCACCATTTTCATTATATACTTGAACTCAATGCATGGAGCCTCAAACTCATCATTGCATCTTGCTGAATCAGAATTATGAGTTTATCTTAAAGAACAATCATGGTGATATTGACCTTAAACACATATATTATCACTTTAAGAGAATTAAAATGTATGAAACTGATCTTATGACATATTCAAACCATATTTCAATATAAACATCATATGCTCTAGTGGAACAATTGGTCTTAAATACCAATTAGTTGATCTCACTACACATAGTCCTCACTGAGCCAAACAAGCCATTTTGTCTTCATCATTTTCACCATTGTAACTAAATTTCATGATTTATACCAAGCATTATTATTTCATACCAGTCCTAAAAAACCTCTCTATATAATTGGTTTTCTCACTTTATAATGATAACACATTGTTATTCATCTTCTCACTACTGCCTAGCTTTCTCATTATTTGCACCATTAGGCTTGTTGGTGACTAGCTAACTTGGAGGACCAGTTTATCAAAAGTGAGGAATAAAACCTATCCATAAAACTTCATTTAAATTAAACATAATTATCTACCTTCTTCCTCCATCCATTTTCTTACTAAGTCTAATACAACTTTTGACTTATACAACTTCTTCTAAAATAAGCTTGTAGCTCATCATTTTCTCTCTCCTCTCACTAACCAATAGCATGTGGAGGTACTTGGGAGATTCCATTATAATCTATAGTATACTACCTAATCAATTCAATCCTTTCTGACAATTTTTTATCAACATCTTCAACATTGGTTCCTTTTTAGGGTTCAAGGAGGGTTTAAACCTATTTCCACTCTTAACGATTGTTCAGAAAGCATAACCCCCAATCCAAAAACTAATAGTTTTAATTTTTATATATGAACCTCCCAAATATAATATAAACTTATTATTTTCCCATACAAAGTTTTAATGAGTCAATGATCATAATAAAATCCTTATCGAGTTCAAAATCCTTCATTTTATGTACTCGAGAGACCTAAAACTACTTTTTATGCCTTATCCTTTAATCTATGACCTCAAAATAAATGAACAAACTTTAAAAAACTTAAATTACCTCTAAAAATTCTTACATGATTTTAATAAACCTTAAATATGATCATGACCCTTCATTAGGCCACGCTTTCTCTCTTTGCTCTCTAAACCTTGACATGCAAACCACATTACGCCTTAAAAATAACCTTCATACCTCTTTCCATGTGATCTCCACCTCAATCACACAATAAAACAATTTATCTCAATATTACATACTTTCATGCATCCTTCATATGCCTTGACAATAAGTCATGATACCTCATTAGGTGAGGCCGGTTTTAGAAGTGCTCTAGTTGCATACTTGATATGTAGATATTACCCTTGTAGTCTTACCTCAAGACTCTCATGTGTGATTGAATGCCTCACATTCATTCTCAATAAACACCATACAACAACACATTCATGTATGCAATTATCTCACCAATAAACCATACTTATACCTTCTCATAAGGTCTCTTCATGCCATGATTAGGCTTAGGCTACTTAAGACTTGACCTTAAAGACCTGATAGTTATGCATTTGTCAATAATGGTAAAAAGACAAAAACATTCACAACTAACAAAATATTCTCTTTCACACTAAATACCTTCCATGTTCATAAGCTTGTCATAGCACACACTGCCAACTGGTCTTGCTTACAGTAACACTCTTGACAGACATACTTATCGTCATACCTTCACAATAGCCTTCAATGTTAACACTACAAAACTCATTCTGACTTGAACCTTGAGATCAACCAATATAAAAGACATTAGTTTCCTTCAAATTCTCTCTTGCCTTTAAATTCTCTGTTGACCACATGGAAACCTAGAGCCTCATAACTATGCTTCAATGCTCACTTGACTATCATACCACTTTGGGACAATTAGGATGTACAACATGCAACAAAAAATTCAATGACATCAATGACCATCTAAGTGACATCAATGATAATAACAAGCCAACATATGTGCCAACAGATCCAATCACATCCCAATGGACCGCAACTCTATTGTGAGGTCAATTGTGGAATTTGAACATAGATCAGGGATAGGAGATGTGTTATAAATCACATATTTTGGAGTGATGTTTGCTTTTTTATTTTTATATTACCTTTTTATCATTTCCTTTTATTTTAAATCATTTGTATTTTAACTATTGATGTCTTTTTCTATTCCTCCTTTATATGTATTTACAAAACCAAACATATGTTAAAAATGGTTATCATTTGAAAACTTTGGACTTGGTTGCTAAGAAAGAGATCTTAGATAGCATGGTGTCTAAAATCCTTTTTTATTCATGTGAAATAAAATTTTTATCTTAACATTGACCTTGTTTTATCCAAAGTAGATTGAAAGGAAGGGAAATCAAGGGATAATGAACTTGAAACAATTTGAATTAGTTCAAATCATAAAAAATATGGAAATGTGAAAAGGGATATAATGATAGGTAAGTATGATTACTTATCATAATAATGTATCTAAGTATAGGAAAACATGATAGAATTCTTTTATGTGAATGTGTTTTCTACAATAGAAACAAAAATTGAGTCTACGAATATAGGTTAATAACCTTGTAACCATTTTAGAACATTCTAAAAAAAATCATTAAATTTAGTAAATATGTTTGAAATAATATGTAGATCTTATGAGGAGAGCTTGGTCCTATCCATGGTCTTACACTGCAACACATAAAAAAGAAATCAAGTGATTTCAAAAAAGACAAAAATATTATTTTTTAGGAGATCTTAGTCCTCTATCCATGGTGTTCAACTACAACTCGTAAAAGATAAACCCAAGTGAGTGTAAAAATGGTCGAAATGGTATTTGTGAGGTGAGTTTGGTCTTATCCATGGTCTCAAACTATAAATGATAGAATAAAAATATAAGTAAGTCTAAAATGCATTGGAAAGTAACAAACTTTGTGATTAAAAGAGAAAAAATAAGACGTATTCATGAGGAAAACTAGGTCTTATCCACTATATTACAATGCAACTCAAGAATTAAAAAAATAAAAGGACCAAAAGAAAGGACTCAAGTTTGTGTATAAAAGAGACAACTATAGAGGATGATATCCTCAGAGGAGTCTTTCAAAAACTGTTAGTATAAAAATATATATAAGTATGATAAGAATGGAAATATTTAATAAAAATATGTCTTCAAAAATTGTGCATTAGTGGGTTCTTTGAAAACATGGCTTTCATTAGTTTGTGGGAAATAGGAAATAAGACTAAAAATGTCTTTCAAAGCATATTTGCCTTATTTATCATGGGTGTAGTCTAACTAAATGACAATATCACCAATGTTAAAAGTTTAGATTTTAACCTTTTTATTATGTTCTTTGGAGATGCGAGAATTATATTGATAGTTATGTTGAAGAGAGGATAGACGGTGTTCATCAAGAAGGTCTATGGCATGAAGGTAATATTTGCATAACTCTTCACTGTAAATGATATCATGAAGATGTATACAAATATGTGAGTTTGAATTCTAATGGTAAGATGGATTCATAACCATATAGTAGCAAGAATTATGCTTCCCTAGTGGTAGTACATATGTAGTATGAAAGGCCTAAAGTGTGGGATATAAGTGGAGATACCAATTAGTTCAGGTTTCATACAAGGTCTTTTGTAGAATTTTATTGAATTTTTTCTTAGTGGCCTCTACTTGGCCATTGCATTATGGATGGTAAGGTGTGAAAAATTTGTAGGAAATTTTAAATTTAATAGATAATTGTCTCATGTCTGTGTTTCTCAAATTTCCACCATTATCATTAATGATAGTATGGGTAAATTTCTAGAAACAAATGATCTGGTTAGGGACAAATTTAAAAATAGTGGTTCACATGACATCGACAAGAGACATGGATTCAACCCATTTAGGAAAATATTTAATATTAGTAATGATAAAAGTTTGACCATCTTGTGATTGAGGTAATTTACCAATGAGAACTAATCTCCATATGGAGAATGACTAAGTATATTACATGGTTTGGAGATTAGCTAGTGGTGAATAGATTAGATCATCATGAAGTTGGCAAGGATTACACTTTTTAGAGAAATTGATAGTATCAATTTCTAAAGTAGGTAAAACTTACTTGACGAATAAGTTAAAGTTATCATTCTTCGTTAGTGTGAGTTCTTTAAAGATAGTTATGAGTTGAGGACATGAAGGTACACCATTTTCTATTCTTGTTTTTTCTTCAATGATCATAATATTTTCATATTCAAAATGATATGGAGCATTTGGAAGAGAAAAAATAGGATTTATTTTTGGGTCTATGCTAGCAATGAAGATATTAAAATAAGGAGCTTTTCGTTTAAAATTTCCAAGTTTATGATGTTGGTATGGAAGTTGAGGTTATCTATCATGGAGAAACTCAAGTATGGCTTCATCACTAGTGATCATATATAAGGGTCCATAGTATTCCATGTTTACTTCAAAATAAATTATTTTATTAGCATGATGGTCATAATCAGAATGTATTTATCATACATCTGTTGCCTTAGCATCAAGGATAAATTTAAGTGTAGGTGGAATTGTTAGTGATGGTTGAGTGGAGTCAACTAGATTGATAATAGGTATATATTATTGTGTTTTATATCAGAATTAATTTAAAGTGATGGGAATAGCCTCATTTATATTAATATAATTGTTATAAGGAAGAAAATTTGGTAGATTGATTGGTGATATATAAGGTATATAAGGTTATGGAATTTCTGAATTTTTGAGAGGTAAGCTTTGCTCAAAAACCCAATGGGTATCAAGAAGTGGAGGATTAATTGTAGATACATGACCTTTAGGTGATAACTCACTATCAGTTGAAATGACATGAATATTGTAATTGAATTTGGCTAAAGTTTTTTGATAGTGTTGTATGCCCAAGTCTCATGACTGAGTTTGAGCTATGATGTAGTTGTCATCATAGGTGTGAGAGATAGTAAATGCATGTGTATCTAAAGGAGAATTAGGATGTACACCTATATCCCTAAATTTTTGAGGTGACATGGTTGAAGGGTCTTGAAATAACTTAGCCACATTATATTCATTATATGTGAAGTCATCTTTTTTGTAAGATACTTCATGTGGATTACATGAAGGAGGATGTTTTGTAAGTGGTAAAAAATAAGAAAGAGATTCACGTCATGGACATGTTTATACCAATAGGAATGAAGGATTAAAGTGGTACTACCCATATGGAAGCAACCCACATACACATTATGGAAGTGAATATTATGACTCAAGGTATCTATTGTTATCATATGAATAATGAGAGTGCAATTATATTTTCACATGGTATGGTTGTAGTTAAGGAATGAGACTATAATCATATTAGAGACGATTTAAAGATTTTTAGATGAAATAAGACAAAAATGAGATTTCTCAATTTAGTATGTTGTCATCGCAAGCATTAATGTCCAAATTTGTCCTAATCACTTTGTGCCTTTTCTTAAGAAGTGAATGTCTATTTACTTAAATGTTAGATTAAGATATTGGTGATAAAGCTCATTGTTATTCCTTTCCCATCAACAATGGTTTCCCCTCCATGCCAACTGATGGGTCAACAACTTGCCACACAACACACTTGCAAGAAAATGTTCTACTATTCAAGTAAGATGAGCTTTTCTGCACAGTTCATAGGTTTGGTTGTAGCCTAAAAAACTGTCTATGAATGTCCGTCTATTTTCATTATCCATATGGAATGCTTACATCAGAGATTACAAAGGGTCCATAGTGTAATCAAGCCATGAAAGGGTAATAAAATAACTAATTATCAAAAACACAAAGTCTAACATTTCTTGTGCAAAATAATGGAGTTTTGGAGCTTCTGGAGGAGATTGCAGCGTTTCACCGCAATTTGTTTTGTGCAAATTTGCAAATTGCTAGTAAAATCATGAAGTCTATGTCAATGTGTCTTTTAAAATAAATGTATGGGTGTTTTAAATCCATGTTAATGTCATGTCAAGGTTCATGCAGAGGCACACATCCAAATTGAAATAAATTTTCTTAAAGGGCGTCAACTAAAGAGAACAGACGCAGATGTGGAAAAGATGTGCACTTTTGCACTTTTACAAATGTGCATGTGAAGTCTGCAAACCCATAGCGTGCAAATGTGCACATGAGAACCGAGATCCTACCAAGTACAAATGTGCATGTAGGGTCCAAAATTCTGCCAGAGGCAAGATTGGGCACGTGTTAGTGTTGGGTTGAATGATGACCTTGAAATCGTGAAAGAAGTCCAGCTTATGCAGGTGAAGGAAACAAGAAATGGAAGTTGGCCCCGTAATATGTTTTGATGCAAATGTTTCACCATTAAGGATGATCCAATGCATGGGCAGAACTAGAAGGAAACACGATGGTCGAGTTGTCATTTTAGCCACCAAAGAATCATAATTACAGCGCTATGTGGAGAAGCAAGCAAAAGGCAAGGCATTAGGAAAACATATGTAAAATGGTGGAATCAACATTTTAAATTTCGACTCCAGTCTCCATGCCACATAACTATCAACCAGAGGTGCAGTTTGATAAGATGTCAATTTAAAAGTTCGTTCATTAGGGGAGGAAATGAAGAGGGGATCTAGCGTTAATAAATTCAGGGTCTGATGAATTGTCAGAGTCAGAAATGAATTTACTTCAGAAATATTTTGGTTCGAACACCAAGGGGTTTTGTAAACAATATATTATTGCGTTTCCTCGCCATCAATTATTTCCATCACGTGTGTATAATGTAAAACAGTCAGTCAGAACAATATAAATTCTGATTGATGCATGACAATTCCTTAAAGAGCATAAGCCACCTTTGATGGCTTCCAAGAATTTTGTCCTAAACAATGAAGTTGGAACTTATTCAATGGAGCATGTATCAGATGATACAAATGAAGTTGAATTACAAGGGAGAGGCGTTGATATCACAGGGCCTTTTTCACCTTTACAGTCCATTAGAACTGTCTAATAAGGTGGTAACTAATTCACAAGTAATTTTACAAGAAATGGATGCTTCTGCGGATAAATTCTATGGTGGAGAGAGATGGTCCAATTTCAATGGAGATTTTCAAAGGAGAAACAAGGTTTCGGGATTCTGGGAGGAGATTCATGTAATTTTCAAAGTGCATATGAATGTCCGAAGCCCATGCTAAGTGCCATCAAAAAGAAATCAGGGAATGTTTTAAGCCTGCAATAATATCTTAGGTCAAATGCACGCGGGAATATACGGTCAAATTACAAGAAAATTTTATAAAATGGCTTTGACTTGATAAACAAGTGAGGAGATGCGGAGAAGATATGCACATTTGCACTTTCGTAAATGTGCAATCAAGGTGCGCAAACCTGCCGATGGATAAATAGTGAAAATGTACACGTGAAGTGTGAAATCCCACCAAGACAAAATGAAGAAAAAAAGATACACATGCCATTGTCTTGTTTAGGGTTCTCCTGTACATGCCAGCAGTTTTTGTGTTTTGAAATATAAGATCTTATTGTTAAGGAAGGACGTATGTCTAGAAAATCTTGCCAAACCAAGATCGGATGTCGTTGAACATCTCATAAACCTTTACAATAATTGACCAGAAGCACTTGTTTTCAAGTTCCATTGATGAGAAGCTTCGATCTGGAAATAACGGTACCTCGGAGGAAGAGTTGGAAAATACACAAGATAGAGTTCTGGTTCTGTTCTGGTTTATTCAAGAAAAAGATGTATTTGAAGCATTCTATAATAAGGAACTTGCCAAAAGATTGTTGTTTCTAAGCGTAGGAAAAAATGCGGTAGCCAATTCACAAATAAACTCGGAATTATTGAAGGAGATCGACGAGTCATTCAAAGAGTCATCAAAGTCAAGGAAAAAGCTTCCTTTAGGAATTGAAATGAGTATTCATGTTTTCACAGTTGGGTATTGTGGTGGAAGCACAATCCTAAAAGGGATGGGTGAATTAGTCTCCTCAAAACATTTATACAATTCTACTTAAGTATACATGAACCATTCATACAAATATGAACATCTAACAAAACATATGCAACCATATAAAATCATAAAATAAAATAACACATTACATATGTGAGAAAAGCTCAAGGGAAAAAAATACATTGATCTATGTAAACGGACTAAATTCATATAATATAAAAATTAATCTTTAGTGAAGCACCAACTCCATATAAAACACCAACCCCAGCTAGTCAAGGACCCACTCAACTAGGATTTAGCAATCACCAACCTGCAAGGAGGCAACAACCTCCCAAATGACTCAGGACCAGCTCAATCCCCTGATTTATTTGATCACTTTCAAAAAAAATTGTTTCTCACACAACATATTATGATCGATTTCTTTAGCTCTTCACAATCTTATCCCTCTCAAATTGCCTTCTTGGCTTTTTGGCTCAATTAGGTATCTTCAAGACTAATGAGGTCAAATGACCTTGGTATTAATATGCAAAAACACTTTCAAATCTTTAATATCTATCCTCTGTACTCCTATTATAATCTATAAGACCTCTTTTTTCTCAACAATTTGCTATCTCATTTGCATACTCTCTACATACAACAATAGGACTAAAATTATCTTGTATATATACCATTCCTTGTTCATATGCCACTTAGTCAACTACTCACCCTTAGACTATTAGGTCAGCCATGGAATAGATATTATGACATATTATAAACATGAATAAAATGATCTTTGAGTCCTTTTATGTATTACATAACTCAATTAGCCCTCATTTCACTTTTCGGTCTTATGGAGACCTATTAGACCTTCTTAGACACACGTTACACTTTTCCTTCCTTGAAACACTTTCAAACTCCACACACAAAAGGAAAATATCATATAAAAATTGAGTGGACCCCTAATTATGTCTTCTAGGCTCAACATTATATTTTACAATAAATCACTACTTCAAACCCTTCATTAGTAGTCAGTCCTATTAGGTCTATCTACACCAAAATTCTACCTTTCAATACTAAGGATCAAACTTACTTAATACACTCAAACATGATGAAAAAAGTACATAGATATACTATATATGACCTTAGGTTCATCACAATATGCTTTAAACATTTCAACTTAGGGCAAAAATACTTAAACTCATCATTTCAGTACGCTCACTTAGAACTACTACGACTGTCAAAAGCCAGTCATAAAACTAGTTGATATTCAACACCTAAAAGGACACTTTAAATGTTCTTTAATACATTTAAAATATTATATAACATCTTCAAAGCAACCTCAACCACAAAAACTAGAATTTCTAATAACAAACATTGGTCTTGCAGACCAATCCTTTGACCTTATCTCACACAGTCTTGCATAAGCCAGACAAGCCATTTTGACTTCAAATTTTAAATCTCTTACAATGACTTCAAATCTTTAAAAAATTATGAACATGACTTTCAAGTCACAAATAATAACACCATATACATTAGATACTTCAACTTAGGGTATAGAGCCTTAAACTTATTATTGTAACTTGCTTACTTAGAATTGCCAATTTCCCTTAAAACACAATCATGGTGATACTGAACTTCAACACATTTATGATAAATTTCAAAGAATTAAAATTCATGAAAATTATTCTATGATATCTCCAAACCATCTTTAAATATAAACATCATATGGTCTAGTGGTAACTACTGATCTTATAGACCAATTTGTTGATCTTACTCCACACAGTCTTTACAGACCTAGACAAGCCATTTTGGCTTCATGATTTTCAACATTGTACCTAAATTCAAAGATTTATATCAATAATTAATAATACATAACAGTCCTGAAAAAATCTCCATGCATTTGGTTTTATCACTCTATCATGATAGCATATTCTTATTCATCTTCTCAATACTCCCGAGGTTTCTCACTATTTGCACCATTAGGCCTGTTAGTGATTGGCTAACATGGATAACCAATTTATCACACTTGAATACTAAAAACTATCTTAAAACCTTCATGGACAGGAAACATGAGTCTAGACCCACTTCCTCCATCCATTTGCTTAACAAGTCCAATACAACTTTTGACTTATATATCAACTTCTTTAAAAATAAGCATATAACTCCTCATTTTCTTTCTCCTCTCACTAAATAATAACAACCTAGAGGTACTTTGGAGAGTCCACTATAACCTCCAATATATAACCTAAGTAATTCAATCCATCCTGATCACTTTTAATCAATATATTCAACATCAAGTCGTTATTAGGGTTATAGGAGGGTTTAAACATGTTTCCACTGTTAACTATTGTTCATAAAGCATAACCCCTTAATCCAAAAGCTAAAGCATATAATTTTGAGCTAAGAACCTCCCCCATATACCATGAAACTATATTTTCTCATTCAAAAGTTTAATGAGCTAATGAGCACAACAAAATCCTTCTCGAGTGGAGAATATTTCATTTTGTGCACTTGACAAACATAAAAACTATTTTTCATGCTTTTTCCTTAAAACTATGACATCAAAATCCATTAAAAGAATTGAAACAACATAATTTACATTTTAAAATGCTTACATGTGTTGAAACAACTTAAAATCTGATCATCATCACTCATTAGCAACACTCTCTCTTTGCTCTCTAGACCTTGACCTAGAAACTATATTAGGCCTTAAAATTGACCTGCATGCCTCTTTCCATATGATATCCACCTCAATCACATACTCACTAAAGCTATCTCATGATTAAACACTACCATACATCTTTCATATGCATTGAAAACATAACATGATACCTCATTAGGCCATGTAGGGTCTAGAAGTAGTCTCTTGTAGACTTGATCTGTAGATCCTACTCCTCTAGGCTCACCTTTAGAGTCTCTTGAGTTATTCAATGCCTCATATGAAAACCCCATACAACCACTCATGTCCATGTGAACTTATCTCCCCATGCTACCATGCTTGTACCTTCTCATAAGATCTCTTCATGCCATGACTAAACTTAGGCTACTTAAGCACTTGACCTCAAAGACCTACTACTTATGCGTTTATTAGCAATGGAAACAAGACAACAACATAACCATTTCAATATTATCTTTCACTCTAAATATTCAATTCCCATAGGCTTGTCACAACACACACTGCTAACTAATCTTTCTTACAATAACACTCTTTGTAGAGCTACTTGTCATCATACCTTCAAAAGAAACTTTAATGACAATATTGATAACTTCAAGGCAACTTGAACCTTGACATCAACAAAAATAAAAGACATTAGTTGCCTTAAAATTATCTCTTGCCTTCAAATTCTCTCTTGACTTCATGTAGACCTAGAGTCTCATAACCATGCTTCAATGCTCACTTGACCATCATACCTCTTTGTGACAATCAAGACTCACAAGATGCAAAGAAAACAATTATTGACATCAATGATAATCTTAATGACATAAATGATGATAACATTCCAATAGACTCTCCCTTTGTTATTTATGTTAAAACATTCTTTAATTTGATCACTCTTGATCACTCTCATCTCCCCTAATCCAGTTAATTTCCCTTATTTAACTTTCTTCCCCTTTCATAGTAATGACAAAGGGTCATACATACTACAACTTATGAGATCACTCTTTCTCCTTCTTTGAAAACTAAACTCAGAAACCACAAAAAAAATCAAAACTACCAAGCTCCCCCTTAGACTAAGCATCCACCATGATTCTACTAATTGAAGAGAGTCTCCATAAAGCCTAATGGAGTCACCCCTTTCATTGGACACTAAAATAACACAAACTTAGGTAATTCTTATATCTTCATGCACTCAAAAGATTGAATATCTTTAAGAATCCCATTAGGGTTGATTTGCACCTTAGGCTTGACCTCTTCATCAACCATTTCATCAGTAATATGAGTTGATATCAGATATTACTAAATTGATTTCACATCTGAAGTCTGCTCTATCATAATAAATCATCTACTTAGACTTCTAGATTAATCATAAATCATCTTTACTATCCTTAGTTTCCATACATTTATTTAGCTTCTCTCTTGTACTCTATGGGATTCAAAACTCTTATTTTTAATTGATGGCCTTCTAACTCTATTAGGATAGAATCTTTCAATGCGTTCCACATTATGATAATTGTATCAAATAACCTCATTCATACCTCTTGACTTATGATTCCTTTCATAATCCCATGCATATTCATTTTTAGAGTGTCTTCTACATTCTCTTTCTTTATGACTAAATTGATTTCTTACCGAATAATAACCATTAAATGAATGAGCATATCTCATAACATTAGGCTATCCTATTGGTCTTTTCATGTTGACCTTCTTGTATTCATTACCCTTCTCCTTGACTTGAGCTACCTCCTTTTAGTATTTTTTTGAAAACAAGACCTAGTTTATCACTTGAATACATTTGAATATTCAAAAAATTATCTAAAGCATCAATACTCTTTTCAAACTTCATAAATATCTTCAACTTACTAGATACTTGATCTAACTCAGCTTTTAAGGGTTCCACTTTAGTTCCATACCTAGTGCATTCTTCCTCTTTAGATTTTAAGCTAATAGTGACTATCTCCATTTGTGCTTCAATATGATTGATGATATCATCACACATCTTGGATGTGTTATACAATATCTCCTCAAACAAACCAATATTCTCTTTTCATTCCTTAGTTAATGACTTCAATTTATGATTCTTCTTTTTTAAAAATTTAACTCCTCTAAAACACTCACCAATTCTACCTCAAGGTTCACTTTAGCCTCTTCTTCATCTTTTTATTCATTATTCATAAGGCCCTTTCTTTTTTAGTAACCCTCATTATCTATTTTTATACTCATAAATAAGGTTTCATCATTTTCATTTTCATGTTCATTATTTTCATCATCACTATCAGATGTACTTGTGTCACTTACATCAAATGACCTATTATCTTTCTTAGCATAAGACTTCTCCTATTTTTTAATGACCCTTTCCTAACTTCATACTTCCTAAAATATTTCTTAATTTTTTCAATATTATAGACCTTATTATAATCACCATGATGTTCATCATGTTCTTCATTATGCTCAATCTTATCCCTATTAGGACACTTAAATGAAAAGTGATTAATCTTACCATATTTGAAACATTTGAAATGCAATTGACCCTTATACTTACGAGATCCAAACTTTAATTTCCTAGTAAACATGGATATCAATTCATCATCATAATTATCTAAACATGCCTCATCCTTGATCTTCTTGGATTTTGACTTCTTCTTAGATTTGAAAGTTATTTCCTTATTGGGAGGTCTTCCTTCATTTATTCTTATCTCATAGGCAGTCAAGATGCCATGTATCCCATCCATCTCTAAATTTTCCAAATCTTGTATTTCTTTTACTACAAATACCTTAAATTCAAACATAGGAGTCAGTGATATCAATACCTTTTGAAAAATTGTAGACTCTTTCACTTCTTATCGTAGTCCTCTAATGACATTCACAACACTATCAACCCTTAACATGTAGGATGCAATACTCTCATCTTCTCTCATACTCATACTTTTAAACAACCTTTTGTGAGTTTACAATTTAGTCAACTTCACCTTGGTGTCTTATTAATAGATAGTCTTAAACTTATCCCATATTAACTTGGTTGACTCATAGTGCATCACCTTTATAAACTCTGCCTCTGATAGACCACATAGAATGGCATTCATTTCCATGGAATATCTCTCACTTTCCTTCTTGACTATTACATCAGTTGGTGGTATAATAAGTGTACTATATCCATCCACAACTGATGACCATATGTCATAGCCCATTGACATTACATGTGTCATCATTATTATGATACAAATACAATAATTAGTCCCATTGAAGAATGGAGCCTTATTGTTAAAGAAACCACCTTGAGCTTGTTGACTATCTATTCTCACTTATGGGATTTCATTTAGGCTATTAGGCCTAATTCCAAGGATGTACTATGATAATAATTATTGGAATAATAATCAGTGTCATCAAAAAATTCATATAGTTCTGCTTAAGCATACATGAACATTTAGCAAAGCATATGCAACCATATAATATGAAACAAGATAACACATTACATATGTGGGAAACCCTTTGTGGTAATAAAACCCACTAATATATATAAATATAATACATACCTATGATACAAAAACCATTTTTTAGTAAATCACTAACTCCACATGGATCACCAACCCCAACTAGTCAAACATCAACTCAAGTAGGCTTTAACAAGCACTAGCCAACAAGGGGACACCAACCTCCTAGACGACTCAAAACCAAATCATAAACCTAATTTATTTGATCACATTCATAACACTATGTTTCTAACATAATATATGATGATCACTTTCTTCATCTCTTCACAATCTTATCCCTCTCAAACTACCTTCTAGGCTTCTTCGCTCAACTAGGTCTCTTCAAGACTACTTAGGTCATATGATAACGATATTCATATCAAAGAATAATTTAAAATATTCATTAAAAATAATTTACACTCCTATGATGTTCTACAAGACCACTTTCTTCTCAACAATGTATTGTCTCATTTGCATAATGTCTACATACACTAATATGACTAAAATTATCTTGTATATAAACCATTTCTTGTTCATATAAGACTTATTCAGATACTCCCACTTAACATATTAGGTTATACATGGAATAGGTATTAATACATCTCATAAACATGAATCTAATGAGCATTGATTCTCTTTAGGTTTGACATAACTCAATTAGGTCTCATTTCACTTTTAGGTCTCATATAGACCTATTAGGCCTTCTTAGACAGATTACACTTTGCCTTCCTTGGAACACTTTCAAACACCACACACAATACTAACATAGCATATAAAAATCAAATATAACCCTATTGATGTCTTTTATTCTCAAATATACATTCTAAAATAAATCACTACTTGAAACCCTTCATTAGTATTCATTTTTATTAGGCTTGTGTACACCAAAAAATTATCTTTCAATACTAAGGCTCAAAATTACCTAATACACTAAAACATTGATTAATTAATTACATATATAGAGTTTTTATGACATCAGGGTCATAACCATATGCTTTAAACACTTCAAATTAGGGCAAAAATGCTTAAACTAATCTTTTTAGTATGCTCACTTAGAACTACCAGGACTATCAAAATCTAGTCATGAAACTACTTGACATCTGACACATGAAAGGAAACTTTTAGTGTTCTTAAATAAATTAAAAATATTCTCTAACATCTTAAAAATAACCTTAATCACAAAAACTAGTATCTATAATATCAAACATTGTCCTTACAGACCAATCTTGTGACCTTATCTCACACATGCTTGCATGAACTAGACAAGGCATTTTAACTTTAAATTTTTCAACCACTTACACTAAGTTCCACTATTTCAAAAATAAGGAAAAATAATTTCAAATCATAAAAAACAAAACCATTTTCATTAGATACTTCAACTCAATGCATGGAGCCTCAAACTCATCATTACATCTTCCTGACTCAGAATTATGAGTTTATCTTAAAGAACAATCATAGTGATATTCACCTTAAACACATATATTATCACTTTAAAAGACTTAAAATGTATGAACCTGATTTTTTGACATATCCAAACAATATTTCAATATAAACATCACATGCTCTAGTGGAAACAATTGGTCTTAAAGACTAATTAGTTGATCTCACTACACATAGTCCTCACTAAGCCAAACAAGCCATTTTGTCTTCATCATTTTCACCATTGTAGATAAATTTCATAATTTATACCAAGCATTAATATTTCATACCAGTCCCAAAAAACATCTCAAAATACTTTGCTTTATCACTCTATCATCATAACACATTGTTATTCATCTTCTCACTACTGCCTAACTTTCTCATTATTTGCACCATTAGGCTTGTTGGTGACTTGCTAACTTGAATGACTAGTTTATCACAAGTGAGGAATAAAACCTATCCATAAGCCTTCATTTAAATTAAACATAATTCTCTACTTTATGCCTCCATCCATTTTTTACTAAGTCTAATATAAATTTTGACTTATACAACTTTAAAAATAAGCTTATAGCTCATCATTTTCTCTCTCCTCTCACTAACCAATAACATGTGGAGGTACCTGGGAGATTCCATTATAATCTCTAATATACTACCTAATCAATTCAATTCTTCCTACGAATGTTTTATCAACATCTTCAACATTGGTTCCTTTTTAGGGTTCAAGGAGGGTTTAAACCTATTTCCACTCTTAACAATTGTTCATAAAGCATAGCCCCCAATCCAAAAACTAATAGTTTTAATTTTGATATAGGACCCTCCAAAATATAATATGAACTTATTATTTTCCCATGGATTTTTTTAATGAGTTAATGATAATAATAAAATCCTTCTCAAGTTCAGAATCCTTCATTCTATGTACTCGAGAGACCTAAAACTACTTTTCATGCCTTATCCTTCAAACTATGACCTCAAAATAAATGAACAAATTGTTAAAAACATAAATTACCTCAAAAAATGCTTACATGAGTTTAATAAACTTTGAATATGATCATAACACTTCATTAATCCATGCTTTCTCTCTTTGCTCTTTAAACCTTGACATGAAAACCACATTAGGCATTAAAACTAACCTTCATACCTCTTTCCATGTGATCTCCACCTCAATCACATACTAAACCAATTTATATCAATATCAAATACTTCCATGCATCCTTCACATGCCTTGACAATAGATCATGATACCTCATTAAGATAGGAAGGGTTTAGAAGTGGTCTAGTTGCATACTTGATATGTAGATATTACCCCTATAGGCTCACCTTGAGACTCTCATGAGTGATTAAATGCCTCAAATTCATTCTGAATAAACATCATACAACCACATATTCATGTGTGCACTTATCTCACGAATAAACCATACTTATACCTTCTCACAAGGTCTCTTCATGCCATGACTAGGCTTAGGCTACTTAAGACTTGACCTTAAAGACCTGATACTTATGCATTTTTCAATAATTGAAACAAGACAAAAACATTCACAACTAATACAATATTCTCTTTCACACTAAATACCTTTAATGTTCATAGGCTTGTCATAGCACAGACTACCTTCACAATAACCTTCAATGGTAACACTAACAAATTCAATATGACCTGAACCTTGAGATGAACCAATATAAAATATATTACTTTCCTTCAAATTCTCTCTTGCCTTTAAATTTTATCTTGACCACATGAAAACCTAGAGCCTCATAACCATGCTTCAATGCTCACTAGACTATCATAGCTCTTTGGGACAATTAGGATGTATAAGATCAAAAAAAAATATCAATGACATCAATGACCATCTAAGAGACATCAATGACAATAACATGCCAACATATGTTTCAACACATCCAATCACATTCCAATGGACCTCAACTCTATTGTGAGGTCAATTATGGAATTTGAACATTGATCGGGGATAGGAGATGTGTTATAAATCACATATTTTGGTGTGATGTCTACTTTTTTATTTTTATATTACCTTTTGATCATTTATTTTTATTTTAAATGATTTTTCATTTAACTATTGATGTCTTTTTCTATTCCTCCTTTATATATATTTATAAAACCAAACATATGTTAAAAATGGCTATCATTTGAAAACTTTGGACTTGGTTGCTAAGAAAGAGATCTTAGATAGCATGGTGTCTAAATCTTTTTTTATTCGTGTGAAATAAAATTTCTATCTTAAATTTGACCTTGTTTTATCCAAAGTAGAATGAAAGGGAGGCAAATCAAGGGATAATGAACTTGAAACAATTTGAATTGTTCAAATCACAAAAAATATGGAAATGTGAAAAGGGATATAATGATAGGTAAGTATGATTACATATCATAAGAATGTATCTAAGTATAGGAAAACATCATAGTATTATTTTATGTGAAATTTTTGTCTACAATAGAAACAAAAATTGAGGCTACGAATATAGGTTAATAACCTTGTAACCATTTTAGAACATTCTTGAGAAAAATCATTCAATTTAGTAAAAATGTTTGAAATAATATGTAGCTCTTATGAGTAGAGCTTGGTCCTATCCATGGTCTTAAACTAAAACACATATAAAATAAATCAAGTGATTTCAAAAAACACAAAAATATTTTGCTTAGGAGATCTTGGTCCTCTATCCATGGTCTTCAACTGCAATTCATAAAAGATAAACCCAAGTGAGTGCAAAAAAGGTTGAAATGGTTTTTGTGAGGATAGTTTGGTCCTATCCATGGCCTTAAAATATAAATGGTAGAATAAAAATATAAGTGGGTGTAAAATGCATTAGAAAGTAACAAACTTTGTGATTAAAAGAGAAAAAATAAAAGGTATTGATGAGGAAAACTAGGTCTTATCCACTATTTTACAATGTAACTCAAGAATTAAAAAAATAAAAGGACCAAAAAAAAGGACTCAATTTTACGTATAAAAGAGACTGCTGCAGAGGATGAGATCTTTGGAGGAGTATTTCAAAAAGTGTTAGTAGAACAATATATATAAGTATGATAAGAAGGGAAATATTTAAGAAAAATATGTCTTCAAAAATTGTGCATTAGTGGGTTCTTTGAAAACATGGCTTTCATTAGTTTGTAGGCAATAGGAAATAAGACTAAAAATGTCTTTCAAAGCATATTTGCCTTATTTATCATGGGTGTAGTCTAACTAAAGGACTAGATCACCAACGTTAAAAGTTTATAATTTAACCTTTTTATTATGTTGTTTGGAGATGCGAGAATTATATTGATAGCTATGTTGAAGAGAGGATAGACGGTGTTCATCAAGAAGGTCTATGGCATGAAGGCAATATTTGCATAACTCTTCATTGTAAATGATATCATGGAGATGTATGCAAATACATGAGTTTGAATTCTAATGGTATGATGGATTCCAAACCATATAGTAGCAATAATTATGCTTCCCAAGTGGTAGTACATATGTAGTATGAAAGGCCTAAAGTGCAGGATATAAGTGGAGATACCAATTAGTTCAAGTTTATTAGATGGTCTTTTGTAGAATTTTATTGATTTTTTTCTTAGTGGCGTCTACTTGGCCATTGCATAATGGATGGTAAGGTGTGAAAAATTTGTCAAAATTTTTTAATTTAGTAGATAATTTTCTCATGTCTGTGTTTCTTAAATTTCCACCATTATCATTAATGATAGTATGGGTAACTTTATAGAAACAAATGATTTGTTTAACGATAAATTTAAAAATAGTGGTTCACATGATATCGACAAGAGACATGGATCCTACCCATTTAGGAAAATATTCAATATCAGTAATGATAAAATTTTAACCATCTTGTGATTGAGGTAATTTACCAATGAGAACTAATCTCCATATGGATAATGACTAAGTATATTCCATGGTTTGGAGCTTAGCTAGTGGTGAATGGATTAGATCATCATGAAGTTGGCAAGGATTAGACTTTTTAGCAAAATTGATAGCATTAGTTTATAAAGTACGTAAAAATCATACCATACGTCATCATTTACATCTTATATCATGTTTTATATAATTACCACCGTCAATGCCCCTATGTTCTTGTTTGATGAATAAGTTAAATTTATCATGCTTGGTTAGTGTGAGTTCTTTAGAGACAGTTATGGGTTGAGGACATGAAGGTACACCATTTTCTATTCTTGTTTTTTCTTCAATGATCATAATATCTCCATATTCAAAATGATATGTAGCACTTGGAAGAGAAAAAATAGGATTTATTTTAGGGTCTATGCTAGCAATGAAGATATTATAATATGGAGCTTTCTATTTGAAATTTCCAAGTTTATGATGTTGGTATGGAAGTTGAGGTTATCTATCATGGAGCAACTCAAGTATGGCTTCATCACTAGTGACCATATATAAGGGTCCATAGTATTCCATGTTTACATCAAAATCAATTATTTTGGTACCTTGGTCGCCATATTTAGAGCGTATTTATCATACATCTGTTGCCTTAGCATCAAGGATAAATTTAAGTGTAGGTGGAATTGTTAGAGATGGTTGACTGGAGTCAACTAGATTGATAATAGGTATATCTTATTGTGTTTTATATCAAAATTAATTTAAAGTGATGGGAATAGCCTCATTTATATTAATATAATTGTTATAAGGAAGAAAAGCTGGTAGATTGATTGGTGATATATAAGGTATATAAGGTTTTGTAAGTTCTAAATTTTTGAGAGGTAAGATTTGCTCAAAAACCCAATGGGTATCAAGAAGTGGAGGATTAATAGTAGATACATGACCTTTAGGTGATAACTCACTATCATTTCAAATGACATGAACATTGTAATTGAAATTGGCTAAATTTTGTTGATAGTGTTGTACGCCCAAGTCTCATGACTGTGTATGAGCGATGATATAGATGTCATCATAGGTGTGAGAAATAGTAAATGCATGTGTATCTAAAGGATAATTAGGATGTACACATATAAAGGGTCTTGAAATAACTTAGCCACATTATATTCATTATATGTGAAGTCATCTTTTCTGTAAGATACTTCATGTGGATTACATGAAGGAAGATGTTTTCTATGTGGTAAAAAAATAAGAAAGAGATTCACATCATGCACATGTTTATACCAATAGGAATGAAGGATTAATGTGGTACTGCCCATATGGAAGCAACCCACATACACTTTATGGAAGTGACTATTATGACTCAAGGTATCTATTGTTATCATATGGATAATGAGAGTGCAATTATATTTTCACATGGTATGGTTGTAGTTAAGGAATGAGACTATAATCAGATTAGAGATGATTTAAAGAGTTTTAGATGAAAGAAGACAAGAATGAGATGGATCAAATTAGTATGTTATCATCCCAGGCATTAATGCCCAAATATTTCCTAATCACTTTGTGCCTTTTCTTAAGAAGTCAATGTCTATTTACTTAAATGTTAGCTTCAGATATTGGTGATAAAGCTTATTTTCATTCCTTTCCCATCAACAATGGTTTCCCCTCCATGCCAACTGATGGGTCAACAACTTGCATACAACACACTTGTAAGAAAATGTTCTACTATTCAAAGTAAGATTAGCTTTTTTGCACAGTCAATAGGTTTGGTTGTAGCCTAAAAAACTATCTATGAATGTCTGAATATTTTCATTATCTATATGGACTGCTTATATCAGAGATTACAAGGGTGCATAGTGTAATCAAGCCATGAAAGGGAAATAAAATAACTAAGTATCAAAAATACAAAGTCTAACATTTCTTGTGAAAAATAATGTAGTTTTGGAGCTTCTAGAGGAGATTGCAGCATTACACTACAATTTGTTTTGTACAAATTTGCAAATTGCTAGTAAAATCATGAAGCCTATGTCAATGTGTCATTTAAAATAAATGTGTGGCTATTTTAAATCCATGTTAATGTCATGTCAAGGTTCATGTAGACGTCCACATCCAAATTTCATTAAATTTTTTTAAAGGGCATCAACTAAAGAGAATAGATGGGGATGTGGAAAAGATATGCACTCTTGCTCCTTTACAAATTTAGATGTGAAGTCCGTAAAACCATAGCATTCAAATTTGCACATGAGAACCAAGATCCTACCAAGTACAAATGTGCATGTAGGGTCCAAAATTTTGCTACAGGCAAGATTGGGCACATGTCAGTGTTAGGTTGAATGATGACCTTGAAATCGGGAAAAAAGTGCAGTTTATGCAGGTGAAGGAAACAAGAAATGGAAGTTGGCCCCATAATATGTTTTGATGCAACTGTTTCACCATTAAGGATGATCCAATGCATGGGCAGAACAAGAAGGAAACATGATGGTCGAGTTGTCATTTTAGCCACCAAAGGATCATAATTACAGTGATATGTGGAGAAGCAAGCAAAATGCAAGGCATTAGGAAAACACATGTAAAATGGTCGAATCAAAATCTTCAATTTTCACTCCAGTCTCCATGCCACATAACTATCAACCAGAGGTATAGTTTGATAAGATGTCAATTTAAAAGTTCATTCATTAGGGGAGGAAATCAATAGGGGATCTAGCGTTAAGAGATCTAGGGTCTGATGAATTGTCAGAGTCAAAAACGAATTTACTTCAGAAATATTTTGGTTCTAAAACTAAGGGGTTTTGTAAACAATATATCATTACATTTCCTCAACATCAATTATTTCTATCACGTGTGTATAATGTAAAATATTTAGTCAGAACAACAAAAATTTTGATTGATGCATGACAATTCCTTAAAGAGCATAAGGCACTTTTGACGGCTTCCAAGAATTTTGTCCCAAATAATGAATTTGGAACTTATTCAATGGAGCATGTATCAGATGATACAAATGATGTTGTATTACAAGGGAAAGGCATTGATATCATTGGGCCTTTTTCACCTTTACAGTCCATTAGAATTATCTAATAAGGTGGTAACTAATTCACAAGTAATTTTACAAGAAATGGATGTTTCTATAGATCCATTCTATGGTGGAGAGAGATGGTCCAATTTCAATGGAGATTTTCAAAGGAGAAACAAGGTTTCGAGATTCTGGGAGGAGATTGCAACATTGCACCATGACCTTATTCATGTAATTTTTGAAGTGCATATGAATGTTCGAAGCCCGTGGTAAGTGCCATCAAAAACAAGTCAGGGAATGTTTTAAGCCTGCACTAATATCTTAGGTCAAATTCACGTGGGAATATATGGTCAAATTATAAGAAATTTTTCAAAAATGGCATTGACTTGACAAACAAGTGTGGAGATGTAGAGAAGATATGCACATTTGCACTTTTGTAAATGTCAAATCAAGGTACACAAACCTACCAATGGCCAAATAGTGCAAATGTGCACGTGAAGTGTGAAATCCCACAAATACAAAATGAATAAAAAAAGATACACATGCCATTGTCTTGTTTAGGGTTCTCCTATACATGGCAACAATTCTTGTGTTTTGAAATCCAAGCTACTATTGTTAAGGAAGGACATATGGCTAGAACATCTTTCCCAACCAAGATTAGATGTCATTGAACATCTCATAAACCTTCAAAATAATCAACCAAAAGCACTTGTTTTCAAGTTCCATTGATGAGAAGCTTCGATCTGGAAATAAGGGTACCTTAGAGGAAGAGTTGGAAAATATGCTAGATAGAGTTCTATTTTTGTTCTATTTTATTCAAGGAAAAGATGTATTTGAAGCATTATATAATAAGGATCTTGCCAAAATATTGTTATTTCTAAGCGTAAGAAAAAATGCGGTAGCCAGTTCACAAATAAACTCAAAATTATTGTAGGAGATCGATGATTCGTTCAAACAGTCATCAAAGCCAAGGACAAAGCTTCCTTTAGGAATTGAAATGAGTGTTCATGTTTTAACATTTGGGTATTGTTTTGGAAGCACAATCACTGAAAGGGATGGGTGAATTAGTGTCCTCAAAACATTCATACAATTCTACTTAAGTATACATGAACCATTCATATAAATATGAACATCTAACAAAAATATGCAACCATAAAAAATCATGAAATAAGATAACACATTACATATGTGAGAAATGATCAAGGGAAAAAATCCATTGATCTATGTAAATGGACTACATTATTATAGTATAAACATTAATTTTTAGTGAAGCACCAACTCCATATGAAACACCAACCCCAACTAGTCAAGCACCCACTCAACTAGGATTTAGCAATCACCAACCTGCAAGGAGGCACCAACATCCCAAATGACTTGAGACCAACTCAACCCCCTGATTTATTTGATCACTTTCAAAAAAAATTGTTTCTCACACAATATATTATGATCTATTTCTTTATCTCTTCACAATCTTATCCCTCTCAAACCGCCTTCTTGGCTTTTTGGCTCAATTAGGTCTCTTCAAGACTGATTAGGTCAAATGACCTTAGTATTAATATGCAAACACACTTTCAAATCATTAATATATATCCTATACACTCCTATTATAATCTACAAGACCTCTTTTTTCTCAATAATTTTCTATCTCATTTGCATACTCTCTACATACACCAATAGGACTAAAATTATCTTGTATATATATCATTCCTTGTTCATATGCCACTTAGTCAGCTACTGACCCTTAAACTATTAGGTCAACCATGGAATAGGTATTATGACATCTCATAAACATGAATAAAATGATCTTTGAGTCCTTTTATGTCTGACATAACTCAATTAGCCCTCATTTCACTTTTAGGTCTTATGGAGACCTATTAGGCCTTCTTAGGCACATGTTACACTTTGCCTTCCTTAAAACACTTTCAAACTCCACACACAAAATTAAAATATCATATAAAAATCAAATATACCCGTATTTATGTCTTCTAGGCTCAGCAATATATTTTATAATAAATCACTACTTGAAACCCTTCATTAGTACTCAATCCTATTAGGTCTATCTACACCAAAAATCTACCTTTCAATACTAAGGATCAAACTTACTTAATACACTCAAACATGATCAAAAAAGTACATATATTATATATAAATTTAGATTCACCAAAATATGCTTTAAACACTTCAACTTAGGGCAAAAATACTTAAAGTCATCATTTCAATATGCTCACTTAAAACTACTAGGACTATCAAAAGCCAGTCATGAAACTAGTTGATATAAAACACCTAAAAGGACACTTTAAATGTTATTAAATACATTAAAAATACTCTATAACATCTTCAAAACAACCTCAACCACAAAAACCACAAGCTATAATATCAAACATTGGTCTTGCAGACCAATCCTCTGACCTTATCTCACACAGTCTTGCATGAGCCAGACAAGCCATTTTGACTTCAAATTTGAAGCCTCTTACAATGACTTCAAAGATTAAAAAAATTATTAACATGAATTTCAAGTCAAAAATAATAACACCATGTACATTATATACTTCAACATAGGGTATAGAGCCTCAAACTGATTATTGTAACTTGCTTACTTAGAATTGCCAATTTACCTTAAAACACAATCATGGTGATATTGAACTTCAACACATGTATGATCAATTTCAGGGAATTAACTACATGAAAATTATTCTATGATATCTCCAAACCATCTTTAAATACAAACATCATATGGTCTAGTGGTAACTACTGGTCTTATAGACCAATTTATTGATCTTACTCCACACAATCTTTATAGACCTAGACAAGCCATTTTGGCTTCATCATTTTCACCATTTTACCTAAATTCAAAGATTTATATTAAGCATTAATAGTACATAACAGTCCCAAAAAACTTCTCCATGCATTGGTATTATCACTCTATCATGATAACATATTCCCATTCATCTTCTCAATACTGCCTAGGTTTCTCAATATTTGCACCATTAGGCTTGTTAGTGATTGGCTAAATTGGACAACCAATTTATCACACTTAAGGAATAAAAACTATCTTAAAACCTTCATGGACATGAAACATGATTCTATACCTACTTCCTCCATCCATTTGCTTAACAAGTCCAATACAACTTTTGTCTTATATATCAACTTCTTAAAAAATAAGCATATAACTCCTCATTTTCTTTCTCCTTTCACTAAATAATACCACCTAGAGGTACTTGGGAGAGTCCACTATAACCTCTAATATATTACCTAATCAATTCAATCCATCCTGATCACTTTTTATCAACATATTCAACATCAAGTCCTTATTAGGGTTATAGGAGGGTTTAAACTTGTTTCCACTGTTAACTATCGTTCATAAACCATAACCCCTTAATCCAAAAGCTAAATATTAGAATTTTGATCTAAAAAACTCCCTCATATACCATGAAATTATATTTTATTATTCAAATGTTTGATGAGCTAGTAAGCACAACAAAATCCTTCTTGGGTTGAGAATCTTTCATTTTGTGCACTTGACGGACATAAAAACCATTTTCATGCTTTGTCCTTCAAACTATGACCTCAAAATGCATGAAAAAAATTGAAACAACATAATTTAAATTTAAAAATGCTTACATGTGTTGAAACACCTTAAAATCTCATCATCATCACTCATGAGTCCACACTCTCTCTTTGCTCTCTAGACCTTGACCTACAAACCATATTAGGCCTTAAAATTGACCTTCATGCCTCTTTTCATATGATATCCACCTCACTCACATACTAAATCAAGCTATCTCATGATTAAACACTACCATACATCTTTCATATGCCTTGAAAACATATCATGATACCTCATTAGGCCATGTAGAGTCTAGAAGTAGTCTCTGGTAGACTTGATTAGTAGATCCTACTCCTCTAGCCTCACCTTTAGAGTCTCTCGAGTTCTTAAATGCCTCATATGCAAACCCCATACAACCAATCATGTCCATGTGAATTTATCTCCCCATGGTACCATGCTTATACCTTCTCATAAGGTCTCTTCATGCCATGACTAAACTTAGGATACTTAAGCATTTGACCTCAAAGACTTACTACTTATGAATTTGTTAGCAATGCCAACAAGACAACAACATTCACAACCATTTCAATATTATCTTTCACACGAAATACCCTCAATTCCCATAGGCTTGTCACAACACACACTACTAACTAGTCTTTCTTACAATAACACTCTTTGTAGAGCTACGTGTCATCATACCTTCACAAGAACCTTTAATGGCAATATTGATAACTTCAAGACAACTTGAACCTTGACATCAACAAAAATAAAAGATATTAGTTACCCTATAATTCTCTCTTGCCTTCAAATTGTCTCTTGACCTCATAGAGACCTAGAGTTTCATAACCATGCTTCAATGCTCACTTGACCATCTTACCTATTTGTGACAATCAAGACTCACAAGATGTAACAAAAATTTTATTGACATCAATGATAATCTTAGTGACATAAATAATGATAACATGTCAATAAACTCCCCCTTTATTATTTATGGTAAAACAGTATTTAATTTGATCACTCTTGATCACTCTCATCTCCCCTAATCTGGTTAATCTCATTTATTTAACTTTCTTCCTATTTGATAGTAATGACAAAGGGTAATACATACTACAAATTATGAAACGACTCTTTCTCCTTCTTTGAAAATTAAACTCATAAACAAAAAAATAAATAAAACTACCAAGTTCCCCCTTAGACTAAGCATCCACCATGATTCTAATAATTGAAGAGAGTCTCCATAAAGCCTAATGGAGTCACCCCTTTCATAGGACACTAAAATAACAAAAACTCAGGTAATTCCCATATCTTCATGCACTCACAAGATTGAATATCTTTAAAAATCCCTTAGGGGTTAATTTGCACCTTAGGCTTGACCTCTTCATCAACCATTTGATCAATAATAGGAGTTGGTATCAGACATTACTAAATTGATTTCACATCTGAAGTATGCTCTATCATAATAACTAATCTGCTTAGACTTCTAGACTAATCATAACTCATCTTTACTAGATTTAGTTTCCACACATTTTATTGCCTTCTCTCTTGCACTATATGGGATTCAAACCTCTTATTTTGAATTGACGGCCATCTAACTCTATTAGGATAGAATCTTTCAATGTGTTCCACATTATGATAATTGTAGCAAATAAACTCATTCATACCTCTTGACTGATGATTCCTTTCATAATCCCATGCATATTCATTTTTAGATTGTCTTCTACATTCTCTTGCTTTATGACCAAATTGATTGCATATCAAATAATAACCATTAAATGAATTAGAATATCCCATAACATTAGGCTATCCTATTGGTCTTTTCATGTTGACCTTATTTTATTCATTACCCTTCTCCTTGACTTGAGCTATCTCCTTTTAGTATTTTATTGAAAACAAGACCTAGTTTATCACTTTCATAGTAGTGAATACTCAAAAAATTATCTAAAGCATCAATACTCTTTTCAAACTTCATAAATATATTCAACTTACTAGATACTTGATCCAACTCAGCTTTTAAGGGTTCCATTTTAGTTCCATACCTAGTGCAATCTTCCTCTTTAGATTTTAAGCTAATAGTGACTATTTGCATTTATGCTTCAATATGATTGATGATATCATCACACACCTTCGATTTGTTATAAAATATCTCCTCAAAAAAAACCAATATGCTCTTTGTATTCCTTAATAAATGACTTCAATTTATGATTCTTCTTTTTTTAGAACTTTAACTCCTCTAAAACACTCACCAATTCTGCCTCAAGATTCACTTTAGCCTCTTCTTCATCTTTTTGTTCATTATTCATAAGGCCCTTTCTTTTTTAGTAACCCTCATTATCTATTCTTATACTCATAAATAAGGTTTCATCATTTTCATTTTCATGTTCATTGTTTTCATCATCACTATCAGATGTACTTGTGTCACATCAAATGAGCTATTATCTTTTTTAGCATAGAGACTTCTCTTGTTTTTTAATGACCCTTTCCTACCTTCATAATTCCTAAAATATTTTTTGATTTTTTCAATCTTATAGACCTTATTATAATCACCATGATGTTCATCATGTTCTTCATTATGCTCAATCTTATCCCTATTAGGACACTTATATGAAAAGTGATTAATCTTACCATAGTTGAAACATTTGAAAGGCAATTGATCCTTGTACTTACCAAATCCAAACATTAATTTCCTAGTAAACATGGATATCAATTCATCATCATACTTATCTAAACATCCCTCATCCTTGATCTTCTTGGATTTTGACTTCTTCTTAGATTTGAAAGTTATTTCCTTCTTGGGAGGTCTTCCTTCATTTATTCTTACCTCATAGGCAGTCAAGATGCCATGAAGCCCATCCATATCCAACTTTCCAAATCTTGTATTTATTATACTAAAAACACCTTAAAATCAAACTTAGGAGTCAGTGATATCAATACCTTTTGAAAACTTGTATACTCTTTCACTTCTTATCCTAGTCCTCTAATGACATTCACAACACTATCAACCCTTAATATGTAGGATGCAATACTCTCATCTTCTCTCATACTCATACTTTTAAACTACCTTTTTTGAGTTTATAATTTAATCAACTTCACCTTGGTGTATTATTAATAAATAGTCTTAAACTTATCATATATTAACTTGGCTGACTCACAGTGCATCACCTTTACAAACTTTGCCTCTAATAAACCACATAGAATTGCATTAATTGCCTTGGAATTTCTCTCACTTTCCTTCTTGACTGCTACATCAGTTGGTGGTAAAAGAGGTGGAGTGTATCCATCCACAACTGACCACCATATGTCATGGCCCATTGACATTATATATGTCCTCATTCCTATGATACAAAAATAATATTTAGTCCCATTAAAGAATGGAGCCTTATTGTTAAAGAAACCACCTTGAGCTTGTTGACTATCCATTCCTACTTATAGGATTTCCTTTAGCCTATTAGGCCTAATTCCAAGGATGTACAATGATACCAATTAACAATTAGTGTCTAAAAAAAATTCATAAAGTTTTGCTTAAGCATACATTAACCATTCATACAAACATGAACATCTAGCAAAGCATATGCAACCATACAAGATGAAATAAGATAACACATTACATATGTGGGAAACCCTTTATGGGAAGAAAAACCACAAATATCTACAAATAGAATACACTCCTATAGTATAAAAAATATTTTTTAGTAAATCACTAACTCCACATGGATCACCAACCCCAACTAGTCAAACATCAACTCAAGTAGGCTTTAACAAGCACCAACCTACAAGAGGGTACCAACCTCCTACATGAGTCAAAACCAAATCACACACCTAATTTATTTGATCACATTCATAACACTATGTTTCTAACATAATATATGATGATCACTTTCTTTATCTCTTCACAGTCTTATCCCTCTAAAACTACCTTCTAGGCTTCTTCGCTCCACTGAGTATGTTCAAGACTACTTAGGTCATATGATAATTATATTCATATCGAAAAATAATTTAAAATATTCATTAAAAATACTCTACACTCCTATGATGTTCTGCAAGACCTCTTTCTTCTCAACAATGTGTTGTCTCATTTGCATAATGTCTACATACACTAATAGGACTCAAATTATTTTGTATATATATCATTGCTTGTTCATATAATACTTATTTAGCTACTCACCCTTAACATATTAGGTTATACATGTAATAGGTCTTAATACGTCTCATAAACATGAATCTAATGAGATTTGAGTCCCTTTAGGTCTGACATAACTCAATTAGGTCTAATTTCACTTTTAGGTCTCATATAGACCTATTAGGCCTTCTTAGACAGATTACACTTTGCCTTCCTTGAAACACTTTCAAACACCACACATAATAGTAACATATCATATAAAAATCAAATATACCCATATTGATGTCTTCTATGCTCAAAAATGCATTCTAAAATAAATCACTACTTGAAACCCTTCATTAGTATTCATTCTTATTAGGCTTGTGTACACCAAAAAATTATCTTTCAATACTGAGGCTCAAACTTACTTAATACACTCAAACATGATTAATTAATTAAATATATAGAGTCTCTATGACAACAAGGTCATAACCATATGCTTTAAACACTTCAAATCAGGGCAAAAAGGCTTAAACTCATCTTTTCAATATGCTCACTTAGAAGTATTAGGACTATCAAAATCTAGTCATGAAACTACTTGAAATCTGACACATGAAAGGACACTTTTAGTGTTCTTAAATATTATTTTAAAATATTATTTAAAATATTCAAAATAACCTTAATCACAAAAACTAGTATCTATAATATCAAACAACGGTCTTGTAGACCAATCTTGTGACCTTATCTCGCACATGCTTGCATGAACTAGACAAACCATTTTAACTTTAAATTTTTCAACCTCTTACACTAACTTCCACTATTTCAAAAATCATGACAAATAATTTAAAATTATCAAAAAATAACACCACTTTCATTATATACTTCAACTCAATGCATGGAGCCTCAATCTCATCATTGCATCTTGCGTACTCAGAATTGTGAGTTTATCTTAAAGAACAATCATGTTGATATTGACCTTAAATACATATATTATCACTTTAAAAGACACGAAATGTATTAACCTGATCTTATGACATATCCAAACCATATTTCAATATAAACATCATATGCTCTAGTGGAAACAATTGGTCTTAAAGACCAACTAGTTGATCTCACTACACATAGGCCTCACTAAGCCAAACAAGCCATTTTGTCTTCATCATTTTCCCCATTGTGCCTAAATTTCATGATTTATACCAAGCACTAATATTTCATACAAGTCCCAAAAAATATCTCCATATACTTGGTTTTATCACTCTATCATGATAACACATTGTTATTCATCTTCTCATTACTGCCTAGCTTTCTCATTATTTGCACCAATAGGCTTGTTGGTGACTGCCTAACTTGGATGACTAGTTTATCACGAGTAATAAAACGTATCCATAAACCTTCATTTAAATTAAACATAATTTTCTACCTTATTCCTCCATCCATTTTCTTACTAAATCTAATACAACTTTTGACTTATACAACAACTTCTTCAAATATAAGCTTGTAGCTCATCATTTTCTCTCTCCTCTCACTAACCAATAGCATATGGAGGTACCTAGAAGATTTCATTATAATCCCTAATATACTACCTAATCAATTCAATCATTCTTGAGAATGTTTTATCAACATCTTCAGCATTGGTTCCTTTTTAGGGTTCAAGGAGGGTTTAAACCTATTTCCAATATTAATGATTGTTCATAAAGCATAGCCCCAATCCAAAAACTAATATATTTATTTTTTATATATGACCCTCCCAAATATAATTTTAACTTATTATTTTCCCATGCAAAGTTTTAATGAGTTAATGATCATAATAAAATCCTTCTCGAGTTCAGAATCCTTCATTTTATGTACTCGAGAGACCTAAAACTACTTTTCATGCCTTATCCTTCAAACTATGACCTCAAAATAAATGAACTGTTAGCATATTATTGTATTTACCTTAGGTTATTTACTAAGGTAATTTATGTTGTTTAGTTGCCTTAACCACTTTGCTTAAGAGGTTAGTTGTTTGTTCGGTCTTTGCTATTTCATGTAAGCCGACGTAGGTTAGTTTTCTTATACCCGTCTCATGCTTCATAGGTATTTCATTTGTTTGCCTATTTAATAGGCCTTCATGCTTGGTTGAATACGTTGAACATGTGTTCTGCTATTCTCAATCTCATTTTTTCTCTGTGTTTTGTTTAATCTAATATGGTATCAGAGCCTATGGTTTGTAGAACCTGAGTGGAGGTTTGTGGAAGCCAGAAAGAGGTTGGTGTCTTGCCAGGGAGGAGAGAGAAAGCATCACATAATTTGGAAAACTCAACCAGAAGGTCTGAAAATTGCCAAGAAGCATCAGAAGGCTAAATAAGACCAAAAGGAAGTGAAAATAGGCTGTTTTAGAGGCTCAAAAGCCTCTGTTGAATTTATCTATGTGCATGAGTGTCGTACGGATTCGGCAAAATTAAAAAAAATCATTTCTTCATCTTTTTCAGTGAAACAAAAGTCTAAATCGTGAGTTAAATCAAAACTAAGACACTGGTGAAAATGGTTTGCAATTTGGTTGAGAAACGGGCTCAGAATCTTCGCCTGAAGTTTCAGAGATAGGCCAATTTTCTGATTGGCTGAATTTTTTTATAAAATTTTTAGCCTAAAGTTTTAATATTTCAATTATTTTTATTTTTTAAATTGAAATAAATCAAAACTTTAGCCAATAAGGGTTATTGGGGACCTACCGCTGACTAATAATCACGGAAGCATCTGGAAAGCTAAAAAAATTACCATTTTTTGGGTTTTTAATCTGGATGTCAATGGAGAAAGAATTTTTTAAATCGAAATTATAGTTTTTCCCAATTTAATTGTTTTAATGGTAGAATTTTTAGGATCTTGAAAACGGTATTGAGTTTGTTGCTGAAAACAAATAGGGTTGTTCAGTGTCAATATAGAATCAGTGTGTAGAAGGAATTAAAAAAAAGGTCACTATAGTTTTTTGGATTTTATCATTTTCATGAAAAACTAGGTAAAATGGCTAGTATTCAACACCTATTACTACCAGATTCTCAAAAATTGACTAGCAAGAACTTTAGTTTGTGGAGTCACAAGGTTTTGACAATATGTGAATATCTGAATATTGATCAAATAGTGCTTAGTAAAGATCAAAGGCCTACCACTACTACCAATGACTATGATAAACATCATCGTGAGGCTCTCATGTTGTTAAAATTGTCAGTAGCAGATAATCTAATCTCAGAGGTCAGAAATGTGACTATAGCATCAGATTTATGGAAAATTTTATCTTCAAAATATCAGGGTTCTGAAGTTGGTAGAGTGTTGTATTTGAATAATTTTTTATTTTCCACTAAGATGCAAGAAGGTGGCTCCATTTCTGAGTTTTTATTGTAGATCAAGGACTTCAGTGACTAGTTGAAAGCAGTGTAGAAACCTATTGATGAGCAAGATTTGATTGCTCTTGTTATGAAAAATATTCCACCATCTTTGAATCATTTATGGAGTCCTTGCACATGATTGTTGAGATGCAGACTTTGGATTTTGAAACATTATCTACATTGCTATTGCAAAAAGAGAGATGACAGGAGCAGGCAGTGTTGTCTACATCCACTTCCACAGAGAGTACATTCTTTATCAAGGAAAAGGGTAAGTAGTCTAGTAAAAATAGCTATCCATCAGAATTTTCACAAGTAAGTGGTAATAAGAGATCTAAATGGAAATGTTTTTACTGTAAGAAACCTGGTCACCTTAAGAAAGATTGTAGGAAAAGACAACAGGATATGGCTAACCCCAAAAAGAAAGATCATCATGTGAATATAGTTAAAGGTGAAGGCAAGGAATCACCATATTTTGCTTTCATGGCTTCCAGTGGTAATTCTGTGGTGGATCGAGCTTGGTACTTTGATTCAAGGGCATCTCACCATTATACATGCCATAAGGACTGGTATGTGGATTTTATTGAAGATAACAGTAGTAATGAATCTGTATCTTTGGGAGATGGTACAACATATTTTGTGAAAGGATTTGGTAATGTTCATATAAGTTTTAATGGTACAGTAAATTATACATTTAAGAATGTTAGGTATGTACCGAATATGAACAAAAATCTTCTTTCAATCAGTGAGATCACCTCAAAATCTAATTTTGTTGTAAAATTTCAACAACAATGTTTAGTCACCACTAAAGATAACAAGATTATTGCTGTTGGGATCGATGAGAAAAGCTTGTATAAGCTTGCAAATCCAATCAAAGCAAAGGAAAGTGCACTTATAGTAGTTGATAGCACAAGTTCACTATGGCATGAAAGGTATGGGCATTTGAATTTTTAGTGTTTGACTGCATTGAGTGAGACTAAGATGGTTAAGGGGATTCCTTCTATTCGACATAGTCATCATGTATGTACTAGATGTCAGTTGGGGAAGCAAGTTAGACATTCATTTGATGTTGGTAAAGCTTCGCAAGCAAAGGGAGTATTAGATTTGGTACATGTGGATTTGCATGGTCTAATGTAGACACCTACCCCTTCTGGTGCCCATTATTTCCTATTACTGGTTGATGATTTCTCTAGGAAAAAGTGGGTATACTTTCTAGTGAAGAAATCTGATTGTTTTTCTAACTTTCTTACTTGGAAAGCTATGGTTGAAAAACATGTAGGACGGCCAGTGAAATCTCTTAGAATAGATAATTGGGGTGAGTTCATCTAAAAATAGTTCAAGGAGTTTTGTGCCATTGAAGGCATACACAGACAATACACTACACCTTACACTCCACAGCAAAATGGAGATGTGGAAAGGCGTAATAAGACAGTGATGGACATGGCTCGCTATATGGTCCCAAGCAAAAATGTCTGATACAGGTATTGGGTAGAGGCAGTGAATACAACAATATACATCATCAATAGAATTCCTACAAAAGCTTTAGAGAATATGACTCCAAAAGAGGCTTGGTCAGGTCAAAATCTAGATGTAAGTGATTTTACAATTTTTGGTTGTGTAGCTTTTGCAGTTATTCCTAGTCAAAAGAGAAAAAAATTGGATGCAAAAATCAAAACATACATGTTTGTTTGATATAGTGATCAATCAAAGGCCTACAAATTACTTTATGTTTCTACTAACAAAGCTGTGGTAAGTAGAGATGTCATAGTAAATGAACAAATGCCATACTTCATAGCAACTGGTCAAGTTTTAGATATTCAGTCATTGTTATCTAATGATTCAATTATTAGTTATAATGTGAAAAGTGAGCACGATTCTTGTTCATTAGTGGAATCACATTCCAAGGAGGGAATTGATACAGGTCATTGTGAGGTTCCAGCAGAACAACCAAAGAAGCCAAAGTGGTATAATGCCACAATTAAAGCACTAAAAGAAGGAGACTTGCCATAAGTTGTGGAAGGTAGAAGACTGAGATTGGGAAAGTAGTTTGGTAATAGAGGTGAGCAAGTCAATCTTGCTCTAACAACTGATGTTTCACAAGTATTTGAGCCTAATTATTTTTCAGAGGCCAAAGGGAAGTTTGAGTGGGAATCAGCTATACAATTGGAATATGATTCCTTGATGAAAAATAAGACTTAGAAGTTGATGGAACTACCACTAGGAAAGAAATCCATTGGTTGTAAGTGGATTTATAAGGTAAAATACAAAGTAGATGGTTCCTTGGACAAACACAAAGCCATACTTGTTGCAAAAGGTTATGCACAAGAGGAAGGGGTTGATTATGAGGAGACTTTTGCTCCAACCACCAAGATGGTAACTTTTCATTTGATTATTGCTATTGCTGCTTAGTTTGGATGGCAGGTGCACCAAATGGATGTAAAGAGTGCTTTCTTTAATGGAGATCTGGAGGAGGAAGTCTACATGGTTTAGCCACAGGGTTTTCAAGTTTTTGGTAAGGAACATCTTGTTTGCAAGTTGATCAAGTCCTTGTATGGACTTAAGCAGGCTCCTTGAGCCTGGTATACAAAAATAGACTCATATCTTAAGGAGTCAGGTTTCAAAAGGTGTAACTTAGAACCAACTCTCTATGTAAAATTGTCTGGTGATGATATCTTGATTCTCATTATATATGTTAATGATATAGCCATCACTGGGAGTAGTACTAGTCTCATTTAGCAAATGAAAGCTAATGTTTATTGTACTTTTGACAAGACAGACTTAAGACTACTGAAATACTGTTTAGGTGTTGAGTTTTGGCAAAGTGGTAATATTGTATTCGTGTCACAGAATAAGTACGCCAGTTCATTGCTAGAAAGGTTCAAAATGATGGATTGTAATCAAATTCACACACCTATAGAAGCAGGAGCTAAAATTTCAACAAACACTAATTCACCTCTGGTCAATGAAACAGTGTATCGGCAGCTAGTGGGTAGTCTCATTCATGTCACTACCACCAGACTGGATATTTTTTTTGTAGTAAGTTTTCTATCTCGCTTCATGTCTAAACCACAAGAAGTCCACTGGTTAGCTGCAAAATGAGTATTAAGATATGTCAAAGGTACTCTCGACTTTGGCATACTATATAAGAAGTTTGTAGATTTCAAATGTTTAGGATATTCTGATTCTGATTGGGCAGGTTTAGTTGATTCAAGAAAATCTACAACAAGGTATGTTTTCACTTTTGGTTCAAGAGTTTTCTCATGGCAGAGCAAACTACAAACTACAGTGGCATTATCTTCAACAAAAGCAGAGTATAAAGCTATGGTTAGTGTAGGTTGTGAAACCATGTGGATAAAGAAAATTTTAGAGGATCTTCAGTTTGAGTCATCAAAGCCTACTCCAATTTTTTGTGACAACCAAAGTGTTTTGAAGATGGTGAAGAATCTAGTATTTCATGCTAGGACCAAACACATTGAGGTTCACCATCATTACATTCGATAGTTGATTACAAATGAAGACATCAGTCTCTTCTACTGCCCCATTGTAGAGCAGCCAACTAATTTAATGACCAAACCACTTGGTACAAACAAGTTCATAAAATTCAGAGATGAACTTGGTCTTGTTTCTGGTTTAGTCATTAAGGGAGGGCGTTAGAATATTATTGTATTTACCTTAGGTTATTTACTAAGGTAATTTATGTTGGTTAGTTGTTTGTTCGGTCTTTGCTATTTCATGCAAGCCAATGTAGGTTAGTTTTCTTATACCTGTCTCATGCTTCATGGGTATTTCATTTTTTTTTGATTTAATAGGCCTTCATGCTTGGTTGAATACGTTGAACATGTGCTCTGCTATTCTCAATCTCATTTTATCTCTATGTTTTGTTTAATCTAATATGAACAAACTTTAAAAAACATAAATTACCTCTAAAAATTCTTTCATGATTTTAATAAACTTTAAATATGATCATGACCCTTCATTAGGGCATGCTTTCTCTCTTTGCTATCTAAACCTTGACATGCAAACCACATTAAGCCTTGAAACTAACCTTCATACCTCTTTCCATGTGATCTCAACCTCAATCCCATACTAAAACAATTTATCTCAATATTAAATACTTCCATTCATCCTTCACATGCCTTGAAAATAGATCATGATACCTCATTAGGCTAGGCAAGGTTTAGAAGTGGTCTAGTTGCATACTTGATATGTAGATATTACCACTGTAGGCTCACCTTGAGACTCTCATGAGTGATTAAATGCCTCGCATTCATTCTCAATAAACATCATACAACCACACATTCATGTGTGTACTTATCTCACCAATAAACCATACTTATACCTTCTCACAAGGTCTCTTCATGCCATGACTAGGCTTACGCTACTTAAGACTTGACCTTAAAGACCTGATACAAATGCATTTGTCAATAATAGAAACAAGAAAAAAAAATCACAACTAATAAAATATTCTCTTTCACACTAAATACCTTCTATGTTCATAGGCTTGTCATACGACACACTACCAACTGGTCTTGCTTATAGTAACACTCTTTGCAAACATACTTATCATCATACCTTCACAATAACCTTCAATGGTAACACTAACAAATTCAATCTGACCTGAACCTTGAGATCAACCAATATAAAAGACATTAGTTTCCTTAAAATTCTCTCTTTCCTTCAAATTCTCTCTTGCCTTTAAATTCTCTCTTGACCACATGAAAACCTAGAGCCTCATAACCATGCTTCAATGTTCAGTTGACTATCATACCTCTTTCAGACAATTAGGATGTACAAGATGCAACAACAACTTCAATGACATCAATGACCATCTAAGTGACATCAATGACAATAACATGCCAACATATGTGTCAACACATCTAATCACATCCCAATGGACCTCAACTCTAATGTGAGGTCAATTGTGGAATTTGAACATAGATCGGGGATAGGAGATGTGTTATAAATCACATATTTTGGTGTGATGTTTATTTTTCTCCTTTTATATTACCTTTTGATAATTTCCTTTTATTTTAAATGATTTTTCTTTGAACTATTGATGTCTTTTTTTATTCCTCCTTTATATGTATTTATAAAACCAAACATATGTTAAAAATGGCTATCATTTGAAAACTTTGGACTTCGTTGCTAAGAAAGAGATCTTAGATAGCATGGTGTCTAAAATCCTTTTTTATTCATGTGAAATGAAATTTCTATCTTAACTTTGACCTTGTTTTATCCAAATTAGAATGAAAGGGAGGGAAATCAAGGGATAATGAACCTGAAACAATTTGAATTAGTTCAAATCACAAAAAATATGGAAATGTGAAAAGGGATATAATGATAGGTAAGTATGATTACTTATCATAATAATGTATCTAAGTATAGGAAAACATAATAGTATTATTTTATGTGAAAGTTTTATCTACAATAGAAACAAAAATTGAGGCTACAAATATAGGTTAATAACCTTGTAACCATATTATAACATTCTAGAAAAAAATTAGTCAATTTAGTAAATATGTTTGAAATAATATGTAGATCTTATGACGAGAGCTTGGTTCTATCCATGGTCTTACACTACAACACATACAAAAGAAATCAGGTGATTTCAAAAAAGACAAAAATATTATTTTGTAGGAGATCTTGGTCCTCTATTCATGGTCTTCAACTACAACTCATAAAAGATAAACCCAATTGAGTGTAAAAATGGTCAAAATGGTATTTGTGAGGAGAGTCTGGTCCTATCCATGGTCTTAAAATATAAATTATAGAATAAAAATATAAGTGGGTGTAAAATGCATTACAAAGTAACAAACTTTGTGATTAAAAGAGAAAAAATAAAAGGTATTCATGAGGAAAACTAGGTCTTATCCACTATATTACAATGTAACTCAAGAATTAAAAAAATAAAAGGACCAAAAAAAAGGACTCAATTTTACATATAAAAGAGACTGCTACAGAGGATGAGATCCTTGGAGGAGTATTTCAAAAAGTGTTAGTAGAACAATATATATAAGTATGATAAGAAGGGAAATATTAAAGACAAATATGTCTTCAAAAATTGTGCATTAGTGGGTTCTTTTAAAACATGGATTTCATTAGTTTGTAGGCAATAGGAAATAAGACTAAGAATGTCTTTCAAATCATATTTTCCTTATTTATCATGGGTGTAGTCTAACTAAAGGACTAGATCACCGACATTAAAAGTTTAGGCTTTAACGTTTTTATTATGTTGTTTGGAGATGCGAGAATTATATTGATAGTTATGTTGAAGAGAGGATAGACGGTGTTCATCAAGAGGGTCTATGGCATGAAGGCAATATTTGCATAACTCTTCACTGTAAATTATATCATGGAGATGTATGCAAATATGTGAGTTTGAATTCTAATGGTAAGATGGATTCAAAACCATATAGTACCAATATGCTTCCCTAGTGGTAGTACGTATGTAGTATGAAAGGCCTAAAGTGCAAGATATAAGTGGAGATACCAATTAGTTCAAGTTTATTAGATGGTATTTTGTAGAATTTTATTGATTTTTTTCTTAGTGGCCTCTACTTGGCCATTGCATTATGGATGGTAAGGTGTGAAAAATTTGTAGGAAATTTTAAATTTAGTAGATAATTGTCTCATCTCTATGTTTATTAAATTTCCACCATTATCAGTAATGATAGTATGGGTAACTTTATATAAATAAATGATTTGGTTAAGGATAAATTTAAAAATAGTGGTTCACATGACATCGACAAGAGACATGGGTTCTACCCAATTAGGAAAATATTCAATATTAGTAATGATAAATGTTTGACCATCTTGTGATTGAGGTATTACCAATGATAACTAATCCCCATATGGAGAATGACTAAGTATATTCCGTGGTTTGAAGCTTAGCTAGTGGTGAATGGATTACATCATCATGAAGTTGGCAAGGATTACACTTTTTAGCAAAATTGATGGCATCAATTTATAAAGTAGGTAAAAATTATACCATATGTCATCATTTACATCTTATATTATGTTTTCTATAATTACCACCATAAATGCCCCCATGTTCTTGTTTGATGAATAAGTTAAAGTTATCATGCTTGGTTAGTGTGAGTTCTTTAGAGATAGTTATGGGTTGAGGACATGAAGGTACACCATTTTCTATTCTTGTTTTTTCTTCAATGATTATAATATTTCCATATTCAAAATGATATGGAGAATTTGGAAGATAAAAAATAGGATTTAATTTAAGGTCTATGCTAGCAATAAAGATATTAAAATAAGGAGCTTTTTTTTTTAAATTTCCAAGTTTATGATGTTGGTATGGAAGTTGAGGTTATCTATCATGGAGCAACTCAAGTATGGCTTCATCACTAGTGAGCATATATAAGGGTCCATAGTATTCCATGTTTACTTCAAAATCAATTATTTTAGTACTATGGTGGCCATATTTAGAGTGTATTTATCATACATCTATTGCCTTAGCATCAAGGAAAAATTTATGTCTAGGTGGAATTGTTAGCGATGGTTGAGTGGAGTCAACTAGATTGATAATAGGTATATATTATTGTGTTTTATATCAAAATTAATTTAAAGTGATGGGAATAGCCTCATTTATATTAATATAATTGTTAGTAGATTGATTGGTGATATATAAGGTATATAAGGTAATGGAAGTTCTAAATTTTTGAGAGGTAAGATTTGCTCAAAAACCCAATGGGTTTCAAGAAGTGGAAGATTAATTGTAAATACATGGAATTTAGGTGATAACTCACTATCAATTGAAATGACATGAACATTGTAATTGAATTTGGCTAAAGTTTGTGGATAGTGTTGTACGCCCAAGTCTCATGACTAAGTTTAAGCCATTATACAGTTGTCATCATAGGTGTGAGAGATATTGAATGCATGTGTCTCTAAAGGAGAATTAGGATGTACGCCTATATCAAATAATTTTTGAGGTGACATGGTTAAAGGGTCTTGAAATAACTTAGCCACATTATATTCATTATATGTGAAGTCATCTTTTCTTTAAGATACTTCATGTGGATTCATGGAGGATGTTTTGTAAGTGGTAAAAAATAATGAAGACACTCCAAAATATAACGAGGTGAATTAGTAGTATTAAAAGGTATTTATAAGTCATTCAAGTCATAATCATTTGAATTGATAAGAGTGACCTATAAATATAGATTCATGTTGATAAATTCAAGTAAAAGTGCACTATTAACTTGTGGAATGGTCTTATACTGAGATTTGGGGTTGGGTAGTTGAATAAACTATGGATTAGGAACAACCTTATGTATATAATGTTTTTCATTATGGATAAATTTGATACATTAACTTTCTGAGGAGGCAATATCCCTCATGTGATGTGTCCATGGGAGACTTAGAAGTATATTTTAGGATAATGGTAAATGAAGAACCACGAGCTTGGTACATATGGTCTTAGGTCTAATCGTGAGAGGGAGATAAATACAACCATGTGGTTTTTGATTTGCCTTGTTAAATATGTAACATGTGAGACAAGTTCACTTGAAGTGATTATTGTAATACCCAATTTTTTTAATTAGCCAAAGGAATGTAACATTAATCCTTAACCCTTTATTGACTAAGACTTTATGAATAAGGGTGTTATTAATTAAAATTTTGATAAAGAGAGTTAGGTCATAGAATCAAAAGAGAATTTCATAATCTATCATATCATATTTAAGGAATTATATGAAAGATGTGTACTTATGTTAGTGTAGGATATTGAAGTGGTTATTCTACTTCGAGGGAAAAAGGTTCTTAATTTTATTGGAATTTTTTTAATTAAGAATTTGAAGTGGTATGGAGAAGTACAAAATAAATCCATGAGGGGTATTTTACAAGGCATAGAGTTGAGTTCCTCTAAGAAATTACAATGGGATAAAGATGATGAAGAACCAACACAAGGATTGGAGGGGAATATGTTTTTAGTAGGAAGAGAAGTAGTTTGAGGTTCAAATTGAGGAAGTGTTTCCTCATTCAGGTTAGAAGTTATGTTGGTGGTAGTTGTGTCTATGAGAAGCTATTCTTTGGGTGATGGTTTCTTTGGATTTGTGATAGGATCTTTATGGGAAATTTTTTATCGATAATTAACTTTAGATGCATTGAAATATTGAGAATTAGTATAATATTGGTTATAGTTAGTGTCAATTTTATAGATATCCTTTTGGTAATGTTGTGGGTTGGAAGTAGAAAACATTTTTGGATTATTAGAAGAAGAAGGCTTGGTAGCATATTTTTTTAAAAGGAAATACCATAATCATGATGACATTTTTGATCATAGCATCATGATTGAATATATATCTTAACACAAAAGAAATATAAAATTTGGTAATCCCACAACATGTTTCATGGAAATGGTTGACATCGGCATGAAACCAAAAAAAAAAATAGGATCAGACCATGTCAGAGGATTACTGGCATAAGTGAATGGTTTAGAAGGTACTAAAAGTTGTTTTATTTTTTGAATAGATAGGGGTGCATGGGAAGATTTGGGATTATCCATTTTCGATACTCCTAGTTTTATAGAAGGATTTCCAATGATTGCATTAGTGGAGTTTTATAAAGATCCCTTGATGGTTTTAATGTTGACTTCAAATTGTTTCATAAGAAAGTCTTATCCCTTAGCTTGATCGATAGCATCATTTAGATTTTACGAAGAAAAATTTTATACCTTATATTAAAGTGAAGGTGTTAAGGTGGTTATGAATATTTTGAATAAGTTATCATCATTCATGTTATGATTAGATTTGTGAGCCAAAGATTTCCACTGCTTAATGAAATCATGAGTTGATTCAAAAGGGGATTGTTTTGCATTAAATAAATGGCTAAGACAATTTTTATGAAGATAATTGTGTTGAATTTTCTTAACTATATGATTAAAAAATTCCTCAAGTTTCCACATAGAATGTTGGGGGAATTTATTATATCATTCTAATACATCACTTGTGAGTGTTTTGTTTAAATTTTTGGTTGTTTCAAAGGTATTAGTTTGAATCCACTCTTTATAAATATTACCAAATGATTTAAGGAAAGATGTGGGGTTATTAGTTCCATCATATTTAATAGTTGGATATATATTACCAATATCAATGGGTAAGTGCATGGAGTTGGGGGATAATTCTATGGACATTTTACATAACATGATTACATTAATAAATAACATGATCATGTTATTTAATTAATGTGATCTTGTTATTTTAAAACAAAAATGCAATCACATTATTGTAAAAAAAAAGCATGATCATTTTACTATTATTTTACATATTTGGAAAATTTGAGAAAATGTTGGTTAATAGGTAACTCAATCACATTATTAATAATTCAGTCATGTTCCTATTGTTTTGCACATAAAAGCATGTGCGAGTTACACATGAAGGCAACTATGGTTAGAAGCTTATATTTACTACTCTAAATGTTAAGTATATAAAATTATTTTTATATACTTTAAATTTATTTTAGTAAATATAAATTATTAGGGTCACTCAACATCTAATAGAGTTGGTCTCATAGTTACATGCTTTATGATGTGGAAAATAGTTTTTCAAAATCTAATCAGGTTATTACTTAGGCAATTTTAGGGTCTAAGTATTAAACCTAGGGATTTAAAAGAAATAATTATTGTAATTGATGTCCATTTTTTATAAACATATAGTCATTTTTTAGGTTTTTGTGCCTTTATGATTGATTCCTAGAATTTCTAAGAGTCATAGGTTTGTCAAAATTAAAGTTTGAAAACCACTCACTTTGAAATTTATACAAAGTGGTGTGATTCAAGTAGCATAGGTCACATTAATGACCTACACACATCAAATGACCACTTTATGCTAATTTTACTTGTTCATCACCCCTCCCTCATCCTTGATCACTTCCTACTCATGCCTCATCACCATTAATCACTCTCTCATCATTATTAATTATCCCTTATCACTCCCTAATTGAGCCTCACTATCCCTAGTCATCTTTAATCACTCCATCTTCCGTAATTACTCCCTCATTGACCCTCATTATCCCTCATCATCCATAATAAATTAGGATCACTTAACATCTGATAGAGTTGGTATCATAGCTACACACCTTATGACGTGGAAAAAAGTTTTAAAAAATCTAATTTGGTAAGTACTTAGACATTTTTAAGGTCTAGGTATTAAACCTAGGGATTTCAGTACATAACTTTTGCAATTGATGTCCATTTTTGGTAAATATATAGTCATTTTTTAGGTTTTTATGTCTTCTAAATTGATTCTTAGCATTTATAAGAGTCCTAAGTTTGTCAAAATTGATGTTTTAAAGCTAATCACTTTGAAATTAATCCAAAGTGGTATGATTAGGGTAGTGTATGTCATATTGATGACCTACATGCATCAAACAACCAATTTTATGTTAATATGACTGAAAGTAATACAATATGTTATAAAATATAAACTGAACGTAAGGAGTTTCACAATCTATCAGTTTTATACATATTATTTAGTATGAAAATTTGTGATGTAATAATGGAGGAGTGATTCCTAATGGATTAGTCTCATTATAATACACTACAACTTGTGCACTTGAGGGATATTGGTCTCATGAGAAGTAGATATCCATTTATATATGAAATATATTTAGATTATTGGGAGAATTTTATTTCTAAATTTTATATAAATTTAACTCTTATTATTATTACATAAGGCAGAGTCAAATCGATTAAAGTAGCAATGAAAATTCAAAAGACTTTAGTTATATGCAACATTTTCTTTTTATAAGTCACCAATGGAACATTTTAAGACTTTATCTATTATTTGATCATGCCATAAATCCTCCCTAGTATTTCCCAATTTCTAAAACACCTAGAAATTGTAGGTTTTTACCTTCATACACTCAGGACTATATGGAATGTTCTAGACATTTTAAATGTTGGGCATCATTAGAATAAGATTATTTAGACAACCCTAGTCTCTTAATGATGCTAATATTGGTGAAAACCCTATTATTCCTATCACTTATCCTTGGATTCCTTTGGAAATTCATCCTACATCACAAAAAACCCTACTTCCTAAACCTATGGTATCCCTATAGGTTACCATCATGCCCAAGACTCATTTTATATGTTCTACCTATACTGAACTTGATTGAATTATAATAGCACTATAATCAATATACCTCACCATCATGGTCTCATTCACAATATATGGATCATGCAACAAGACTTATTAACCCATCCTTTATTCATTATAACCATATTTCTATCAAACAATCCTAAGAAGACCATCTTGACTTGAAAGTAGGTTCAAACACAATCGAATGTATCTTTGTGATGAACCTATATGACTTATACATGATGTATGCTATCCTCATGATTTTTAGGAGTTTAATTCCCATTGGAAGAACACACTTGAGCCATTTTTGGTTTCTCCATAGTTTCTCTACCCTATGTACACTTGGTTACATGATTATACCTCCTCATTAGAGGCATATTATCTTGAATGGTTTCAAAGACTACCTAAAATGATGGCAACTAGATGAGAGATAACCTAAGGATGTTTGTAGGAGGAATGATTAATTTATTGAATCTATTTGAAGATCACCTGGGGTGAGAAAACCCTAAAAATGATCAAACCTTGTATGTGACTTATCATATAGGCATGTAAATCATTCACAATGAAGATTTCTCTCTCTCCTCTTGGCACATGCAAAGTAGTAATGAAAAGTAATGTGTAAGGAAAATGAAGACTAGGGTTAATTTTAGTGGGCCCTATAGGAAAATCCATGGAGGTCCTAAGGCAAATATGATTCACAATGGTGATGAATTAGGTTGGAAGCCAAATAATTACAAAGGCAAATCATGTGATGCCTAATGGTGAATCGCACAAAGCTTGTAATCCTATATGAATACCAAGAAACATAGACAAGCATCTATGGAAAGAATAGCATACATTTGCCTACAAAAAACCTGACAAACACTAATTAGAACTAGATGAATATCTATGAGACCTAGATGGATGCCTTTGAGCACCTGATAAATGCCTTTATAAACTATATTAATGTCTATATGACCCAAATGGATGCCTAGGTGTACCTAATAAATGCTAATGAGAACTAGATGAACATCTATGAGACACAAATAGACACTTGGGTATATCTAATGAATACCTATGTGAATTAGATGAATGTCTATGTAGCCCAGATGAATCCTTATATGTACCTATAAAACACCTATGCAATCTAAGAGAAATTCTATATAAAGTAGATGCATAACTAAGTGGACTAGGTAAATACCTATATGCACCTAGTGAATGTCTGTATAAAGTAGATGAATGTTAATCTAACCCAGATGAACATCTATGCATTATATATGGGAACCTTTATAGATGAACATATGTGTAAGTAGAGACCTTTGACCAATGCTAATGTGGCCCTCTTAGATATGATACAAGTGCCTCTGATGAATGCCCACAACTTATTAGTAGTCACCCTTTTCAACCTGAAGGCCTATAAATATTTGAAACGCACCTTGTTTTCATATATTTTGACATTTTAGCCTCTTCTCTTGTGTTTAAAAAAATTCCTCTTTTCCTCAAGTCTCAACTTCCAAAACCCTTTTTCACTCCATGGCTTCCATTTCTTAGACCTCTTTCAACATTGGTACAAGGGTAACTAGAAGCCCCAAACTCACTTTAAAGAATTTGATGTGCCCTATCATCCAAAGGCTTCTATAGCAACCAGACACATACAACAATCGGGTGGTACCTTGAAAGTTCAAGAATATTATCTACATGCCTTAGTATGATAAATATATTCCTTTGTTAAATGTTCTCTTGCAAATCTTTGATACTTCTTCCTCCATATTTCCCATCGACTTGGACTTCAAAAATATTTCATTTGGAATCGGTCCAGAGGATATTGAGATATTGATAGGTCTACCTTAAAATGATGCTGACCCAGTCACCACAAAGGCCTTGTTGAATGATGATGACAAAAAGTATTTATAATCTTATTACTCACTACAGGTGGATGGTATGTATTGTGAACTTTATAATTGCTGATTTTTGAATAGTTTTACTACTATTTTTCTAACTTATTAATTTTTTTTAGAGATCCTCAATGTCATGATAAAAGAGGACTAAAAATTGAATGTGTTAAAAACCCTTTCCTCTTGGGTATGCTTGAACTTTTCCAAGCAAGAATTGTTTTGTAGGGTAGACCATCTGATATTCTATTCTAGGCTCTAGTTTATATTCTTCATGCTCCAGGCACACAACCATTGGACTGGTGAATTTTTATTTCTAATAGAATCAAAGATGATTTCAACTATGCTCTACACAAGAAACGTACTCAATTTTCTTCTTGTAATTATTTTATTTTATTATACTACGAAGTGATTTTGGATTTCCAAGCGTCCTCTGTTTCTTCTTCTCTCAATCTTGTAATATTTGTCAATGCACTCTCCCTTGAAGCATGGGAGGTTAGTTTGAGTATTTATTTGAGTTTTTGTGTTGTATATCTATTTAAAATAATTACATAAATATCAATTTAGTTCATTTTAATTAAAATCTATTTTTCTTACAAAAAATTTATATGAAATGATTGCTAGAAAAAATGCTATAAGCAAGGGATGTCAACCTCCTGATGCTTCAATAGAAATAGAGATGGAAGAGGATGAAAAATTGATTCTTTAGATGCCTGAGTAGCAATTCATAAGAAGAAAGTGAATGCAAAGTTTGATTACACCTACGACACATCCCTCCACTCATGTTTTTGGTATACCTTCATAAACTAGATTTGCTTTGATTGATTACTCTTTTATCATTGTAATATTTTAACTCTATTATATATATAGCAAATCCTATGCAATTTTAATTGAAAATACTAGCTGGGTTTGGTAGAAGTTCAAGAGTTCCCCAATAGTAATAACAACAACAGCAACAGCCACAACAAGAATGACAAAAATAGTAAGGTGTAATAAATAGATATATTTTTTCTTAAATTTTAATATTATATTAGATTTTTTAATTGATTTTAATTCCCTTTTATATCTCAATCTTTTCCAAAGAAACAATTCTCACCACTGCCACCACCTTGTCATGGCCCTTTAATTACTAGTATTGGGAAACATCTTTTTATCCCAACTTAGAGTGGTCACATCATTTAGGTCCCAATGTTTATATTTATAAACTTTTCAATTGCTGGTATTCTCATTACAAAAGGGAATTTAGTTCTTTGTAATATTGATCTAGATGATGAATATTTGGGCATTGACAATGGTAAACCCATGGATTTTTTCAATCCTCATGATATCATACATGGATCTCAACCCATGAAGCCTTTATAGTGACCTTGTATGCCCAATTCTCCAACTAGTAGCAATAAAGGTAGTCCTATATAAGAGATTTCCCAAATAGATGACTAGTGTACTTTTTTTCCTATTTATAATTTATTCATAGAAAATACTGAAGCTTATGCTGATGATTTTATTATTGAAAACCTTGATAACTTGAGAAATTGGGAGCATTAGGTAAAAGTATTAATTCAAGAAATAAATGATCATTTCTACAACCATAATCAATGAAATTAATTGTATGAAATGGTGGAGCATCAACCAGTAAAAATTGAAGTTTTATTCAACCAAGTAGTTTCAAGAAGTGTTGTCTTGAATAATAGATTTAATGATGATGTTCTTGATATAATTTTAAATAGGCTTGAGAAAAATTGAATATAAAATCCCAAGCATACTATTAAAAATGGGCACAAAACAAAAGCTTGGTGGATCTTGCGAATGCATAAAAATAAAAATTTCGGGTAAGTTTAGTGATAGTTTTTAATTAAAATTTATTTTAAAACATTTAACTAATTAAATGTTTTTTAATCATTTGCAATCAAAATATATTAATGTGAATAACCAAGTTGGTGTCCTTGACATGCATCTAAATAATGAGTACAAAAGTATTGATGTGGCAATTTATTTCAAGGAAAAAATATTTTATTGAATAAACAAAATAATACATTGAGGAAAATAATTCAAGAAAATGGCTTGGACCCTGGTGTTTTATTTAGAAAGAAAGTTGAAGTAAACCCATCATTGCTTTTAGTAGGAATTTTTGCTATAGAATAATAGGAAAATATTAACAATATAAATTTTGGAGTGAAAGATCTCCAAGATTTTAGGATCTTGATCCTCACAGTCATAGATTGCACAACCACTACCAGTACCAATGAACAAGTAGTTTAAGGATAAAATGTTCCATAGTGATAATGACTAAGTTTAATCTTATTTTTTAATTTCTTCCATACTGTTATTTACTTAATGTAAATTGAGGTTTGATCTCAAAGCCTCGAATTGTTTTATGCTTATGTTTTTGTAATTATTGGAAACTTATGTTTTATAATATAACAATATATTTTGTAATTATGGATAATAATTTGCTGAAATGTTTCACTACTTTAATTTATATTAATCTAGGTTTCAAATATATTAAAACATTTTTAACTATTTAATTTCATTAAAAATTTATATTTTATTCAAAAGAATGTCAAATAATAAATAAAATAAAACACTGAATATGTATTGTTTTTTGCATATCACAATGTAAAAAATGCTAAAAAATACTATTGAAAAATACTAAAGATAGGATCATATCAATTAAATATTTCATAAAAAACTTGACTCAAATTGAATCAATCAAAAATTTACCAAATATTGTTTAGTAGTTTCCATATACATATTACAATTTTACAAACTAACACTCAAGTATTTCAAATAGTCCTCTAGTAACCTGTACTTCATCATTAACATTTGTATGGCATGTCTCACTACCATTTGTAGTTTCAATATCTTCATTGGTAGTTGTATTCATGACACCTCTTCTTTCATTTAGACTTATCTACATTGAAATTGATCTATCAAATGGAAACATATCAATTTCATAACCTAAAACATAAAACCTTAAACATGTCTCAAGATTTCTATCCAATCTATTATGAAGCCTTGATTTAACAAAATATAATGCATTGAATACCCTTTCATCTTCCACTAACCCCAATACCATTGTTTGGCATAATTCATTTACACAAAAATATTTGTTGATTTATTTTTGTAGAACACTTCTCTGATACAATTTATTGCATATCCTTGTAATAGAACCTATGTATGTTGGTTCAGTTAACAACCAATATTGTTTAACCATTGTAAGTCCAAAATGTATTGATTAGTTATTCAATAAATGCTTTTAAAAAATACCCTTAACTTCCTCTCCATTTATTTCCATAGACTTACTAAAATATTCAATGAGATTACTCATGTATTTGATAAATAAATTACTTGTTTGTACTTGACAATTTACACCATTCTATAATGTTGTATTCACCACACCCATGGATTCAAGCAAGTCATCTCTTTGAAAATGATCTCAAATTTTAGCAGCAAAGATTTTTGAAATGCATCTCAATTTCATTTGAGTCTCACATATGACATTATCATATAGAACCCTTTTTATAGGTACTTATTCAAATTTTTATCCAACTACATTAGTTCATCTTTGGAGAGTGTGTAAAGGTATCTCTTTTCCATTAATAAAAATACAAATATGATCATGAATATTGAATTTCAAATAGTTTTGAGGGTCCTTTATATTTGTTAAACTATCCCAAATCTCAAATATTGGTCTCTTAAAACTTTCATTCGAGTAGTATAATATATTTAGTGATAAACAAGCGTATTTCCTCAACTTTATGAAGTTCACAATATATATTGATCTCTCTTGTACATGTTTCATCAAATAATGCATTTCTTTTGACATGGGAAGAATACCACATAATGTTAAAAATGTTTTGAAATCTGTCAAGCAGTTCAATAAATCTTTTGCCTTGTCAACCTCTATCCTATACTTGAACATAAAACCAACAATGATTGATATTCTTCAAATATTATACATGCAGACTCATAAATTGCAATCCATCTAGTATCTACATCTTTTAAAAAAAAATCCATTAGTCACTCCAATTAAAAATTTATAAAAATCTAAAAACCTTTCTGGACTGCTTGACATGTATGTGTGCAAATCATGGATTAGCTCCTCCACTATTACTACATTTTTGAATGTCTTTAAAATTATTTAAGCAAGATTAATTTTATGTGCCATGCAATGGATTGGAGTCATATATGGAGAAATTCATGTTTGTAAGTGAACACACAAACATTTTTTATTACCTTGCATTATTGACACACCATCTACACCAACACACACCAACTTAATACCTATATCATGGTAACTCATCCCAACAATATCCATCAAATTAAAAATAACCTATTTACAATAGTTTTTAGCATTACAACTTTTAATAATTTTATGTACAAATAAAAGGTGACGATGTCTTAAATGATTCTAAAATGTATATACATGCATGCATACCCATGGTGTACTATCAACCATTGTTACCTCATTAATGGACAGTGAAATGAACCTTGTTGATTTTACTTTTTCTTTCAAATCCTCCTTTTCAATCATTACAAGGCATTTTCCCATCTCTCAATCACTTGTATCAAATCCATATGAATCTAGAATGTTGTATACTCTAATCTACTAAAAAAAAATCTTGTAATCTAAAAAATTAGAGATTGGTCTTCCTCTTTTTAGAATGTGATATAGAGTTGAAAATTGTATATTTTTGGAAAACAAATTACACTGAACAACATTTTTGAATTGAGCTTTAATTATTCCTTCTTTCTCAATGAGGTACCATTAATGTTTTTGATACTCTATTGCATAACCTTGATGCATGCACTCTTCTTCATTTTTCCATCCCACTATTTTTTTGATATTTCCATATTTTTATTTTACTGACTCATATATTTTGCCATAATGTTTTTCAATTGTGTCCAACTTGAGTTTCATTTTGTGGTCCTTACCAATTTTCCAACTAAATATTTTATATTTATATTTTTTTGGTATGTTAGTACTATTTTTTGACTGTACAAGTTCAATAAATTGCTATTTAGATGCCCACTCATACTGAAATGGCATTCCAATTTTCCATGTATTTTTCTTCTTCCACATAGTTTTTGTTGTGCCATTTTCAACTAGAAATTACTTTTGTTATGTAGCAGTTTCATCTAAATATTGTGTTGGGTGAGTAGATCTCTCATTTGATGTTGGGAACTCATTATCATCACCACTACTTATGTTGTGATATCTCTATTTCTTTGAATTCAATAGGACAGTGGGTATTTCTTTCTAAGTGACCTTTTTGGTGCCTTTTTCAATTGAAGATTATTTTGGATGTATAGTAGTCTCATTTAAATATTGTCTTAGGAGAGAAGATATCTCATTGGGTGTTGCAAACTCATCATCAAAACCACTAGTTGTGATGTGATATCTTCAGTTTCTTAAATTCAGTGGCATAGTAGGTATTTCTTTCTGAGTGGCTTCTTTCTAGGGAGGTATATTTTCTAAATCATTATACTGGTCTTCAATACATTTATCATTGAATTCTATATATAAAAAAATTCTGACATTACTTTTTTAATAAAATCCAATACTAAAGTACAAATAAATAAAAATCATTAAATCAAATAATGTTTATAATATAGTACCTATATTTGGCATTTCATTCACAAGTCTTTCCAATTCAACGATATGTTGATCTTCAATACATTTATCAATGGGTTCTTCATGCAATATTAGTATATACCTTGTCATTATTATAGAATTTTGGAAAGAATATTTAATTAATTAAAAAATTGTATTCCAAGAGTTAGTACCTCTATTTAGCATTTTAAATTTATGCTAGGTATGTCTTGCTGTGGAGACAATTCTTCAAAAGAGGAATCAGTGGGTTCTACATATAAAATGGTTTAAAACATTTTAATTATTATATAACATATGCCAAAGAATAAAAATTACTAGTTACATGAAAATAAAATACCTATGTTGGGTGTCTGGCTAAAATAAGATAATAGGTTATTTTATTTTTTAAATTTACCAAAAGCCATAACATCTTTAGCAGATGCCATCTTACTAACCTATATATCCATGGATGGAAGACCATTAATAACAAAATGAAGATGATTGATAATAAACAAAGACACTTGGCCTTATTTACACATAATCTAGCATGGTCCACCTACAATCTATGGGTAACCACCTACAGTCTAATAGCACTAGTGATTGATAGCAGGTAGTGAGTGACCACCTAAGCTTCGTAGCCTATTAGAATTCATCTATAGGTTTTTGGTGGTATCCCACATACTTATAGCAATCACCTATTATACTATTGGTGATCTCCCATAGGATTTTAGTGATCACTTGCAAGCTTTTGGTGAATACCCATAGGTTGCTAGTGCCCATCCAAAGACTATTGGTGGTCACCCAAAAAATCTTGGTAATCACCCACATGTTTCTAGTGGTAGTCTATAAACTTATGGAAGGCACTTATTTGACTACTGGCAGTCGCCCCCAAGCTCCTGATGACCATCCATAGACTACTGAAAATTTCCCATAGATTGTTGATGGTCACCTGTAGAATGTAGGTAGTTGTCTAAAGGTTGTTGGTCATCACCCACAAACTACTAGATTCAATCCATAGAATGTTGGCAATCACCCATAGAATGTTAGTTGATGTTTACAATCTATAAACACATACCATTAGAACACTGATGAACTACCATCATATACCCACAACCTTTTGGCATCTACCCATAACTTGTGAGTTGTGGTCAAATGATGGCAAGATGAGGTCTGATGATCTAACTTCAAGAGCAATATATTGAATAATCACTTAAAAATACTAAAAAATTATATTGTAAAAAATATTTTTCACCTTGATCTGGAGTCTAAACTTTTGATTCTTGAATCCCTCCTAGTAATTGAAATAGAAACCACTCAAAAAAATTAGAGTCACCCGACAATATGTGGTAAAATCCTCTAGATTAACTTTTGAGGTATCGATAAATTACATTTATAAGAGTAAATTTATATTCAAATGTAGGCTAACCTTCCTTGAAATTAATTTTGACCCCATAATTTTAAATGATCCCACCCTCTCGACCACTCCACAAAAATCACTAACTTTTGACTTTGAAAAAAGGAATATTTGTAGATTATTGAAGATTCACCACTAAAAAAAACCCTGATGAAGACTCATGGGAAACCCCTCCATCCGCCATTTACATCATTCAAAATCAAAGATGTAATGAAACCATTCAAAATTGACCCTATGTGCATTGAGAGGAAACTTTTGATGGCCTAAGATATTAATGATTATTCATAAAGGAGGGTCTATCAATCTAATAACTATGAATATGGACTTGAAGGAATAATTACCCTTAAATTAACTCCTAATATCATTCCTTCTAACATTCTTTCCTCTTCATACTAAATAAAAAAATTTGACTACTTTAGAGTTGCCAAAGAAGTTGATAAGATGGCTAAAGTAGGTTTTGACTTTTTTTGGTCTTGAGACTCCCTCTAATACATTTATTTTTACTTGAATAAGATTGAGGGAGTTTTGTAAGTGTTTGTAAATGTTCTTCAATACTGAAAACTTATAACCCCCTTTGAGAAACTTCTCTTTTTCCATGAAAACTACCATCTTATTACTTGAAAACCCTGAGGAGTAGCACTAATGGAGTTTCTCATACCTTTACATATGTATAAAAACTTTTAGCAACATCATCAAGTCTTTACATAACAATCTTACACATATTCTCACTTGAACATTACACAATGAGCAAAAATACTTAAAAAGTCTTATAATGTTAGAAAAGTGAGATCAACACTTTTAGGTACTTGTACAGACCATGAGAGGACATGAATTCACTTGACACATGTTAAATTCCATAACAAATACCTTTAAAACCTTTAACACTTTTTCAACCCACTTAAATAGGATAAACATGACTAGACAAGCATAATGTTAGAAAAAACCATTACCTTAAATTTGTCAAACTTACCTTAATATATGATAAACAATAATTACAATAATATTTTAAAGGTGATCAATTAAGATGGAGATTTTATTTTTAAATTTCATGTGAACCTCTCTAATGGTAGCCAAAATTTGGCTAGTAATTAATACAAGATATTATAAAATATAAAATGAACATAAGGAGTTTGACCATCTGTCAATTTTATACATTTTATTTATTGTGAAAATTTGTGATGAAATAATAGAGGATTGATTCCTAATGGGTTGGTCTCATGATTCTACACTAAAACTTGTGTACTTGAGGGATATTGGTCTCATAAGAAGTACATTTCCATTTAGATATGAAATATATTTAGATTGTTGGGAGCATTTTATTTCTAAATATAGTATAGATTCAACTCTTGTTCTTATTACATAAGGTGAAAATAAATATATTCAAGTAGTAATTAAAATTTAAATGACTTCTTATTGTCACTGCTACTTAAATGAAAATTAAACTTAAAGAGGTTGTTTGATGTGTGCTGGTCATCAATATGACCTACACTACCCCAATCACACCACTTTGGATCAAGTTCAAAGTAAGTAATTTTCAAACATCAATTTTGATAAACCTAAGACTCCTATAAATGATAAGAATCAATCGAAAAGACACAAAAACCTAAAAAATGACTTTATGCTTACCAAAAATAGACATCAATTGCAAAATTTATGTACTAAAAACCCTAGGTTTAATACCTAAACCCTAAAAATATCTAAGTAATAACCAAATTAGATTTTTAAAAACTATTTTCTATGTCTTAAGGCATGTAGCTATGTGACCAACTCTATTAGATTCTAAGTGACCCTAATTTACTATGGATGATGAGGGATGATGAGGGACAAAGAGGGAGTGATTAAGAATGATGATGGATAGCGAGGGTCAATGAGGGAGTAATCAGAGATGATGGAGTGATTAGAATTGACTAGGGATAGTGAGATTCAATGAGAGAGTTATTAGGGATAATAAAGAATGATGAAAGAGTGATTAGGGGTGATGAGTCATTATTAATAAGTGATTAGGGATGAGGGTGGGATGATGAACAGGTGAAATTAACACAAAGTGATCATTGTATGTGTGCAAGTTATCAATATGACTTATACTACCCCAAACATACCAATTTGCATCAATTTTAAAGTGATTGGTTTGCAAACTTCAATTTTGATAAACCTAAGACTCGTATAAATGCTAAGAATCAATCTAGAAGGCACAAAAACTTTAAAAATTTACTATATGTTTACCATAAATGGACATCAATTGTAAAAAATGTGTCCTTAAATCCTTAGGTTTAATACTTAACCCTAAAAATGCCTAAGGACTGACCTGATTAGATTTTGAAAAACTATTTTTCATATCGTAAGGCATGTAACTATGAGACCAAGTCTATCAAATGTTGAGTGACCCTAATTTTATATATTTATTAAAATAAATGTAAAGTATAATAAAATAAATGTAACAATATAAATGTAAACTTATACTTGACATTTAGAGTAGTAAATATAAGCTTCTAGCCAAAGTTTCCTTTATGTGCAACTCCCACATGTTTTAGGGTGATGATAATATATAATGAGATAATGTTATTAAGTAATGTAATCATGCTATTAATGTAATCCTGTTATTAATGTGATCATGGTATTTGAATTTGAATTCAATTTCCATGTCTTTTAGCTCAAGAATGGCTTGGATTCTCAAGACAAGGGCTTGGATTTTCATTGAAAAGTTAATTTTTGAAAGGTATGAAAATAAATAGCAAATTTCAACTTTGATTACCAAATACACTAAGAATTTCAATATGAAAATTCAAAAACATAATACCATCACTTCAAGAATGCTTTCCTCTTTCCAAAAATATGATTCTTATATTTTTGGACTAATTTAAGGTTTCAAACTATATTTATTTCTAACTATGAATTTTTTAGGCCACTACATGCTGCAAACATACATGCCTATACATGTTCATGTAATTTATGTTTCATTGATCCAAGTGAAAAACAAATTATATGGTGATGTATTATGCTTAATTCTACACACATTCAAAATAAATTTGATTTTTATTTTTGGAGTTAGTTGGGCTGGACTCACAGATAAATAGCCATTTCTTTATTAGTTTTAAAGATCATTTTACTTTCAAAATTCATCAAAAAAAAGTATTAATTGAAAAAAATAAAATAAGTTATAGGTGGCATGCTACAATATTTTATCTAAATTTTTCCTAAAGGGTTTTAAATAATATTAAATGGTTCACATCATGGCCATCTATCTACTATGTTTTTTAAAACAAAATTAGAGTTCCTCTTCTTTTTAGATGTTTGACCCAGATATACTTAACCATTTTTTAAACAAAATAATGTTTTAAAAACTAGACTCAAAATTTTATTTTTTTATATTTTTAAACCATATTCATATTTGGAGTGTAGATATATCAAATTATCTATTGAAGTTCAAATGTTTGAAATTTTATAAAAATCATGTCTATAGGTAGGCCACTTTTTGTCCCCCAACTTTGTGTACTTATACCAATATAAAAAATGAAGGGGGATAAAGGTTCATTTTGAATGTTTTGGAGCATATTATTGTGCATGATGGGTTGGGGAATGATATTTTCCACATCTTAAGCATTAGAGGGATGAAATTTTGGGTAAGGAGAATAGGAGGTTGATTATCCATGTTTAATAAATGATTTTGCATTTTCATCGTTTGAGAAGTATTAAATGTTTACATGATGTTCATTTATTACAATATTTGCATAAGAATTTGAGAGGTATCAATTGGTGGATTGTGGTTATTAGAGCTTAAAGGTGGATTTTTGGGATTGGTACGAGGAACATTCCCTAAATTGGTATTGGGGGAGGATTTCTAGGTGGGGCATTGCTAAGAGGTGGGTTATTGGTGTTTATAATACTTCTTGTGGGGTTATTGGCTAGGCTTGTACCAATTGCCCCTATAGTGTAATAAGGTGTTTTAAGTAAAGAATTATCTTGGGAAGTATAAAATGGATGTAATCCATCAATTTCATCAGTCAGAGTAATCTGGAACATATTTCAGTCTAAAGATGAGAGATGATTAAAATTACTCCAAGAGTGAGAATACTCGGGTAACAAAGTTAGGAATAAAAGAACATCCCATTTATCAACTAAATGGATTAAGGTTGTCGAAAAAGATTATGATATGACATTTCATGATGCTATAAATAAGAATATGAGATTAAAAATTAGAGATGAAAGACAAGATCAAAATTAGACAAATATTAAATAGTATCAGCTAAAAGGTATATAGTCAATTAGGTGGATAGATTCTGGAGGGAAGACTAACAAAAAAAAATGAAGAAAAGACACCATCAAGTCAATGAACTATGTTTTCTATAGAAGCACTAAAGAGCAATATGTGTGAGACTGAGTTAGATAGAATGATTGTATTCTATAGAAAGGAAGATTGACCAACTTATAAGAGATTGGGTTAGATAGGATGACTATGTTTTGTAGAAAGATATAAACTCTAGAAGACACAATTGAGTAGATTGACTACATTCTGAGGATAAACACATGTTTTAACAATTATGATTTTCTATGATCTTGTTTTATTTTATAGAATACTTGAAGGGAACACACAAAATATTGAATTGATCCAATTGATGAAGTTGTGTCACACAACATAAATCTTTAACCAACACTAGATGATACAAGTTTTACAATACAACATATAATGATAAGAGAGCAAGCAATAAAATTAGAAATGGTAATCTCATTGGTAATTCTTGAATATTTTAATTTATATTAATTTTTAAAATAAATTTGATAGAGAGTTAGCTATAAGAAGTAACTAATTCCACTTGTTGGTACATTTATATAATCGAGATCACGACCAATATGGATTTGTTAGACCTAACTAATGGGCCCTTTACCTCAACAACGTCACTAGAGAGGGTTCCAAAGCTTCTATTCAAGAAACACCATGCGATAACCCTAACTAGGTCCTATGTTTTCATGTTCACAAGTAAATGACAAAGTAAAGCAAAATTTAATCTAATGCTCACCAAAGTATGTGACACAAATTGGGGGTAATAAACATAAAATTAAATATGCATAGATGAATTCTAATTAAGTTAATATAGATATAGCCCTAATGTATAGAGAGAAATACATTTAAAATCCATTACTTATGCTACTTATATCTATTAAAATAGAGGAGTAAGAGTTAGATATACTTACCTTAAAGATGAACCCATTAATACTCAATCTCTTTCTTGGTCAATGGTGCTTTGAAAGTGACTATTTTTTTTTGTAAGGATCACTAAGATAGGCCACCTCTAGGATATAAGACTTTTCCTAAGGATCTATGACTTTATCACAAAAACAAGATCCTTCTTGCCAAGTGTAAACCCTAAGCAATGATACCTTAAGTAGAATGGTGTAATATTAGATTGTATATGAGCATAAATAAATGATTAACTCTTATCTATCTCTATAATATGGAAAAAGGGATGTGCTTATATAGCCAAATCTAACCCTAAAATTTTTGTAAGTTTTATTTGATAGACTCAATTTAATCGACCTTATATCTTTAATTAATAAAAGTAGTTAGGTCTTTGACTAGGTGGGCCAAATTTGACCTAATCCTGTAATGTGCTCATATATTTTAAGTACAGGGTTGACCCAAGATGGCTTTCTTTGGTAAAATTCAATAAGAGTTTTTGGCTTAGGTAGGGGTTGTTTGAGGTAGTGAATCACTTGGAGGAGTGTGTAAGGGAGGTGTCAAAGCTTAGGTAATTATATAAAATAAGTTTGTGGTGATTTCAAGTGGTAGTATAGGGGACAACAATATTGTGAAGCACTAATGGTCTTCCTACCCATTTCTTGGTGCACCTTTTAAAGCATGCACTCAAAGAAATTAAGACTTGACGGGTGCTTATAAGAGAAAAAGCATTAGTAATTGATAAAGTTTATAAATATTGTGTCTATAATGATAGACTTCAGGATAAGGTAGAGATATTAGAGGGTGAGGGTTTTTCACTATAAATTTTGTTATTGACACATGATGTAGTGATATAGACACAAGATGATATAGGGACAACACAAAGATATAGGAGTGAGAAAGACACACTATATGTTGAGTTGGTAGAGGTAAGAGTGTTATTGATAGTTCCAAGATAGATAGAAATCTTACATAAGGTCATGAGAGTGGTAGAATAGGGGACCTATTATAAGAGTTTATATGAGGAGGTTTTTTGTAAAATGAAGCAAAAGATATAATCTTGAAGCTCACTAGGAACACCTCTGCTAGAGGTAAACATGTGACAAAGCAACAAACTGAAAACAAATAACTATTGATCCAAAGATAAATAACATACAATAAAAAACCAATGAAAGAATAGAAATAATAATAAAAAATTGTTCCACCTTCAATGATCATCCCAATAAAACATATCCAACTGAAATCTTCCATTGAATAACAAAATGTTGATGACTATTTACTGCCAAGATTCATTAAAAAAATTCATTACATTCCACCTCATTTTACCCTTTGTGGTGAATAATCTTTGAAACATGTCCTTTATTTGGCCTTCCTTTCTTCTTCCTCTGAACTAAAGATTAATCCTTATTGTCATCGAGAGAGAATGGTATAGTTATTTGGACTGAACACAATTCCCTAAAATTGTACTTAATACTATATCACTTTGGCCTCTAGAAGGAGATCTTAGTTTTGCCAATGTTTCTCCCTCTAATTGATTTGTATCATTTACTACTGCTAAGACTAAATGTAGGTAAAGCTTTTCAAGTTCATTCAAATATGAGTCCAATACTTCACTCTCAGAATCATCACCTTCCACAATAATATGAATAGCAACGAAATCCTTCCGCTATGAGGTTTCAATATTTATTTCAAAGCTTCTACAATCTATGGATAAATGACAAACATCAAAGAAGCAATAATGTTGAAATTAAAAATCCTCATAGTCAACTGTTTTAGACCAGAAGTGGTATCCAACTTTCAGGTCTATTTTTTGGGTAAATCCTTTGAGGTGTCACTATTAACTAGTATTCTTGCATAGGTAGTTTGGGAGAACAATTATGTAATAAGGTTGATTTATTGAGATTCACTTAAGGAATTACCTACTGCCTAATAACAAGTATTAGAGAAAACCTAAAGAGAGAGGTGAGGGAGACAAACCTAAATGGATATAATGTCAAAAGGTTCAACCGGGGGGGATTGTTGTTTTAAACCAAGGTTTCATAATAATGGGGTGATGATCTAAACTCCACAACTGATTTTGAATCAGAACCTGTCCTCTATGCCATGAAACATCACAATGAAAAATATTTTTACGTTGGGATAGACTTTTATCCTCCTTTTCAAAAGAGGCTTCAAACTGTTTTGAAGTCCAGGCATGAATATTTGGGAGTTATGTTTAATGGTTAAAAAATATTTATATTATGTCCTTAGTCGAGAACCAATTTTAATTTCTGAGCATTGCTTGAGACATTAAAAATTTATATAAACAAAACGATATAAATATAAAAAATTAAATGGGGCTTGTCGTTCTCCCAAATTTTTCACGGGAAAAGGGTAGAATCTAAGCAATATGTGGGCAGAATATGAAAGCTCTGTACAATGGATAAAAAACAAATGGTCGGGTTCTATGTTTTATGATTTGTTTGGTAGCTTGGCAGTGAAATCATAAGAGTAACTAGTAAAAATGTTATTTGGGTTGGAAGTGAGTAGATATGTATTCATGTGGGTTCTTCACTAAGACATAGCTGAAGAATAAAATGATGTTCTCATGTTCTGCCCGAGTATTTAGAAGAGCGAATAAATGATCGAGCATTGATTTTGAGATGGATGCCTGGTGCACATTTTTATTAGACACAACATATAGAATTCTATGTTGGAGAGTATTATCCAAGGGAGTTCCCCTTCTAGGTTTACTTTCTTTCGATGATCAATTATTTAATTACAAATTAGGCAAAGATATTTGGAAGGTGGGTCTAGATTCTAAGGATGTGGATGTCACCGATTTCAAGTTCGTGAGAAGGAAAGAGATGGTGAGTGGAGTTAAGATAATGATGCAGAGTTAGGAGTTGCGAAAGATATCCATTGAGTGGAAGGAGTTGACAACCAAGACAATCATGAAAAGAGGTTATGATTTTACAAATATCATTACTCTCATTACAAATATGCTTGAGAAATCCAAATTATTTTGGTCTTTAATGCATGTGTAAAATGAGTAGAGGAATTCATCAAATTGTGTTGTAGATGATGATATAATACAAAATATAAATTATGGAATATTAGATACTTGATATAACACCAAATATGAATTATGGAATATTAGATACTAAACAAAAAAAGATCACTTCATATAATTATGACACATTATTATCAAGGTCAAAATGCTTTGTCATTGTGCATGATAATTCAAAGAATATCAAGAATAAGAAAATCATATTTTATTGGTGTCATTCAGTAATAATATTAAGATATAACATTTCCAGAGTGTTATCCACTTTTAATACCCATGGATGTTACTAGTATACTTATCTTAGATAAATTTATGTAAAAGACACTAAGAAATATCATTCTTAAGACATCTATATCCCATCATATTTGTGATGTAAATTGAATAAATGTCTCAAAAATGATATCTCATGATATATTTTACATATATTAATGTAAAATAGATATGTTAATTTTATTTTAATTGAAGTCTATTCTCTAATTTTGTGAAAATAGAGAAACACATGTTAATTAATTATTTTACATTTAAGCCAAGAAAATAATATTTATTTTAATAAATGTTTCTTCTATCATAATTAATTAATACATTGTCACGTATCAATTTTAATTACAAATATTTTTTAATGTATAAAAATAAATATAAGACAAATCAATCAAAGTAACTAACATTGACTTTATATGTTTTTAAAAATTGATATATATTTTAATGTGGTCTCACATATGTTCTAACCATATTTTATATATATTAAAATATTATATCAAATTATTAATTGAAAAATATTTTAAATAAAAATATATCAAAAATATATTATTAAAAAATATAAATAAATAAATAAAAGAAACATTTTATATATAGACAATATTTTTTAAATAAAAATTAAAAAACACTTTATTTATAAACAATATTTTGTGAACAATATATTTATATACTTTTATATAAGTACAAACTCATTTTTCAATATATGTATAGAATATTCTCTTTATTTGATATGAGAAATGAGTTACCTATTATGTGTTTTTATTTGCCAACTTAAAAATAAATTCAATATTTTATAACCATTCAAATTTTTGAATAAAATAAAAAAGTTTTTTCTTTCATTTATGTAAATAAAACAAAATCTGATATCAATTTTTTTTATTTTTGAAAATTTAAATAACTACAAAGTAAATGTCTTAAAAGTTTATGTAACATGAATAATGAAAACTTGGAATTATTATTTTTTCAATAAAAATTTAATAATTTTTGAAATTTCAAAAAAAAATCCTTTTAATTTCAATACTAATTTTTAATATTTTTATATTTTTATAAATATTTTTAATTAAATATAAAATTTAACGAAATATTTTTTATAATAAATTTTAATAATCATTTCAATAAAATAAATTTTATCATCTATGAAATAAATATTTAATAAATATATTTTAAATTAATGTTTGTTATCTTCCATAAATTAACAATTTATTTATATCCAAAATATATTTATAAACATAGAATTATATGATTTTTTATTAAAAACAATATATAAAAATATATTGAAATTCACATGTAAAATAATAATATTATAATATAAATATAATAAAATATTATTTTTTATATAATTTATATTGAATTTTTCAATAATAATAATAATAAAATAAAATAAAAATAATATTATTTAAATACAATGAAATATAATTTTATATCTAATTTATTAATAATAATAATATAAAATAAAATAAAAATAAACAAACAAATAATTAATGATGTTCTTACAACTTAATAAAATATATGTAACTTATTTTTCCAATAATATATGTACATGTTTCTCCAAAATTACCATTAAAACCTTATTAGAATTATGTGTTGTGTTTCTCACAAAATGGGTTTTCACTTTGATCACTGCTCATTAAAAAAGATTCATTGCGGAGTGACATCACACTTCTGCATTTCTTCTTTGCATGACACGTTTTGTGGGGGAAAAAAAACATTGTTAGCACATTATTGCTATGCGGCATAACATCATTCAATATGGCACACGCCTTTCCCAATTGTCACTTAGTCAATGAATATGAAGTGAAGTTGTAACTATTCTAAGTATCATGTAATTACACATATACCGAAAAAAGTTCTTTTGCATTTTACTTGCATTCATATGTATTTTCAGTTCTGTATTCATATGTATCACTATATGTATCGCTCTGGGAAAGTATTAAGGAGGTATTCCTCTCTTAATTATAAGAGCTTGCATTTTTAACCTTACTGAATCATTCTACACACATATATATATATATATTCATATTCATATTTATATATTTTTATATTAAATTTTTGTTTATATTAAATATGTTTTCTTAAATTAATTTTTGTTGTAAATTTTAAAATTTATTATTTATAAAGAAATATAATATTTTTTTGTTTTTCAAAAAAATTCTTAGATACTGTTATGTAGATCACATAGATTCAAAATCTATATAAATAGAGAAATCTATTTAAAAAAATAAAATAAAATAAAATAAAAATCAAAAAAATTCTTAGATACTGTTATGTAGATCACATAGATTTCAAAATCTATATAAATAGAGAAATCTAGATTATTCTTACTTATAAATATATGAGGGTTCAGGTCTTATCTTCATATATATATATATATATATATATATATATATATATATATATATATATATATATATATATATATAAAGTCAAATTTTATAGACCACATTATAGCTTGATTTCTTTTAAACAATCAAGACTGAGTAGTATATATTTAGCTCTCACCACCCTTAAACTATATTTTTTTTGGCTTGAATTTTACAAAACTCAAATGAATATTTACTTCTTTCACTCATTAGTCATATCTACTTTCTTATATGGATCTAATATCTTGGGAGCATATCTTGGAGCTCATGACCAAAAACAAATAGAGAGTGATTGTCACAATGTTATCCAAATGTATTCATGCCAAGAGATCATTCTTTCATGCCATCATCCTTATAATATTTGGAAATCCTGTCTCATTGCTTTAGTAATCTTTCATGTGGTGACAATGTTTCATCATCTTATAAAGTTGAATAACTCTCATAGTGGTCACCTTTAGTATCGATACCTTGCTTTCAAATCCATATTTTATATACTCACCCCTCAGTGTATACCCATAGCCAATAATCCACAACATTCATCTCCCCATTTGGCATCCTAACCGAGGGAGGAGGGGCAAGAGACTTATCTATAATAATGGACAAAATAGAATTCACATATAGCCCTAAGGTACATAACTTCATCTCCCAGTCCCCTATCTATAATCTATATGGGGTTGCATGTGAGGGGTGAACATACTCCAAAAATGGGAAACATTATGACCAACATATATATACTCAAATAAAGGTGCCTTCCATGTATTGATGATATAGAAAAAATAGGTGAATCTTCCAGAGGCCATAACTTTTGATCCATAGCTTTGTTTGAGCTCTTCCATGCACCAAAATGACTGTTTCAAAAAGTTTGATGTTGTTTTAAGCTGACCTATCCCCTTAAAGTTGGTTTAAATATTTTTTTGAGGCCATACATGATCATCTCAGGGTCCAAAATCAATGTTTAATATTTTTTTTAATTTTTTTCTATTTTTAAAAAATGTATATTTTTATGACCGAACATCAACTTCAATCGAATTTCATCCCATAAGATAATTATAGTGTTTAGAGTGTTTTACAATATTTTTAGAGTTGTAGTGCTTGCATGTGAAACTTACTATAAATAGTAGCTACTAAAAATAGATATATATTTTTTTAAATTTTAGTTTTTTCAATTTTTTGCATGTCAACTCTAAATTCTAAGTTGAGACTTATTTAAGCATGGTTAGGGTTTATAATTATTTAAAGTCATTCAATAAGAATCAATACAATTTATTACTTTCAGAAGTTTTGCCTATTGATAATTTATTATGTTGATAGTTTTTTGGTTCATTATATACTATCAGAGCAAGTTCGAATCTTGAAGGAATAAGACATGGTGAGAGGATGAAAAGGAATTTCATATATGAACCAGAATATATAATATCTATAGATACAAGTAGAAAAATTTATTGAGGTTATCACCAATCAAAGAAAAAGACAAGGTGGTGATGAGGACACAGAGCATGATTAAGAAGTTCAACAAGGAGAATAATAGCAAGAGTAGCCACCATTGATGGAAAATAGGATGGTTTGGGCTTTAGAAGGAAGGAATGAAGGTTTATATTCTATATTATGAAGGTATTTAAAACTAGAGGAGTTGATAGATTGGATGAATAGCATGGAGAAGTTCTTTGAGTGGAAGACTATGAGAGAAGTCAATAAGTTAAAATCTACATGCACAAAATTGAAAGGTCATGAAATGATTTAGTGGGATCACCTATAGAAAGAGAGATGAATAAAAGGTAAAGTGAAGATTAATATGTGAAAAAATATGGAGAAAAAGCTGAGGGAGAAATCTCTTCTTATGGATTATGTGCAAACCTTATACAAAAAATTTTAGAATTTGAGACAAAAAAATCACAATATACAAGAGTATACAAATGAATTTTATAAGCTTTTCATATGAGTGGAGCATGATGAAATGTAAGAGCATATGGATGCAAGGTATGTAAATAGTTTGAAATTTTTTATTCAAGATCAATTAAACATGCATAAAATACTTTGCATGGAGGAGGCTTATAAATTGGCTGTGAAGGTAGAAGAAAAATAAAATATACAAAATTGTAGAAGAACATCTCTTGGTCAAAGAAGAGTTGGGTACCCTAAAAATAGGGGACAATGTGGGTGTAATACCACTAGAGGTGGGTCTAATACCAATAGAGGTGAATCATCACATGGTGCAGAAAGGCAAGATGACAATAGGTAAGGGTTTCAATACCAACAAAGATGAAGAGGATTTCAAAGAGGATGAGGTTATGATGTTGCTAAAGGATGGTTTCTAAATCAATGAAACTCTTATATTTTTTATAGATGTGGAGAAGAAGGGCACATAGAATTTGAGTGTTCGCACTATCAAGATCAAAAAAAGAGTCAAGAGGATCTCCTAAGAGTAAATCTAGTTAAGGTTGAGATAGAAGAGCAAAATATTGAAGTTGCCCACTTATAGTTGTTGGACAAAATCTCATGATGAGAAGAACAATGATCACTCTAAGGAAGGAACAAGTGCACAATAAATAAGGTGGTGATACATGGCTATGATCAAATATTTTTTGAACAATATGTACTTAAAGTGGAAAGGTATGCAAAGTAGTTATAGATGGTAGTAGTTTTATAAATATGGTTTCTAAAAAAAATTATATAAACTAAATTTAAAATTTAAAAACCATCCTAATACTTATCGTATTTCATGGTTTAATAAAGGGAATGAGTTTACAATAGATAAAAGTTGCTTAATCAAGTATTCTATAGGAAAAAGTTATAATGATGAAATATGGTGTGATGTTATTCCGATGGATACATGTCATTTATTATTGGAGAGACCATGGAAATTTGATAGGAAAGTAATTCATGATAGAAAAAAGAACACATACACATTTTAGAAAGGTGGAACAAAGGTAGTTTTATTACCTCTTAAAGAGGAAAACAAGATAGAAAGCATGCTCTTTACTAAAAAATTTATTCAATATATAAAGGTAGAAATATTATGTTATGTATTAGTAGAAAAGAATGAAGACATAAAAGTAGTGCAAATACCAATTATAGAAACAAGAGTGTTGAAAAAATATGTAGATATTATCCCTAATGAGTCATCAATTGGTTTACCACTGAAGAGAGATATTCAAATCATATTGATTTGATTCCAAGATCAGCGCTACTCAATCAAGTAGCATATAAGTGGAGTCTAGTATAACATGAAAAATTAAATAAATAGGTTATTGGATTTCTAAGGAAGAAGATGATAAGGAAGAGTATGACTCCATATGCAACACCAGCATTTCTAACTCCAAATAGAGATGGAGGGTGGAGAATGTGTGTGGATAGTAGAGCAATTAATAAAATTATAATAAAGTATAGGTTTTCTATAGCTCATTTAGATGATATGATGGATGTACTTAGAGGAGCAAAATATTTTAGTAAGATTGATCTAAGGATCGGTTATTATTAAATCCAAATTCATGAAGGAGATGAGTGAAAAACTGTGTTGAAGACTAAAGATGGCTTATATGAGTGGATGGTGATGCCATTTAGATTTTCTAATGCACCTAGCACATTTATGAGGGTAATGAATACAATGTTGTGAGAATATATCAGTAAGTTTATGGCATTTATTTTGATGATAATTTGATATTTATTAAGACTAAAGAAGAACACTTACAATATTTGAGAAAGGTATTAGATTTGTTAAGAAATGAGAAGTTGTATGTAAATTTGAAGAAGTGCAAGTTTATGTAGAATAGTTTGGTATTTTTGAGATTCATACTTTTATTACATGCTATAAAAATAGATAAAAAAAAGATAAAGACAATTGTTGAGTGGCTTATTCAAAAAGCATTATAGATGTAAGAAGTTTTCTTGGTTTAACAACTTTTTACATAAAATTTATTAAGAACTTTAGTAGTATTGTGACACTAATAACAAATTGTGTGAGGGGAAAGAAATTTACATGGACAAGAGTAGCCATAGAAAGCTTTGAATTTTTTAAGAAGATTATAAAAAGACCAAATTTTGCATTACCAGATTTTAACAAAGTGTTTGAAGTTGATTGTAATGCTTCATTTGTAGGAATTAGTGTTGTGTTGAGTCAAGAAGGAAAGATAATAACATATTTTAATGAGAAATTGAATGTAAGAATAAATTATTCTATCTATGATGCTGAACTTTATGCAATTGTCCAATTATTAAGACATTAGAGGCAATACTTAGTGTTTAAAGAGTCTATTATATTTATAGATCATGAGGCTTTGAAATATATGAATATGCAGAAGAAGTTAAATAGTAGGCATGCAAAGTGGATTTATTTCTTGTATGGTTATACTTTTATGTTGAAATATAAATCATGGAAATAGAATCAGGTAGCTAATGATTTGAGAAAGAGAGTACCATTATTGACTACTATGGTTAGTGTAGTTAGATTTGAGGTTATCAAAGAATAATATGATATTGATCTATATTTTAGTAAGATAGTTACACAGTGCATGAATACATTAATAGGTGGGAAAAATACTATTCATGATGAGTATCTTATACAAAAAGGATATCTCTTCAAAGGTTAATAATTATGCATTCCAATTAGGTCTCTAAGAGATAATATAATAAGAGAATTACTTAGTGATGGTTCAGCGAGTCATTTTGGTAAGATGAAGATAATATCTTTGGTGGTGGAAAAATATTTTTTGTCAAAGATGAAGAGAGATGTGATAAGGTATGTTTTAAGGTGAAAGATATGTTAGGTGGCTAAAGGACATGTATAAAGTACTGGATTATACATGTCATTACCGGTTTGAAGAGGACCATGGACAGATTTGAGTATGAATTTTGTGTTGGGATTACCAAACACACAAAGAGGTAATGATTTAATTTTTGTTATTGTACACATATTTTTTAAAATAGTTTATTTCATTGCATGTAAGAAAAGTAATGATGCCACTAGAGTTGCATAATTATTTTTAAAGATATTGTGAGATTGCATGGTGTTCTAGAAACTATTATTATAGATAAGGACACAAATTTTTTAAGTCATTTTTGATGACTTTGTGAAAGAAGATGGGTACTGAGCTACAATTTAGTAGTACATATCACCCACAAATAGATGGATAGACATAAGTTGTGAATAAAAACTTAAGAAATTTATTGAGATACATAGTGGGAGAGAATACAAATCAATGGGACTTAGCTTTACCATAAACTGAGTTTACATATAATAGTTTAGTGAATAGATCCATATAAAAATCACTATTTTGATTTGTTTATGAGAGAAATCCTATGGGTATTTTAGATTTGATATAACTATCAATTGCAGATTGAATTAGTGATGATGTAGAAGCATTTACAGATCATATGCAACAGTTTCAAGGAATAAGAAGAAAGTCTCAAAAAAGTAATGAAAAATATAAAGCAGCAATAGATGTCAAAAGAAGATCAAAGGTATTTGAATAAGGAGAGTTAGTAATGGTTTATTTGAGGAAAGAAAGATTTCCAAAAGACACATATAACAAGTTGAAGTACAAGAAAATTAGTCCATACAGAATTATGAAGAAAATTAATGACAATGTTTATGAGGTGATTTTACCACAAAATTTTGACATCTCTCCAATATTTAATGTTTTACATATATATGAATTCCATATAGAAAATGGAGAAAGTAATGAAGATGAAGAAATAAATTGGAAATATTAGGTTCTAAAAAAGAAGAAAACAATAGTGTAGGTTTTGGATATAAAGACAGTGAGCACAATGTAAGGGAATTATAACAAGTATTTGGTGTAGTGGGAAGGATTGTAGCATGAAGACAACACTTGGATTATAGAATAAGAGATGAAGAAGACTGATAAATAAAAATGAAAGTAGAATAATTAGTCCAACTTGTAGGAGGTTAATTTTATTTAACCAAAGGAGAATGATGAGAAAAAAATAGGCCAATCTTCTAGAGGCCATAACTTTTGACCTGTAGCTCCATTTGAGCTCTTCCATGTGCCAAAATGACTGTCTCAAAATTTTTGATGCTATCCGCAGCCACCCTATCCACTTAGAGTTGATTTTGATAATTTTTGGAGGCCATACACAATCATCTTAAGGTATGAAATTAACGTTTAATGATTTTTTGGATTATTTATTATTTTTAAAAATTGTATATTTTTAGGACCAAATGCTAAATTCAGTTGAATTTTGTTCCATAGGCTAATTATAGTGTTTAGAGTGTTTCAAAATATTTTTAAAGCTGTGTGTGCTTGTATACGAAACTTATTAAAAATAGTAGCTATTAAAAATAGATATTTTTTTAGATTTTAGTTTTTTCAAATCTTTGTATGTTAACTCTAAATTCCAAGTTAAGAATTATTTAATATGGTTTGAGTTTGTAATTATTTCAAATCACTCAATATGAATCAATACAAGTTATTGTTTCAAAAGCTTTGCCTATTGATAATTTATTATCTTGATAATTTTTGGGTTCATTAATTGATAATATAGAAAGTTTCCATTGATCAATGCCTATTTGGCAATTAGAGAATGTCATTAAGCTCAAGTGACACACATCACACTCAATTAGTTATTCTATATGGATTATAGATATAGATCATATACTTAGAAGGATGAGGGAAATGAGGAGATATCTATTCTCTGTCTACAGGGTCTCCATCTAGATATAATGGATTTAGAAAAGAACTTTGTACAAGTGCAAGACTCTAATTACTTTATTACTTGAATGTTAAATTCTAAGTTAAAGTGCACACTTTGTTGATAATTTTTCATCAAAGAGAGCTTAATACATTATTTGAAATAGCCAAGAAATATGACACATTAGTGTTTTCTATAAGTAATGTTATAATAATAAGAAAATAATAATAAATGTTCATTTTAATATCATTAATTCTATTTTAAAAAATGAGGATAATTTATTCAATACAAAATTTATATGCTTTTATAATTTCAAATGACATCAAAATATCATACATATGAGTTATAATATATTCAATGTTTTGAAAAAAATTATAATTACAAAAGTTAAGTTATTAATATTGAAAATTAGATTTAAATTACAACACAAATATTTAATAATTATTAATTAAACCAAATAATATGTATAAAATAATAATAATATATAACTAATTAATTTTAAATTTAAAATACCAAAAAAATATGAGTTATAAGTTTATTATCTATATCCATATCTATCTATATATGAAAATGAATATAAATGATTTTGAATCAATATTATTAATATTAATCAATCCATAAGTATTAATAATATTTAAAATAATAAATTTCAATAATTAAATAAATTTTATTAATATTATTAAAGAATTTATAATAAACAAAAATAAAAAATAAATTAAGTCAATTTTTATACCATAATAATTTTAAATAACCATTTTTTTTTCAACATTTCCCTTTTAATGTATTAAAAAATCTAAAATAATCAAAGACTGTTATTCGTTACAACGAACGTAATCAAAGACTTTTATTCCTTACAGTTCATCTTTGTTTAAATAGATTTAATTTTACAAATATATATTTCTTATATAATCATCTAATAAATTCGTTGTGTGATGTTTAAGAAAAAAACAACTGTCATTCGCTAATATGACCAATATAAATAAACTGTTATAATGACATATAGGATGAATAGTCATGTTTGTTTTCATAAAAGGTGATTACATCTCATCTCTATTGCAATTCAATTTAATGGTTTTTTTGTAAAGGGTTTGCTACAAGTATCCTATGCTTGTTCTCTATTCTTTACTTTATATTTTTATTCTTTTTAATTTTCTAAATCAATTTTAACTTGTCGTAAACCTAATATCATTATCTTATTTTTATTTTGTTTTACGATGTCATATCGATTGTTGTCATATCCATTATTGCCATAACGTTTGTCCGTCTGTTGATCAATTTACCATGCATAAATTTGAAACCCAATCACGAGATGCTTTGTTGCAGCATGCAGACAGACAATCAAACCTTAAACACTCAAGTTGATAAAAAGAGCTGTAGGTACACCAAATTCCAGTGATAAAGTTGTAAGATATACATAACACTGTGCAGCAAAAGCTTTTTATTCTTTATTCCTTTTATATCTATCGGAACTTGGAAGTTGTCAAAATGTTTAGCCATTTTTCGTGTGCAGTTGAACAACAAATTTGTCAAGTAACATCTAGAACACAGGCGATACTGACGGGTTGTACATTAAAATTCAGACTCTGTCACTGGCATCTGCATGGATATTGGTTGCTTGTGGAAATTGTATTATGAATGTGTACCATATCCTGCACCTCTTACTGTGCTTATGCTATCCTTGGTATACCTCTATATCACACCTTCAAACACAATATCTCATTCTTGCCTGCTGTAATAATAATTATTGAATCAACTGAAATGATTAAAAAATACAGACCATACTGCGACTGCCTGCATAGATATAGATTACTTGCCAAAATCGTATTATGATTTATTTATGGTGTGAATGTGTATCTTCTACAACAAAATCATTGAATCATCTAACACTCCAAAAGAAGGCAAAGGTTTACACAACTGTCATCCTTTTCCAACGTATAAATATTTTCGTAAAGTAACTGGACCATTTTTTTCTAACCTTTTGTATTATTGTTTGCCATGACCAATTTCTATGACGATTATTACTTTAACGGCCATTCCCTCATCGATGTTGATTTGATATCGATAAATTGATTTCATTCAAATTGCAACAAGAATATCCATAAACATTTAATTAGGAGTTGGTTCAACGGTCTAAGTAACAATTGTTTAGTAGAATATTGTTTGGTGAAACATTTTGGTGTTAGTGTAAAAGACTAATGTGGAATCATATTTAAATGTTGAGGATACAAATCGTTTAAAATTAATGAATTTTAAATTATTCATAAAAGTAACAATTTTTGAAAACTTGGTTGTTATGTAATTTTTATGGTTTTTGTTCAAACCTTTTTTATTTTTGTTGAGAAGTAATATGAAGCTTAGCACATTATTAACCACAATTAGAGATTTTTTTACATTAAGATAGTCAAATGTATTAAACATTAAAATGGAAATTAGCTGAAAATTTTGGGAAGATGTCTTATCTATGTAAACTTAATATAGATAATGAGAATGATCTAACATTTTATGTTAAGCAAGAGGAAGTGCTTTCGCTGCAACTTGCTACTTTGCATGGGAAAGAGGTTAATTTATTAGGAGGAGAGGAGGTAAAATCATCTAATGAAGCAGTGAGGCCTCCTCCTCTACCAACATCATTTTATAAATATATAGAATGGTAATTTGATTGGTGTACATGGGCCACATTATCAACGAAACTTCCAAATTCATGCTTTCCACCATAGAATTCCATCTGCACTAAATCATGAAAGCACCCACAACTAGATGGGAAAGAAGTCGATGCATCATTGTGGGCTCAAGAAGATCTCTACAAAAGTGAGATCTAGCAGCATCAGAAGTATGTCCATAGAATGTTTGCACTTGGTAGCATCGTCACTTATTTATAGCCTTATCCATGCTTTGCCATGTGGCATGATCACATTAAATTTGGGCATCCCAACTGCTTGAACTATCTATTACTTCTTATGGATTCTAAATGCATGAGATGCTGGTACATGGTGGCATCCTGGGCCTTAAAGTCTCATAGGCTTTGGGGATAACTACTTTCTCCTCCGCAGGCCCAGGTTAACATTGATTGAAAGACACGTGGCACCTCTACATCTAATTTGTCTTCAAGACTTAGACCATCATGGTCACTAGGGGTCTTTGTAGAGGTGAGGTTGTCCAAACACTTGGTGCCCACCATAGATTGAAATACGTGTTAGGTTAGGCAACTCAATAGGTGTTGTGTGAGAATTTCATCATATATTTATGGTGTGGCATTTGGGCATTAACATCTTTTTGTTGGGCCATTATGATTCTCAATACAAAGATGTATGGTTTGCCTTCTTTTTTATAAAATCTTGATATATATATTTTTAATTTGATTATATATGTATATGTATATTTATATTTAATTTTTGAGCTTTTTAGGGGTAAATTGTTTTTTTTTTTTTTTTTTTCATGAGAAAATTACCCTTTTAAGGGTATGATGTGGGCACCCCCTAATGCTTGAGAAATAAACCTACCAATCCTCCTTACCACCTAGGACCGATCACCAATCAACCACCTTTTCTCTCAATTGGTGGCTCCTCTACCATGACATTCACATTGTATCATTAACGATTCCCCCTTATGCACCCATGTGGAATGCAATTTGCAAAAGTTTTGGTACTCACTTCAACCATAGCAAAAACAAGAAGATATATTTTTAAACCTCATTATATTTCCCAAACATTAACATCACTGTGTAATTATATGATATGGGCCCTCTAGTGTATGATATCCCATGAAATATGTTGTCATTATCCATCATCATCACCACCTAGTTGAATTTAAAATCTTTCACGACTTGTAATTTTTGAATGGTCTTGCTATAATTTATCTAGGTTTCAATATATTGGTAGTGTAAACAGTTATAAGTTACAATATAAACTTTGGAACCTCATTATTTTGTCTCCATATTGTTGGCATAGCAGTGCTGACTTGAGTCGCACATCAAAAATGGATCCTTCACACAATCATATCAACATCATGTTGTCTTTATTGACCCTTGATAGTAGAAAACATCCAATCAAAGAACCTACCACCTTGGAAGCTCTGTACCCCTTTTTTATGGATACAAGTCATGTAAATCTAATAGTTGCCTTAAATCTACACAATCATAATGGATACAAATGCAATGTATCACGAAGTATGGATGACATATTTTGTAAAAATGTTTAGGATTTGAATGCAAATGATTTTTTGTAGAGATCATGCTAAGTATAGTATGAAAACATTTTTCATCAATCACATCACATTGTGTTTGATCACTTTGGCAGATGGTTGAGAAAAATAATCACAAATGGCTGGAGCATTTACAACTTGGAAATTAATTTTATGCACCCATGTCCACTTCAATTTTTTATCCTAATTCCAAACCCAAATTCTTAATTAAATTCTCTTGGTTGATTTTAATTTTTCCATCATCATTTTAGTGGAAACAATTTCTCCATTACAATCACCATGATAAAACCCAATCACCCATAGTTAGCTCAACTCCAACATGTTGGGTTCTTCAACCATATAATACAAATGTCCCCTAATTGAAAACAAGGGTGTCTTCATTTTGAAATAGTGATTGGATAAATATGTTATCTCTTTCCATGAAGAATTTAAGCTATCATAGACTAAAGCATTAATCCCTTACAGGCCCAAGTTGTCATTGTTTGAAAGACATGTGGCACCTATATGTCTTATCTATCTTTAAGACATAGACCATTGAGGTCACTAGGGGTCTCTACAATGGCGGTTTTGTTGAAGACACATGATTCCCACCATAGATTGTAATATGTGTCAAGCTAGGCAACTCAATAGGTGTTGTGCAAGTAAATCAATAGATGTTTATGGTGTGGCATTTTTATATTAACATATTTCTATGGGGACATTAGGATTCTCAATACAAAGATGTATGGTTCGCCTTTTTTTTCTACACTCCTTGTATTTTTTCATAATTTTATAATATATATTTAATATTCAAATTTTTTTTGTAAGTGTTTTCTTTTCATTTCTAGAATAAATTCCCCTTTTAAGTGTATGATGTGGTCACCCCATAATGTTTGTGAATTAAATCTACCAATGCTCCCTACCACCTACGGTCAATCACCAATCGACCTCCTTTTCTCTCTATTGGTGACTCCTCTACCATGGTATTCACATTGTATCACGAATGATCCACCCCTTATTCACACATGTTGCATGCATTTTGCAAACGCTTCAGTACTCACTTCAACCATAATAAAACAACAAGATAAAATCCATAACCTCAACATATTAACACCGTATTAGCATCCTTATGGAATGTGTATGATATGAGCTCTTCAATGTACAATATGACATGAAAAATGCTATCATTTTCTCTCATCATCACCAACTAGCTCACTTTGAAACCTTTCACCACTTGTAAGTCTTCTATGTGTTGGATATTTAGTATTTACATTAGGTAAATCAATGATTATTTAGTTACCATACAGTGAATAGTACTTATAGTATAATAATTAGTAACATCATTGTTATCTAACAATAATGTGTATTTGGTTAGTTAGAATATATGTGAGTAATATTGATGTGCAACAGTAATAGTATTGTATACAACTTGATATTATTTGTGAGCTATTATAAAGATATGAGGAGATTGTGGTGGAGATATCAGCACCACAATTGTAGAAAGATTTTTTCCTATATAAATGTATTGTCCCATATGAAATAATATAGTGTGAAAATTATAGTATTATTCTTTGTTTACTTTCTATGTACTTTATTCGGTTTCACTATTTATTGTTTGAGTTAAATCACTTGTATAAGATCCTTAAAAACCTATCATTGGTATGAGAGTGGGTATGGTAATTTAAGAATTGAATGGGGCAACTCCTTTTTTTAGTCCAAGTTTCCCTTATCTATGAAATTCATAAAATTGAAAGAATAGTTTCCTTGTATTCTATTGCTTTGGAAATAATTATAGGGTATTTATTCATATTTTTAGAGTATTTGGAATTTTTAAGTGGTCGTACAGATTTCTCCATGAAAAATATGTAGATCTGTGTGTACCTACACCTGCATCCAAGAAGATACATACTTGTGGAAATCTTGATGAAAGCGGCATCACTGGATAACATTATTTGAGTGTGACTCTTTACATCCTGAAAGTGCTTATTAGAATTTGATTTTCAATCAATCAAACACAATCTTGAGGACTTATCTTATTGAGATTAATCAATCACTTTCTATCGATTTCTTGGTGCAGACCTGCAGATCCCTGTGCAGGCTCAGTTCTAGCTTCTCTCTTGAGAACTCAACAAAATACTTAGCTATATGAAGATAACATGCTAGAAAGGAGCATTGCACTAGAATCATCACCATTCAGACTTGGAAATTCCTCATTGGAATTTCATCCAATATAGTTAGCTTTCAACTCGACTTGGCTATGCATCCCCTTTCAAAGCTAAGTATATCACGAAGCACGTCAAATGCCACTCACTGTCTCACATTATGTGGAAGATATTGCTAATATACCTTCATATGCATTCGAATATCTAGTAGGTTATGTATCATTCACTTGATCCCTACTCAGTACCTGACTCAGTTTGGAAACAAATTGTATCGAGGTCCATTTGCAGTTAAAGTCATTGGATAATTCTCTCCTATGTAGAATGGTAAATGAACACCTCAGCTTCTGAAACAGGTGAACGTTCGCTAATTTTTCTTTTATTTAATCAAAAATTTATTTGTGTTCACCGTAATTAGATCTCTATTTATTCACTCTGAATTTTATGGGTCCAACATCCTTATCCAAAATCATGTTGTAATTCCGCAAATGTTGTCTTGCAATGGTTTTAGGTTTGTTTAAGTTAAGTTAGTGGTTCGATTAAAATACTTGGGTTTGGTTTGTTAGTAAGATATCTGGTAATATTACATGTGAGATATATGATTAAGCTAAATGGTCCAAATAGTCATAGGTTATTTACTATGTTCATGTCAAATCCAATATCTTTATGTATGCGGAAAAAAATGATCAATAGATGAGTCATCATTATAAAAAAAAGTATCTTTGAGTCAATAGATGAGTCATCATTATCAAAAAATATAAAAAAATATTACCTTACAAATATATTATTACTTGTACATGACTTTTGAATTATGGGAGAGGGATTTCTCCTCAAAAAATTCATGCATCTAAGATTCATTGATACATTTATTAAGAAATAACTTGAAGGAGTTCAGAGGCAATGGACAAAAGAGGCCATTCAAGCCCTCTTATTAGCCACTAGCAATAGAGCCACTTCCGCTTTAGTGGCATGTGATTTTAGTTGTGTGGATTTCAATTTTTTCATCTCTTTTAGTGTGGTGTGAAAATAATAATAGATGATTATTCTTATTCATTTATGATTATTCTCCATGTAACTCCTTTTTGTGAAAATATTATTGAATTTTGATCAAATTGTATTATAGCAATCATGATGTGATTGTTTTTAGTAAACTATGAAAACTAATTTGGTAACATTTTTGATAAACATGAAAAATAAATTATGTAAATTTATTGATAAACTAGAAAACAAATTATGTAAGGTTTTTGGTGAATTTGGAAAGCCAATTGTGTAAGGTTTTTGGTAAACCTTGAAAACCAATTATGAAAAGTTATTGGTATACTTGTAAAATCAATTGAGTAATGTTGTTGGTCATATTTGGGAAAAACCATCAGTGAGAAGATCATGAGCACACAGAAGTGGCATGCTACAATCAAGAAATGTGATATGTTTTACCATGTAAAAACTAAGTAAGGGTGTTGGAGATTTTATATTTACATTAGGTCAATCAGTGATTGTTTAGTTACCATATAGTAAATATTACTTATGGTATGGTAATTAGTAACATTATTCTTATTTAACAATAATGTATTTTAGTTAGTTAGAATATTTATGAGTAATATTATTATGTAACAATAATAGTGTCATATATAATTTGATATTGTTTGTAAGCTATTATAGAGATATGAGGAGATTATGGTGGAGATATGAACTCCTCAATTATTAAAAATAATTTTCCTATATAAATGTATTATCCCGTATGAAATAATATAGTGTGAAAATTATAATAATATTATTTGTATACTCTTTGCATATTGTGTTTGGTTTCATTATTGATTGCTTGAGTTAAATCACTTGTATAAGCTCTTTAAATACTTATCATTAAGGACATGTCATCATTTCTTTAGTTTTCAATATATTGATAACATGGATGAACATAAGTTACAATATATACATTGGAACCTCATTGTTTTATCTCCATATCATTGGCATTGCAGTGCTAACTTGAGTCACACATCGAACATGGAGCCTTCACACAATAAAATCAGTGTCATATTATCCACGTCGACCCTTCATAATAAAAAAACATTCAATCAAAGAACCTGTCAACTTGGAAGCTCTGTACCTCATTTTGATGGATGCAAGGCATGTAAATTCAATAGTTTCCTTAACTTTGCACAATCTAAATAGACATAAATGTAATCTATCATGAAAGCATTACATGACAATTCATATCCCAATCATTTTTCTCTCACAATTACTTTACATGAGCTTATTTTAACATCTATGCGAGTTGGGTGATGATGGTGAGAAGCAATGACAATATGTTTAAGGAAATAAATTCTAAAAACTACGACATACACTTGCAGAGTTTAATAACATATTACTTATGTCAATACAATTTATAGCTTCCATCATTAAAATATGCTTAACTTTGGTGTCTTTTCCCAATAAATTCTTTAAATGAAATGAGAACCAAAAAAACAAAAAAATCAATCATTAAAAAAATCCCAATTGCATACCAAAACCTTGATGTATTTAGTATTTATTATTAATAAAAAAAGTTCATATATTTATAATTAAAGCATGTTGAGATACTATTCATCCTTAATGGATAGGATTATGGTGGACTTTGGAAGACTTTGTAGTCATCCATTAACACCCTTATCTATTTGATGGATTATATAATTGTTAGCATATACAAATTAATGTGTGTTGACGACTCTTTGCAATGTCAAAATTATAACATTCATAAATGAGGATTTAAGTTTGGTTTAGAGATAGGTCTCAATGGTGGTTAGTGCCATGTCATGATGTATATGAAAATATAAAAAATAGTTACAATGGGTTTAATTAGTTATGAATTAATATGTATATTGAACTTGATTCAAATGTTTTTAATTTGATGCAATTATGTTGTATAGATGATACGTATTATAAGTTTTAATTCATTGAATGATTTGTCTATGTTGTACTCATAAAGATGTTTCTTACTTTTCACTTATACAATAATTTTTACGATGTTAGTTTCGAACCTTTATTTGAATATTTTTGTAATGTGGTGAAAGACAAATAAATTTAAAAAAAAAAAGAGGACATCTTAATATTGCTTACACAACAATAAACAATCTATTAATTCTTGGCAGTTTCATAAATATACTTTAAATTAATTTGTAGGTTAAGAAATGAAAAGAAACCTTAAAAGCTATTTATAAAACCACAAAGCATTTTATTTTTAATTACGCTTTAAATAGAAATAGATTAAATTTGTGATATTTTTTTAATATTCTAATACTGTAACAAATTAAGTGTAGGCCTCTTGAAAGTGGACAAGTTAATGCACGTGAATTATGTATAGTGTTTTATAAGAGTCATTATGCATGTTAAGTTTAAAAATGAATGTGCATAAACATGCTTAGTTGGTAATCATGTCCAACTTAAAAATAAATGATCCCAATGATTATTATGCGAGAATTTAAAAAAATAAATAAATAAAAATCCCTATGATTATTATGCGAGAATTAAAAAGATTATTGAAAGAATATTAATAATCATTGGTAACAAAATAAATGCATTGGCCCCATGATGTTGATGTGGAATATTTTAATACAGGTTTTTGGGAAATGATATTTTAAAACTCCTTGTTTATTGAACCTCCCTTGGATCCCACACCATGATGCTTAAATGATCAATGAGCCTCCTTTCATGTTGACAGTTCGATGGGACGGACGTCCAAGCAATTGATTCATTTCAGAAAGAGAATAAAACTCTTACTTTGAAAACACCCCTGTGCTTCTTGCACCAAGTCAACCTTTCATTTCAGGCTATCCTAGCATGTGGCAGCTCAGGGCTACATAATCCTTCCTTAACAGCTATTAAGTCTTAGTAAATCCAATTTTTTAGCCCTTCAAAAATTATCCTCTGTAGCCCATAATGTAGTACCGTACGAAGGAAAAATAGCCATGGCATTCTCTTGAGAACGGCCTCAGTTGCTGTAGCATAACATCTATTCTCCCGGTTGCTCTGATCTTAGATCATGGTGGATGGCATAAGTTTTAGTTATGGAGTGTGCTTCATTCTCCAAACGCGATTTGAGACTCAAAAATAAAGAGAACGCCCTTGTGATCGTAGGCATGTTTTATCTATAACATTGGAATTAAAAGTTGACTCTTTCTTACTTGTATTTTCTTTTTTTCCTTCTCGGATAATTTTATGAGATACATTCTGTATGTTATATGTTCCGGTTCTAATAACATATTCATATTTATTATTGGTTGTCCATGCACCATTTTTAATGTGATCATGGTGAAGTAGCTTATATCTTATATTTATGAGTTGAGGAGAGGTTAAATCTTTCACATAACTCTTGATTTCATATGAAAACTTGATATGCATTCTGTTGCCATATGAATCTAAAATCTTATATTTATGAGTTGAACGTCGTTGTATTTAATATGAGAATGAAATATTAAATGAATTCTTATACATGTGAGGAGAAAGGAATAATGCAATGTGGGAGCGAATCGAGCATGGTGTGAAAATAGAGAAATGGTATTGGTTTCTCTTAATTTTTTTGGGTTGTGGTGCACTTGGGCTGGGCAAATTAAAACCTGATATTTTCTCAAGGTAGATTCAATCGTTGCACCTGTTCTAAATGTCCTGGTTTTAAATTTTACTAATCTTCGACTAGTTATGTTGCTTAATATCATAGCCAAAACAAAAAATAATACAAAAATTTATCCACTAACAAATAACTAACACCACATTATTCCATTGTTTATAAAGCAATCCTCACGGAGAAAGGACTTTCCTATTGTCATTAATGCTTGGAGTTACTAAATAAATTACCATTTTACATTTTTAATAAAAGGAATTTATTGTAATTACAGAGTCAAACAATAATTTGAATAATGAATATGGCCTATCAAGGACAACCTGAAGATAATCTTTAGTTTTGAATTATTATATTATATTAAATTCAGTAAAATAATAAATTTATAATATAAAAGATTATGTATAATAATAGTTTGTTAATTATAAAAATGCAAATGGATCGCTTAAAATAATAGGGTAGAAATACAATAGTTCGTATTAGATTTTGCATATAAATAAATTAATAATTTAAAATTCAATGATTATCATTATGCATCAATATTTCAATCCAACGACGTAGGTGAGTTGATATGTAAGCAAACCAAATAAGTTCCTAATGTTATGACACGAGGCCATTGACAATTGATATAAACCAAGACAAATTGAGGGAGGTTTGTAACACGTAGGAGAGAGATGAACAGGTGGTAGTCATCCATGATTGTGATTTAAAATTGATTATTGCTCAACAGTGGTCTATCCTGGACGTTACTATATTCGTGGTTGCTCCATAGACAATCCCCTAAAAATGAATTTGTCAACGAAGTTTTCATTGACATGCACAGATTAAAATCCAATTTAAATCCAAAGATTACATCTTTAAAATAAATACGGTGTGTAAATTAGTCGATGTTTTGTTCTTATTTTCCTTGTTTTAAGGAATTTAATGACGTATCGAACTTACGATATATTGTTGGTGACATTGGCAATCGATTTTTTTATTGGCGTGTGATTCTCTGCTGTATGCTTCTTCTGAAATTGCATGATTTGCGACAAAAAGTGTGTTTTTGTGCGACAGGGGTTACTATAGATGCAGCAGCTTAAAGGGGTGATCGACAAGAAAATAGGTGGAGAGGAGCCAAACAGATCCCACCATGTTTGTGATCAGATACACATCAGACCATAGTCACCCCTGGCTAACACACAGAAATGTGCTTGCAGGGTCCACCAGGCAATCCGCTTTAGAAAAGAATGCCCTGACGGAATCTCGAGCTCAGAAAGAAGATAATTTAGAAGCAATCATAATGCCTGAGAATAATCCCGTCGGTGAGAATACTAATAATGACAGTACTAATGCAATTTATGGTTGTACAGGTTCATATTCGTCGACGGACTGGGTCCCCACTGATGGGGATAACTTCCGCAGCATCATCATCCACGATGACCATAACCCGGTGATGCCATAACTATGGAATCTGGATGAGCCCCTCAACTTTTTTTCCCAACAGCATTTCAACGACGACAATTAGAGGAGGAAGAAGTATCCAGCTCAGTGATTGACCCTCAAAAGTGGAAAAACTGTGTAATGCCTTCCCCTAACACATGTCATAAAATGACAGGCAGAAAAAACTTCAGATTTTGTGGTAGCTGTGAGACCTATATTTCAATACTCTCCTGTATAGAACGCCTCCAGTGTAACTAGGTAAAATTATAACATACAGATTAATTATCATTTAATTAATATTAATATAGAACGGAGATTGTATGAAAGGCTTTAGGATGTATTTTGAATATCATAATAGAAAATATGCATTCAAATGGGAGATACTGTTTACTTATAAAATTTAGACTTAAAAAATAATATTTGGAGAGTTTTTTTTATTATTTAGATGTTTTTATTGTGTGGATATTCAACTTTTTTAATCAATGCATTCACTTAGTTTTTCTTTGATAATCAGCAAAATGCAAATTCTTATTTTTTATTAATTTGGTAACAAAAACTAAAAATAATAAGAAAATATAAAATAGCTTTGGGCTTATGTTATATTATACAATAGTTAAATTATTCTTAAAATTTTGAGAGATCATTTGAAAATAAAATATAGGAAAAAAAAAAAGTTTAATAATGAAAATAATTCTAACATTCAAACTAATGTCATGTAATATATTTAACATAAACTTGAATACTTTAATAAGTGTTTGATTATCTCTAAAATATTTTTAATTACTTAATAAATTCGTGTGAGTGATGAGTTATCTTTATGTTTTTTCATATTCTTTGATCATTAAAAATAGACTGCCTATGCCTATGCATTTAGAGATTAATTATATTCAAATAATAACTTTATTTACACCCAAACTAATTGCCTGATTATAAATGAAAAAAGGTGGAAATAAAGAAAAACAATACGTAATACAAGAGGTGTCACTCAAAAGAATGTCAATATCATTCGCATGCTTTGGAAAGACCCCAAGAATATACAAGTGCTTTGAATAAAGGATTTAAATTTGTGAGATGATATATAATAACTATAAAACAGTGAGAAAAATATTAAGTACTGTCATAAGAAGTCAACAAAATGTGTCAGTGACACATAATATGGAATGATAACTAAAATATATTTAAACATGCTAAAATCATTTAATTGAAAAATATTGGTAATAATTTCTTCTTACCAATGTTTTGTAGAAATATTGGTAATAATTTCTATTTAATTTCCTTTATAGATGATGCAACAAGGTTTATGTGGTTATTTTTATTGAAAGAAAAGATTGGATCTTTTTAATTTCTTAAAACTCTAAAATATTTAGCTAAAAATAATGTGGACATTTCATCAAGTGTTTAAGAATAGATGGAGGAGGATAATCTTTTTATAATGAATTTTATGAGTTTTATTTTTCACTTGGAATCAAAAGGCACATAATGTTTCCTTACATACCATAACAAAATGGTGTAGAAAAGTAAATAATACATGTATATTGGAGTTATCCCAGACCATGTTGGATAAATAACACATAAAAATGTATTTTTGGGTTTAAGTAGTAAAAACCACAATCTACATCATTAATATTAGTCTTATAATGGCAATTTATACAGAACACCTTATGAAGCTTGGTATGCTATAAAAATAGGTGTAGTTCATCTAAAAGTAATTAGTTGTTTAGATTTAATACATGTTACTAATGAAAAGAGGGAAAAAATATATCGTAAGAGCATTTCTCACATTTTTAAAGTATATAATAATGAAATCAAAACATAGAAGTTTTATCATTCTATTATTAAATCGATTTATTTCTAGGGTTTTTTTAATTTTTTTTTGAAAATGAGATACATTTTATTTCTTATAATTTATCTAAATAGGTCATAATTGAAGAGGTCATCTCATTGAATTTTATTTTTAAGGCTTACAATTTCCTACACATGTTTCTAGTTCAATAGGAAATAACACTATTTTTTTCTAAGAGTCTAGCCATCCATGTTCATCAACTCGAAGAAAGTACAAGTATTTGTTTAATACATATATATCCAATCAAATGTTACATCATAAATATGATAAGAAGATAAAAATTCTTAAACATTAGGAAGGATTTTTTTCTTTTTATGATGCTCATAAAGAAAACACTATTTTTTGCAATCCCATATGTGGCTAGTCAAAGGAAAGGGAGGGTTGATGCTATTGAGATAGATTCAATTTAGAGGAATGATACATGAAAATATTATTCATTATCTATATTATAAATATGTGATTGGAACCTAGTGGGTTTATTAGACTGAAGTCAAGAGTGATGATACAATTGATAAGGTAAAAGCTATACTAGTTGCATCATGGTTTACACAAACATATGGGGTCAATTATGAGGAAAATTATGTACCCAGATAATATAAGACTAATTATTTTTTATGTAGTCATATAGTATGGGAAATACATTCAATGGATGTAATAAGTCCATTCCAAAATGGAGTGATTGAAGAAGAAGTATATGTGGGGCAGCCATAAGGTTTTGAGGTAAATGTTGTAGAGTTTTGAGTATATAAGTTGAACAAGACTATTTATGGGCAAAAGAAAGCTACAAGAATTTGTTACTAAAAATTTGATAGCTGGATATTGGATCAAGACATTGTGAGAAGTAATAATGAATAAAATCTCTATATAATTTGATTTTTTTTTCTTGTGTAACTTCTAGAATTTGTCTCTATGTAGATGACTTGATAAGTATAGGTTGTTGTATGCAAATTTTGAATATATTTAAGCAAAATAAGAATTACTAATTTGAGATGACTGATATTGGACTTATGCAGTAATTTAGTAACATTGAATTCCATCAAAATAAAAATCATTTATTTATTTTTAAAGTTAAATATATTAAAGATATGTTAAATAAGTACAATATTCAATATTTTATGCCCATGGATAATCAGATTGCAAGTGGTGAAAATATAATGAGAGAGGATGAGAGTCATTTAGCTGATGAAAATATTTTTAGGAGCATAGTGAGAAGTTTGATATATCTCACTATGATGAGACCCAATATCAAATATGGGGTTTCACTAATTTCAATATCTATGGGCAATCTAGCCACTCAAACATTTGTAAATAATGAAAATAATTTTTAGATATGTAAGAGAGACTTATAAGCATGGTACTCATTTCAAACCAGTAAATTTATTATGTATAATCCAATACATATATTAAGATTTGTAATTGTCTTTTGATGACATGATGTCAAGTTTGGGTTATTGGTTTACATGTGGAAATGGGCTGGTTTCATGGTCATCAAATAAACAACCTAAAGTTGCATTATCCTCTATTAAATCTAAGTATACATTGTTTAATTCATATTTCACACAAATATTATGGTTGATAATATTATTAGTTAGTTTTAAAGAGTCTAAAATTGATCCATCACAAAAAATTTGTGATATAAACATAGTACTACAATTGTCCAAGAATCCAGTTTTCCATGCAAGAACTAAACATATCGAACTCAAACATAATTTTTTTAGAAACTTGGTCAATGTGATAAAAAAATTTAATTTATTGTTTGATAATTGAATATCAATTGTGGATATACTCACCAAGGGATTTCCAAATTAGATTCATGAAAGACTTAAGGAGACCACAGGCATTTATTTTCTTTGCATCAAATAAGAGAATGTTGAGTATGATGCCATTATTTCCACTTGATTGTTAATGTTATATTTTTTTTAATTTAAATTTTATTATTATAGGATTATTTTTAAATTTATATAAATCCTAGATTAATTATTTTTTTTTAATTTCAATAACCTTTATCAACTTTGTTTAAAATAGTTAGAAGTATTAGTTAGAGTCTATTTCATTGAATGTGTACTTAACTAAGCTCAAATTATAATACATTCATCCCCAAGATGTGGTTCATAATTTATAAAACTTAGTTTAATTAATATGTTACTTTATAAAATATCCTATTGTATATGGATTTGGGGTGCCTATCTTGTCTAGTTTGCATGTGAGTTTACATGTTTCACTTATATGTCGGAAAGTCATATTGCATTATTACCATATCTTCTCAGTAACTCAATTTTATTCCATTAAATCGATTTTAAGTTATCCTAGTCTATATTTCAACATATTAATTTTTTAAGATTTATTTTTATGATTTCACTTGTCATGCTTTGTCATTCAAGTTCATTGTAATTGACTAGATTTAGCCTATTTTGTTAATAATATATGGTGAAAGAATGTGTCACATTAATGTTTTTTGGAAAGAATTATTACATATTGTTATTATATTAATTTAATTTCAGATATTTATAAAGGAATATCAATTTGAAGTTATGGTGCATACTTCCCATCAATCACACTTACAAAAATCTAGATGAACAACTAGTAATATTAGGTGAGATAGGATGATCACTAGCTTCATTTTCATATTAATTCATAGTTTATTGTAACATTATCCATACTAAAATCCTTCAAAACTATGTTTATGAATTTATTTTAAAATTTATATATTTATAAAATTGTGCTATATATTTAATAAATATATTTCAACATTTATGAAAACATAATGTGTACTTAAACCCAAGTAAATGTGTATTTTGTGCCTAAAAGCCTTAAAAATACATATTATTGGTTAGAATTATCTCTAATAGGTCTAAATAACCACTATAATACTTAAAAATGATCTTCTATATACCTTGAGGCTTCATGTTTCTTAAATAAAACTTTTCTACTTGTAGGTGTTTGAGTGGGGTTTAGGCTTGTTTAGGCTTCTCATACTTTTTATTGCATTTTATCACTTTGAAAAATTGTGAAGACCTTCACAACCTTAATAATTATATGCACATGTCTCTATGACTCTTCCACATGCCTCTCCAACTTCATACAACACAACAATTGTACTTTTCCTTCATTCTACCCATGATAGGTATGTTGGTCTCTTTAAGCCCTCTCACCTTGTCAAGTCTTGGGATTGCATCCTTATTTACTATTTATTATTATTCATATGGATTAAAAATGCCCACCATTTACCTTAAGTCCTATCACACATCACAAGTCTCAAACTCATCTTAAAATTTCATATTCTCTTCTCAAATTTATATTTGCATACCTGTAGATGCATGTTCTCAATTTGGTATCACTATAGACTTGCTTTAGAGAGGGCTAGTGTTGAGATCACCAATTTTGTAAAGGATATTAAAGGCATGATAGATCATCTATAATCATTATAAACTAATTTCACTATTATTTTCTTAAATTTCCATCTTCTATATGCATATTGGCCCCTTGGGATTCTTAACAAACCTAAAAGTGATTAGTCTATTACTAGAACCCATTTCAAATTTTTTATTAGAAATTATCCTATATAATTCATAGTATTTGGAACCATTTTAGATTACACTAATATTTTGATCATCTTCAAAAAATTAGATTACACATATCTTGTTGAGGAACCTGCTAACTCTACCTACAACTTATGCATTCTTCCTATGCATGTATTAACACTTTGTATTTTACCCACTTTTACCATGAATGATCTTTAAGATACTATACAGGATTTATTTAGGGTATAATAATCAACATTTAATTTTCAAATTTCATTAAATACCCCATTATCATTTATAGGTTTGTTGCTTTCTTACTCATAACTGGACCTTGTTCAAGAACCTCCTTCTCAATGGCCTTCATGGCCTGCCACTTCACATTTACTTCATGCATGCATGGTTAATCCATTGGGTATGTTGTTTATGTTTTATATAAATTCACATAATCAATAATCATTTTTTATTATAATATTGGCACCTCTTTTATTCATGTATTTGCAAACTTGTCATAGTCAAGTCTTAGCATGCATGCTTATATTGTAGAATTACAATTTTACTCTTGTTAGTGATTTTGAAAGGTTTGAGAATGGTTGATGAGGTCTAGGTGGACTCAATGGAGTTTATTACAATGTTTAAAACCCATTTTAAGTAATCTTCAAGCATTAAAATAACTCATAGCTTAGAAACCTTAACCGTCTTACTAAAACAATGAAAATGTGTCTCTCTCAATATAATACATGTATGTATTTGATACAATTAAACTTATCTTGATACTAAAAGTCCCATAGACATTATGATATCACTCTATAATCACCAACCTTCCTTCATCAACTTTGAGATACCAATACAAGGAGAAACCTGAGTTCATTGGGTTTGGCAAGGATTTTAGACCTCTTATCTTGTTAATGATTATTCATAGATCTAAGCCTCATAAAATATAAAATATTTCCATAAGTGTGAAGGAAATAAGGTCCCCCATAAACTCCTAATAGCTCTAGTTCCAACTCTTTCTCTCCTTTGTGCACCATCCTTGAACCGATTGGCATTCCTTAAGTTATCAAGAACCCAATGGAGGTTTTGAAAAGGTTTTTTACTTATTTGGACCTGTAACACCCTCTTAAGCATGGATTTGGATTTGGGGAGAGTATATTATGCTTTGGATAAGATTTATTACCTTTAACCTTGATCTAACTAGTTGGAGATGCTCTAATCATGCATACAAACCTATAAAAAGACTTCAAAACATCTTCTTCATGCAATGGAGGTTGATCATTTGAGTGACTTCCCTATTAGATCCTTGTGAGAGATGTTTATGGATTCCTTCTTGATATTTATATTTAAAATTGAATTTAAAAACCTTTCTACATCTTCCATTATCATGTTACACTATATTTAAAGGTGAAACAATAATATAAGGAGATTTTATGAGTGGGTTATATGTTAAAGAAGGAATATTTTGACACCTTAACAAGGTGTATGTGTAAGAGAGAGAATTTGTTCTTTAACAAGGGTTAGATGACACAAAATACTTTCCTTAACTTTTATGACTTGACATTAGTTCCTCATGTTTGATAACTCCTCAAAAAGTCACTTTTAGGTTAGAATAATCAATAGGCCAAAAATAAAAGAAATCTTAACTTTCAAAAAGTTATCTTGAATTCTCCAAAATATTTGAAAATAATTTTGTTACCTTAGTAAATATTTTTTTGAAGTTATTCATAAAGTATGAAACCATATACCTTGAGGAATAATCTCATCATTCTTGTCTTCGTTGTGAATCCATCATGACTTAGGATTTTGAGAGTTGACTTAATATCTCCAAACTTACCTTAAACTTTACAAACTGTACTATAAAAGGCCTTGAAATGACATGGAAACTTATGTAATGTCAAGTTTTGAATAAATAGCTTTGACCTCTATTCTAAATAGGCCAAAATGTCAACATTTTTGGTGACTCATAGGGGTTGGCTAGTCTACTAATCAATTGGACCAATAGTCTTATCAGTCCATTGGGCTTTGAGATCACCTCAACTCAACACAAATATGACATGGACTTTGACAACTAATTACAACTAGCTAGAATCAAGATTAAACAACTGATAATACCTCCTAAAACACACAACAATAATAAAGAAATGATAACTCACACAAAAAAGAAACAAGATAATACACTATGCTAAGAAGCGCTTACAGAATACAAAGCAAAATCGACTATAATATAAAACTAACCTCTAATTTTTGAACCACCTGCATCAAAACTAAAGCTTCTCAGATATTTTCCATGGGATGAAAAAGGATGATGAGAAAGAAGCTATTTTTGGGACATTACTCTTGTTCTATGAACTCTTTTCTTGACTTCCAATGTCTCTATCTTATCTTTAAGTGGATAAACATTAGAAAATTTATCTCCTATGAATTCAAACTCTTCTTGATTTTTAATGATTTCTTCATGTTTCTCTTCAACACTAATATATTCCTCCAATGTGATCACAAATGTAACCTCAGTCTTTGATTACTCATTAGGATCATGTTATTTATTTCCTATGACATCTTGAGATATGTCTTAATAGGCACCTTATTGAACATGTTCTCCCACTTTGATAACTATATTAAAAACTTATTCATATGAAACTATAAGTCCACTATCCACTCTTGAACAAAAAAAATATAACTCTTCCCAAAAGAGAGCTTATTTTTGTTCATTTGAGAGATCAAACACTTCATTCCTCACTTCAAGCTATTTATTAGTGACTTTAGGACTGTCTTGGTCCTAAATTTCTTCACTAAGCATAACAAACTCTTCTTCTTCATTAGATTCCATCATAAATATAATTAGGATATCATCTTGTTCCTTCACTCTATCATTCAATTTTTCCATGATAAGATCTCCATTATCTTCAAGGAAAGCATGATACAATTATTGTGAAGTATCATTGAGATCACTAGGATTCTTTATAGCTTCAATAATGAGTTCATTTGAGTTACTTTCAAGGCTTCCCTATAGTGGAAAATATATTTTGAACTCATTTATGCCTACACCAACCTTTTCTATCTAATTTTTCTATTCTTCCATGAATCATGGGATTTTATCTATTGATAAAAATCTTAGTTCATCATGTTTTATTTATCCCAAATGTTATTATTTCTTTCTCTCATGAATTACACTACCAATAGTAATCTCTTCATTGTACTCACTTGAGTCACTTTCCTTCCCAACTAAAATCTCTTCACTTACCTTCCATACAATAGGTTCTTTCTCTAAAGGTGAAATGGTGGACGAAAGAGAGATCATTAGTTTGTTTGAAGCTTGAGAGCATGTCTTTCCAACTTATAACATTGAAGGGATTCTTTTGGAGCTCTTGAGGAAGGAGAAGATAATTTTTTGCTAAGACTTATTTATTTTTATCCTTCCAAACAAAAATCAACCCCTCACATTCTTATATACTTTTGTCTTCATGCATAACTCTAACATGAGCGGTGGATAAAGAACATCAGAAACTTTGAAACTCTCTTGGTTTAACCTCTACCACCTTCTCTCTCTTTTTTAATTTTGGATGGGCATGGGAGAATATTCTTTCTCAAGGATTGGCATGATATAATTAGGGGCCATAGTCCAATAAGGTCTCCATGATGGAATGGTTTTAGGTTCTTAATGAAGAGTGGGTTTAGGTTCTTTAAGAAAAGGCTTTTCTTGACAGTATTTTACAACTTAAGCCAAGTTAGGATAAAAATAAGGATGATAGTATTTAATTTATTTCCTCTCCTACACCACTAACATATTATCCATACACTAAATTAAGCCTCTTATATATAGCATGTCATTGATTGGTATTTATTGATTCTTCCTCTCAATAGCTTCCCATTTACTCTTAACTAATTATAACAAGTCTCTCCTTGCCTGAATGATTTCATTTTGAATGTAATAATTAGGTAAATTATACCTAGCTCTTCTTCTCTATAAATCTCTCTCATTTTCATTTCATATTCTAATAGGGTTTCCTTGAGTTCTAATAAGGATTGAGTAGGATTGTGACTATACTGACTAGATGTAACATAGTTTTAATAAGGCTAGTTAAAGGAATAAATAGGCTACCAAAGAGGCTGAGTTGGGGTACATGGGGAACAAAAATCATAAGAAATATGATATTATTCTAATTTAGGGCTACTTGGGTTGAATCTATGAACATTTTAACTTTATATGAAAGATATAAAGGTACAAAAGATGGATTTTGGCCAAATGAAGATTGAGAATACATAAAAATTGGTATCTCCTAATCATTTGTGCTACTTAAACCAGATATGGCTCACTTATATTCTCTATTGATGCTTGAGTTCATGCCTTCAAAGGCTGATATATTGAAGGACAATGCTAAAAATCCCATAATAGATGACAATTTATCCCACTGAGTGTACCATAACTATTATCAATATAAATTGCACCATTGAATAGGTTCTTCAAGACTTATTCATTTAGATGACACATGTAAACACCTATATTTAATGGTTGACATAAAATTTGAGTTGAATCTCTATATTAGGGCTATCTCCCTTGATGTATCATCTTGAAACTATTACTAACCTATTGCTTGCTAAGAAAAGGGGAAAGATAAATTAAAAAAATTAAATGGGAGGTGATGCATCAAATTTACTACCCTCCACTTTCCTATACTACACTAAGAACATAAATTAGGACTAAAACCTAATGTATTAACTCAATATGAGTCTCTAATCATCAATGTTTCAATGTGATGTGATGTTTAAGACACTAACCAAGAGGGGTGATAAAGATGTCTCTCAAGGGACACTAATGAAGTAATTTCCATATTTATACATTTTAATACCATGTAACACTCTTCATATGACCTGATAGGATGACTAACAACTTTGAAAAGGTAAGAAGATAGGACAAATGAAAGGAAGTTGTAGACTATCACTAACATTCATGAACCACCATGAGAATACACTAGTTATAGCATTGAGAAGGATGGAAATAATCATGTATTCATTTCATAATAAAGATACAAGTGTTATTTGATAATGGTTCTACCATACTTAGGTTGAGGATCCATTATAAGCCATTTTAAGCCATATTTATAGAAGAAAAAAGAAGAGAGAGAGAGAAGCAATCTATTAAGAGTCCATCATGACCACAAATCTATCATAAGTCAGTTAAAATTTCCAAGAGAATAAGCCAAAAATAGTTCTATCATATTATTTAAAAAAAATTTACTTGATTTCATGATGGCCTTCACAAAGTGGTGTAGGTGTGACATATCATACTTCTCTCTTGAAACTACCATCCTTGGATTAGAAGGAGTTACAAGTTATTAGCTTGGCACATGTCACACTTGATTTATTGATATCCTTATACACCAATTTTGATCTTTTAAATACCTTTCTCATCTTGGTGAAGGTGAAAACTTGAGCCTAGACATCTTATTTAGGTCTAAACCTTGTTTGCAGATTGCCACCATGCCCTGTCCATCTCATATGTGTCTTGGAGGGGACTATATTATCTCTACCCATCTCATTAATCATTAGAATGACCTATCTCCAACCTATATAGTATTATATTAATAATGTGAGATGTTTTATAAGTATGTCTTTCAAGTTTTCATACATAAAATTACCTTGAAGAAGTATGTAACTCAATCTTGCATAAAATCAAAGAGGCACAATATCTATTAGGTCTAGTATCTCACTTGATATCTTGTTATAACACAATGGGATTTATTTAAACATTTTGAGGAAGGCTATTAGACCCTTATATATGCATGGATATTATCTATAATAGATCAAGAAGGATTAAATTTTCCAAACACTTGCTAACAGACTAAAGAGTATAGCTTCTAAACCATTTCCTTATCCTTTTCAACCCACACATGCCAAATAATGTCCCAAAAAAAAAATCATCATATCCTCAAATGACATCAGGATGGTTTCAAGATGATTCATGTGCATTAAAACCACTTATCAAGCAAAAACCAAACATCAAGTTTTTTTAAGGGTTTTAAGAGGGTTTAGAGTGTCTTACCTTCTTAACGATTGTTCATATGGTTGAAGGCCTTAAATTCTGAATAAATTCCATAATTTTTTAGTATTTTAACCTTGGTAAAACCTCAAAAATTCATTGGAACCCATTTAAATCCCTCTTCAAGTTTTGAGTAAAAATACATGTCTTATTGATCACTTAGAAAGGTTTTAGGGATGTTTTGAGTATATTAAAGGTTGTTATTAGACAATATATCCTCTATCCTATATTTAATTTCATGAATTTTAGTTAGGGTAACCTATTTATCTCACCGTAAGTTAATTCTTTCCTATACATCTACTCAAGTGAGTTCCATGTGAAGTTTAGGCCTTCTCGACTTGGCAGACCTGTGTGTAGATACAAAGGAGAGGATTTTTAGGAATAAAAGACTTAAAAATAAATATTATTGGTTATAATTATCTATAATATGTCTATAATAACCAATATAATTATTTTATATGAAACTTCATATGACTTGATGCTTCATGTTGCTTAAATTTGACTTTTTTGCCTATAAGTGTTTGAGTGGTGTTTAGGCCTGTTTAGGATTCTCATTCTTTTTATTTCATTTTATCACTTAAAAAACATGTAAATACATAAATAACCTTTATAATCATATTTAAATTTCTCTATAACTCTCCCACATGCCTCATTAGCTTCATACAACACAATAAGTTTATGTTTCCTTCATTTGACATGTGATAGGCCTATTGGTCTCTTTAAGGCCTATCACCTTATCAAGTCCTTAGATTGAATCCTTATTTACTATTTTATTATAATTAAAAATTATTAAAAACCTCCCACCATTTTCATTAAGTCATATCAAACCTCTCAAACTCATCTCAAAATTGCATATTCTCTTCTCATTTGTATTAGAAAACATGTAGATGCATATTCTTACCTTGGTATCATTATAGAATTGCTTTGGAGAGAGTTAGTGTTCATATAAAAAACATGTTAAATAATATTAAAGGCATGATATATAATATATAATCTTAATAACTAATTTCACTGTTGGTGTCTTATAGCTTCATCTTCTATATTCATATTGACCCCTAAGGTTTCTTAACAAACCTGTAGGTGCATAGTCCTTTCGTAGAACCCATTTTAGACTTTATATTATAAATTATCTTATCTATTTCATATATTTTGGAAAAAAATAAGATTAAATTATTAGTCTGAGCATATTCTTTAAAGGATAATACACCTATCTTTTTAAAGAACCTCCTAACTCTACCTACAACCTATGTATCCACCTGTGCATGTACGAACACTTTGTATTTTACCCTCTTTTGATATGAATGATATTGTATAGACTATATACGTTTTATTTTGGTCTTATCCATTATAATAAAATTCTTAAATTGCATTAAAGACCCTATTTTCATTCACCATTAAAGACCCCATTTTCATTCACAAGTCTATTATTTTCTTACTCACACCTAGACCTTATTCAAGAACCTCCTTCTTAATGGCTTTCATGGCCTACCACTTCACATTTCCATCATGTTTGCATGGTTAATCAAAATTTTATGATGTTTATGGTTTATATACATTAATATACTCAATATTAATTTGGTTACTATAATTTTGGCACCTATTTTATGTCTATACTTACAAAGTTTCCACAGTCAAGTCTTAACATGCATGATTATACTATAGATTTGTAATTATACTCTTGCTAGTGATTTTGAAAGGTATAAGATATATTAGGGATGCTGAGGTGTACTCAATGGATTTGATTAAAATGTGGAAAACCTATTTCTAACTATATTCAAGCATTGAAATAACTCATAGCTTAGAAACCTTGATTATCCTACCAAAATAATGAAAATGTGTCTCTCTTAAGCTAATGCATGTATGTCTTTGATATAACTGAACTTATATTGATATTTTAAGGCCCTTATACATTATTATGTCACTTTATAATCACTAACATACCTTCATCAACTATGAGATACCAATCTAAGGAGAAAACTGAGCTCATGGGGTTTAGCAAGGGTTTTAGACATCTTATATTATTAATGATTATTAAAAGAGATATGACCCATAAAACCCAAATTATTTAATATTTTTTAAGGTAATAAGGGCCCCCATTAACCCCTAATATATCTAGTTCCAACTCTCTCTCTCCCATCTATACACTATCCTCAAATCGATTAGCCTTCCTCAAGCTGTCGATAAACTGATGGAGGTTTTAAAAAGGTTTTATAACTATTTAGACCTATAACACCATCATAATAATTTATTTGTATTTGGGGATATTTTATTATGTTTTATATAAGTTTCATTACATTGAACCTTGATCTAACTAGTTGGTGGTGCTCTAATCATTCATAGAAAAATATATCAACTAATTGAAACATCTTCTTCATGAAATGGAGTTTGATAAGTTAAACAAGTAAACTATTGGATCCTTTTGAAATATGTTCATGGAATCATCCATAACATGTATAGTGAAAATGTAACGTAAAAACCTTTCCAAATCTGCCTTTCTCATGTTATATTATATTTGAAGATGAAACAATAAGGCAAGGAGGTCTTATGAGTGGGTTATACATTAAATAAGGAATATTTTTAAATATTAACAAGGTTTATTTGAAAGAGATAAATAATTTTCTCTTCAAAAAGTGTTACATTACACAAAATACTTTCTTTGACTTGTATGACTTGACATTACTCCCTCATGTTTGATATCTCCTCAAGAAGTCACTTCTAGGTTACAATAATCAATAGCCCAATAACAAGAGAATCTTTATCTTTCAAAAAGTTACCTTGAATTCTATGAAAGATTTGAAAACAATTTTATTACCTTAGGAACTCTTTATTTAAAGGTATTCATGAAATATGAAACCATATACCTTGAGGAATCATCTCATCATTCTTATCTTCATTATGAATCCTTCATGACTTGGGATTTTGAGAGTTACCTTAATATATCCAAACTTACCTTAAACTTTACAAACCACATTGTAGAAGGCCTTGTAATTATGGTAAACTTGATAAAATGCCAATTTTTAAACTAAGGGGTTTGACCTTTGTCCTAAAGAGGCATAAATTTCAACATTACATTAACTATATCAAAAGATATATCAATGATGATCATGATAGAAATGATTGAATTAAAATACAAAGACTGTAGAAAATTAAATAAGAAAGATGTATATTACAAGTGTGGTTTTAAATATTTATGCATGAAATTATTTAATTACCCATAAAACATTAATCTATGTGGCTAAAATCATTTGGACACCATATCCATGCTTCATAAAATGGTAAATTATCATCACAAAAGTATTGGTATTGATTGCTAACAATAAATCATGTTGGTTCTAAAACATTATAAAATGACTTTGCAATGCTAAAATTAAGTGACACTAATTGTAGAGATATATTTTGTAATTTATTTATGGAATGAGCTATATTTTTATGTCAAGTGTATAAATGATCATGTTCATGATAGATTTGCTCAAATGTAGGCAACTTTACTATTTTTTCTAAGCACAGGATTCATGTATTGTAAAGTATAAACAAATTAGATTAATAAACCATAGGATTATTTGTGTGAAAAGGTTTGATTTTTTTAATTGAGGTATACTACTAAACTTAGTTAGCATTAATACACTTATTGACCTAGTAACCTAGTATACACTTAAGTGCACAACTATAGGGCGAGTTCAATAATCTAATTCTCAAAGATCATACCCACCCCTAAACCTCAGTGATACTATTTACTTGGCCAATATTTCAATTATGTTGTGATCAATGGAAACTATTGTCATTCAAAATTTCCGCCCATCGATGTTTTATCACATGGGGTGTTTTGCAATAGGGCACTAAGCATGAATACCTTGCATAGGGTGTAAGAGTGTTTAGTGCTAGGTGAAAAAGTACTATTTCTCACCCACACATGCTAAGCATAAATGTTATCATCACAATAATAGGAACATAACCAAGGCATGGGACCCTTGTGCTCCTTGGGATGAACCTCTAGATTATGTCAAATTCCTTCTATTTTTAAGTGCACCTAATTTAGTACCAATCTACAGACCTAAAGAGAAGAAAGGAAAATATACTACTAGTATAAACCTAAGGTTTTTGAAGGATTAGGGAGGGAGAAGGTAAGACAGTTCTAAAAATAAAAGGGTGATAGATCGAGAACAAATCGAGCACTCCTACTACCATAAACCCACTACAAATATTTTAGAACAAGACATTATCACATAGAGTTTTCTAAGGCCACTCTAAATGCGTAAGTATTTTTCATAGAGGTGAAATAATTTAGTGTACTAATAAGATGTATGACAAATAATCCACAAACAATTTTTACACAGACCTAAATATGCACAACATATGACCTACAAGTAAGTTCTAAGTTCCATACAGATGTGTTGGGAATGGATAACAATAAGAGGGGTAAATATTACATATAGATAAGGATCAATAAACATAAATAACACACATGGTTTTAATAAGAATAGAGGAAGTTGAAATTAATTATCATTAAATTACAAGATTTATCCAATATAAGTACTATTCGAGGGAACATTTTGGTAGCGTGAGGTTGCCTAAAATGTGTTAACCTTTTTTACAATGAAGAATAAGGATTTTATAATATCAAGCCATTTTATAATTAATACACCACTTGGGGTAGATGATACAACTTTTAATTCTATTATTGTTCCACTCCCATGCTTCTTAAAGTTTATCTGGTGATTTAGACTTAGGAGTTGGTGGGAGCATTATTTTTAAGTCCATGTGTTTGTTTGAGAGTGGAAGATTATTGGAAATGTTAGATGGGTGTCATGTAATCATATTTTGATGGCTAAAAATCACTTTTACCTTTACTTATCCTAAAAATGCTTTGAATGCTATGCAACTACTTTTCCAACTACATATTTATACCTTAGTGATACATATCAATCACTACATGGACCTCCCTTGAACTACCACATCATTATTTTACACCTAGGATCCATGTTAGTCTACAAAGTTTTATGTGCATAACATATATTTTAATATATGATGTATGATATCACATAATTGAAACTCTATAATTTAGTGTGAGACTTCATCCTGAAGGTATAGGTACCCTCTAAATAAGAAGGCATATAAATTTGGAAGGACTTGGGCATGTTCCTTACCATTTGAAACTAATTTTTTCACACCTCTGCCTGGGCAATCTAAATATTGGGGCTCTATGTTCTTGAACTTACATGCCACCTTAGCACATGTGATGAAGGATCCTACATGGGACTCCTAATTAGAATGCTTAGTGGGTGTTAATCATCATTTTGTTAATGCATAGATCTATACTATCTGCTATAGGTATGGGTATGGATGAGAAGAGTCTATGCATAACTTACTTAAAATAAATAGACACTTTACAGGTGCATAAATATTCTATAGGATTTTTCTGAATTTTTTAAAGATAAGGGTGATATAGAAATTCAACACTTTTGATGACCTCTACAATCCACTTGCCTACTAAGTGGGAATACAGTAGCCTTTGAAGCAATCCATTGGGCATGTAGTCTTTGATATTTTTAGTCCTTTCACTTGTGAATGTACTAGTTATATATCTCTGAGTTTTGAGTGAATTGAAACCCTCTTAATAAAAGTAAAGAGTTGTGCCCAAGGTACTTAGAGGAAAGAGATCTATGATAAGATAATAATGTGCATAAGCACTTAGAGGAAATGAAGCTATCCTAAAACAAGGTACAAAAAACACTTAGGGAAATGAGAAATGTCTAATCTACTTATTTACAATTTATACAAGAGTCAATGGAGATAGTTTTTGAGATAAATTACATTGATTGCATAAGTAGTTCCTCTTCATTCAATTTATTAGGTTAGAGAGTGTTGGGTTGATTATGGTTAGTTATGGTATATGAAATGATCTATATTGCATTGAACTTAGTATGTCTTATAGCTTTCACTCTATCTTCATCTCACTTGAGTACTAAATCTCCCTCCTAAGAATATTTATCAGTGGCCCTATTATAAAAATTTATTTTCATGTCAATCTATTAAAGTTCCATAGTGTGCACAACCTATGCTCTAGTCTCTTCAAGGTCCATTAGCTCTATTAATCTTATTGTGAGGGGATTGATTTTGATCAACTCCAACTGATGGGAGATCTCCAATGAGGGAAACAAGATAGATGTGGTAAATCTAACCTCCCTTTCATAAACTAACATGAAGGGTGAATTTCCCAACACTCTCTTAGGTATGACTAAATCATCCCAAAGATTAGTTCTAAGCTTAATATGCCAAGATCATTTATTATCTTCCAAGGTCCTCTTTATGATGTTAATCTAATTCTTATTCATGGACTCGACCAGACCATTACCTTGAGGGTAATAATTTGATGAGGTGCTTAGTTATATCTTATGCTTGATGACCCATTCAATTATCCTAGTTCCAAGGAAAGCCAATGTATTATCAAAGATAATGGTGGTTGGGACACTGAATCTTATTACAATTCCTTCATAAAACCTTAGGATGGATGTCTCATTATCTCCTTAAGTGATACTACTTTTCTCCATCTTGGGAAATAGTTCATGGATATGAGAATCCATTTATTTCCATCACTTGATAGGGGGTTAATCATGCCTATCAAATCCAAGCCCCACTGCACAAAGGGTTGATTAGCTTGTATTGGGTGCAATGGTAAGGATGATAGCCTTTATTTGCCTACAAAGAAGGCACATCTCAAGCAATTTTGCACATATATGTGCACATTTTTTTAAAAAGTTTGGATAATAATAGAAAAATGGTATGATATTCATAGTAGTGGTCTTGGGTGAATAATGGCCTCCTACAAGGCCATCATGGCATTCTTAAAGAATTCTTCCAACTTGATCTTATTTGATACATCTCAGAAGGACTCCATTAAGATCCTTCTATAAAATTGTACCATTGATGATCATATATGGAATGGCCTACAACCTAAAATGCCTTCGTTTAAATTTATCAAGGCCAAAAAGATATATTCCATGCTGAAAGAAGTCCTTCATATATTTCATCTAATTGATTGTACCTTCTTGGCCCATTGGTTCCTTTTCATGTGATATTAAGACTGTTCTACCTTCCACCTTTTCCACTTTAATGAATTATTCATAGAGTCCTTTTCTTCACACTATCTTGGTGATCTAGATGTATATGTCATACTCCATCACCTTTATGACCCAACCAACCCTTTTCTCATTGGTTTCCTTACTGAACAGAAACTCCTTAATGCCTATGTGCATAATCATGAATTGGATTTTGTTGTTAGAGAGTATATGTTTGAACTTATTAAATGATCTCACTACTATGAGGATGTGTTTCTCCATGAAGATATATAATATTTCATAATATTATATTACCTCCATGAACAATGCAATCAAATGCTCCAAAATGATCATTATTTTGTTGTGTAAGGGTAGATGAGATGCCTTCAATACTATTGAATGCATAAAGGATAAAATCCATGCTATAATCTAGATTGATAAATGTGGTAGCCTACATGATAGCATGCTTAATGGCTTTAAAAATATCCCTAATTCCATGATTTTATCTTAATGCAACATTCTTTTTAACCATCATAGTGAGGAGGTTGGTTAGAATGGCAAAATCGGGCATGAATATTCTAACAAAGTTTATTCTTATTAAAAACTTTGGAGAATATTCTTGTGACTTGAGAGAGGGAGAGGTGAGATAGCCTTGACTTATTTTAGATCAATTGTGAGTCCCTCTTTAGAAATAATGTGCCCTAGTAGAGTACCTTCAAGAACTATAAAGATACAATTGTTAAGGTTCAAAGATAATTTGAACTCTTGACACCTTTCAAAGACTTACTCTAGATGGCCTAAATGATCCTCTGTGTACTTAGAGAAAATAGTTATATCATTGAGGTAAACTAGGATAACCTTGTTGATGAGATATTTAAATGTTATATACATGGTTCTTTATAAAGTCACTCCTATGTTTATCAAACCAAATGACATATGTTGGTATGTGAAGGTTCCCCACTTAGTGATGAACATTATTTTGTAATGATCATACTCTTGCACTAGAATTTGGTTATAGCCTGAGTAACCATCCAGCATTGAGAATATAACCTATGACTATTTGTAAGATATACTCCATTCATGGGAGGAGATAGTCGTATTTAGGGAAGACTTATTTAGGTCTCTAAATTCCATACATAGATGGATTTCCCCATTATTTTTATGTACTAGGACTAATTAATGACCCACAAGGAGTGTTTAATTGAAATCATCATACTGGCTTCAATGAACTTTGAGATCTCATTTCTCATTATTGACTTAATATTTTCATTAACTAGTCTATGCCTCTAGCAAACTAGATATGCATCAAGGTCAAGCTCAATTATGTTTTATGCTAAGATTGGATCAAATCCCTTAATGTCCTTATATCTCCATGTAAATATATCATCATATCTCCTAATGATTTCAATGAAGCTCTTAATTTCTTGTTCAGAGCATACCTTTTTGGATTTTAGGGTCTTTCCTTTTGAAATGGTTACCTAGACAGAGACTTCTTCTTTTATTTTCATACTTCACCTTTCTATTGTAAATTGGTCATTAGAATTGAAGATGCTTTCTAGGGTTACTAGACCTTTTATCACCTTGTTTCCCTTTAATCAAATTACTTGATATTTATACTAGGATTTTATTTGTACTTGTTTCTTGAAATAGAAATATGACTCACCCTATAAGAAACTAATTATTTACTCATCACTTCCGAACACTTGCCAATTCTCTATGTTATTAGGTATTATTAGTCTGATCACGAGTTTGACAAGATGCTCAAAATCCATTATATCACATGGTATGTCATACTTCACACCTACAGTTTTGAGTCTATCTACATCAATATTATATGATCTTGGTATGGAAATCATATTCAATGCATCGAAGCCTTCAATCGTATGTCATACTCTATACTTGTAATATTTCATCGAGACATTTTTCTCTATAACCTAACCTAGATACAACCATATCACTATCACCCAATGCCTATAGTGTCTTGATTCCTTTATTTCATGTAAGTTGAAGGCTTTGGATTAGTACCTCATACTTTGCAGTATTATTTGAGTAAATGAATTAAAACCTGAAGGTATGGAAATATTTTTCCTTTTAAGGAGAGATTAACATCACACCAACTCCATTGCCATTTTTAATTTGGGAACCATAGAAGTATAACTACCACATACCTTTAGGGTTCTCCTATGCCTTTAAGAGATCAAGTAGCATGTAATCCTCCTCCTAGAAATAGTACGTAACTAGCCTTATCTCATCTACATCATCATATATATCACACTCAAAATGTTCACATGCCAATTCATTTATAAAATCATTTGGGATCTCTTCAAGTGGTGTTGTGGCTTCATAGATAATTGGATTCTCCACTTGATCAAACATTGTGTAGTTTAATTCAACTAGGATGGAAGAGTATGTTTCAACATGGATTTTGAGGATAGGTTCAACCTTGATGGTCACTTTAGTCCTGTACCTGGTTTTAAGTAATATATGTGACCAACTTGAAGATAAATACCCACCCATATTTAGTGTTAAAGTATCAGTAGAGACAAATGGTGAAGTAGGGAGGTAAGTCAATGACTGTGATATCCTATTCAGTTGAGAGGCCCAATTGGGCATCCATGTAGTTTAAGATTTAAATATTTGATGATTCCCATAGTTTTGACTATCATGCTATCGAGTTGGACCACTCCTTTTGAAACAGGGGAAAACACAATTGTAAACATATCTTCGATCTTATTTAGTATCATCAATCTACTTGCACTTGAGTTGATCATGAAATTCTTTACCATATGCTGGTCAATGATTAAGGAGATGTATAATGGGGGTGGCTTGGTGCTACTATGCACTTGAATTTCTTCCACTTTGGGTTAGCATAGACTTGTAGATATAGAAGGCATAATTTGGGATGTCTTACACTCATGAAATATTTTTAGATCATCTTGTAGTAAATTCCTTTGAGATGGAATAGCAAGATCATCCCACATGGTTACATTGAGGCTCATTTTCTTCATTTATTTACTTATGTTAAATGGGATGTGATATCTATTCACTTATATATTTTGGATAATAGTCTCTTCATGTATGTATGTATTGGTCTAAGGCATCTCTTCTCTTTATGCAGCCTATTTTGGGCACACTAAAGGTTGTGTAGGCACCTTTGCTTGTGACATGTATGAGTGACCTAGGACATTGAAGATGAGGGCACCAAAGTAAGCATTACCTCTTCAATTAATCTCCTTTTAAATATTGTGTTGAAAGTGACTAGGGTTTTTTCCCCACTTAGCACACCATTTTGATTTACATAGTTGAAATCATCCTTTTTTTTAATTGATGAGAGTAAACCCATCTTAATGTTTCATTGGTAATTGAATCTTTCCTTCATGCAGAGCCATGATATCCATTTACTCTTGAGTTTGTGATGAACTTTACACCATGAGTTCTTGGTTCATGACCCCATTCACACATGTAGATTAATTATGTGGTTGTCTGCATAGATAACAACATTCAAGGTCTTGTATAAGATTATTTTGCACTAGTACAAGGGATCTAGAGGCATTAGTGACATCAAGTTTCTACACATAAGCCATTTTATTGTATGTGAGATGATTTTGTTCCTACATGCCACCTTGGTAAGGTGGTTTTCTTTACTGGTATTCCTAAGTGAAGGGTTGATGAGGTCTAGGGTACTATGTTTTCTTCTTTTTAAGAGTGATAATCGCATTCTCAAAGATTTATAGTAAAATTTTAACCTCATGTAATTCATTATGGGAAATAGAAGATGAAGTTGGTGGGATCATCATGGTGGGGATAGGTTCTAACATAGGTTGCATAGTTGGTTGGCTAGGAAGAGGATCTATGAATCAAGGCATAGATGGTCTATGTGAAATTTTCCCTCCTTGGATCAAGCAATTTTTTGCATGCACAATAAATTCATAGGCATCAAGTAGTATTGTTCCTCTCATGGATTGAATCATCATAGCTATATCATTGTTAAGAGCTTTTAGAGAATATAAAAATGCAATGTTTGGAGATGGATTACATAAAGGTGGGATCCTATCCCAGACTCACTAGAACCTAAAGTTGAAATCTACCATAATTTCATCCAGGGATCACTTTAGAGTTGTAATCTACTCTATTAGGGAAAAGTGGTTACTCCAATCCTTGAATTGCCTACATAATTCATCCCCAAGTTCCTCCCAGTTATGAATAGAATTAGATCTCAAGCCTCAATACCATTGAAGGGATTTACCTTTAAAGGAGAAAGTAATTATCCTAACTATGACATTATCTTTAGTGCATTTAACATATATTTATGATAACTTGAATATGTTCCACAAGGGAAGTTGCATTCTCACTAGTAAAGTAGGATAAACTTTTGAGGGATGCAACTAGAATGTCATCATACTGGACAAGAATCAATGGAATCCCTCTATTGAAAGGTACAAATAGTTGATTTCTCTATATAACCATAAATGAAATAGGGAATAAGCTTCCTCTAGGTGTGAGGAACCTTCCAAAGGAAGGTGTAGATTGAGTTATGGAAGATGACTGGTTTGAATGACTCCTTATTTTGATAAGAGATGAAGATGTTCCTATTATTCATATCCTAGAGGGTGATGGAAGCCCAATGAAATGAAATCCAATACCCTTCTTAAATGATCTTGTTCTTCTTGGCAAGTAGATAGGGGGTTGATCTTTATGAACCAAAATTGTTTAGAGATGCTAAGTTATTTTACTGAGTGTCTATAACACTTTTTATCTAAGGGTAACACCAATTCCTTAGCTTTCTCTTCAAACTGGTCCCACCAAGCATGCCAAAAAAAATTGTCATTTGAAACATGTACCCATGGATGTTCTATCATGTGGGGGTGTTTTATGATAGGACACAGAGTTCCAATGCCTTGTATAGGGTGTAAGAGTGTCTAGCATTGGGTGTAGAAGTGTTATCAATCACCCACATGCATTGAGCATCAGTTGTTTCATCATAATGATGGAAACATACCCAAGGCATAAGACCATTGTCCTCCTTGGGATGAGCCTCTATAGTAGGTCAGATTCCTTTTATTCTAAGTGCACTTGTTTTAAGACTAGTGCATAGACCTAAAGAGTAGAAAGGTAAATATATTTCTAATCTAAACCTAAGATTTTTTAGGGAAAAGTAAGGGAGAAGGTAAGAGAATCATAAAATAAAAGGGTGATACATTGATAAAAGAGAGCGCACTCCTACTGCCATGAACACACTAAAAATATTTAAGAACAAGATGTTATCACACAGATTCCACCAATGCCACTCTAAATGCATAAGTATTTTACATAGAGGCATAGGACTATAGTGCACCACTAAGAGGGATGACAAATGATACACAAATAATATTTACATAGACCTGAATGTGCATAGGATATGATCTACAAGTGAGTTATGAGTTCCATACAGAGGTGATGGGAATGGACAACAATGAGAGGGGTACATATTACCCACAGACAAAGATCAACAAACACAAATAACACACAAGGTTTAAGAAGAATAGAGGTAGGTCAACTTAATTCTCATTAACTTATAAGATTAAACGAATAGAAGTACTCTTGGTAAGCAAATTTTGGTAGCATGAGGTTGCTTAAAATGTGTCAACCCTTTTTACAATGAATAACAGGGATTTTATAAGATCAAGCCATTTTAAAATTAACATACCACCTTGGGTGATAGATATAACTTTTGATTCTATTGTGGTTCTGCACCCTTGCTTCTTGAATTCTGTCTGGTGATTCAGATTTTGGAGTTGGTGGTAGGGTTCTTTATGGGTCTATGTGTGTGCCTGAGAGTGGAAGATTCTTGGAAAATTTAGAGGGGTGGCATGTACTCATAGTCCAATGTTGGACCACTACTTCTACATTTACTTTATCCTGATAAGGCTTCAAATGCTACTCAACTTCTTTTCTAACTACCTCTTTATACCTTGCTATCACTTGTTAATCACTACATGGGCCTCCCCTGAACTGCCATGTCATTACTTTAAACCTAGGATCCACATCAATCCTCAAAGTGGTATATGCATAGCATATATCACATATTATGATGTATGAGATCATAGAAGTGAAACTATGTGATTTGGTATGAAACTTCATCCTGAAGGTATAGGGACCCTCTAATTATGAAGGCACATGAAGTTAGAATGACTTGGGCATGTTCCTTACAATTCAAAACTTCTTCTTACGCACCTTTATTTGAGTTATCTAAAGATTGGGGATCTTCATTCTTGAAATTACACACCACTTGGTATGTGTGATGAAGGATCCTGCATGGGACGTGCACCGAGAATGCCTAGTGGGTGTGAATCATCACTTAGTTGATGTGTAGATCTATGGTGTATGCTTTAAGCATGGGTACAGATAGGAAGTGTCTATGCATGACTTGCTTAAATAACCTATTACTTCATAGGTGTGCAAATATTTTGTAGAATATTTGTGAACTTTGTGAAAGCTAGGGGTGACTTAAAAAGTCAACAGAAACCATCTAACCCACCCAACTGATCTAATCCATAGGGCTATGTGAAAAGGTTTTTAGTAATCCTCAACACATATGTTTTTCCTATTAAAATTTTAATTTAATTTTTTATGATAGATTATTGATTTATACATATTATTTAACTTAATTACTTGTAACCTTTCATTTTCCAATTATAATATTTTATGGATATCGAGCATGATGTATATTATAATATTTTATGTACATTGAACATGTTATACATTTTTATTTTATTTTTTATTCCATAAAATTTGTAATATTTTAAATTATATATAATCTTTCATTCCTATTTTTACACCGATATATGTTCTTACAGTAGCATCCAAGAGTTGGGAGCTATAATAGCCAGTATATATTTTAAGATGTTTAGAGAATGATCAATATATTTTATGTATCCATAAATATAATATAAAAAAATGATAATAATAATAAAAATAAATAATGAATGTTTTATTTTTAAAATAAAAATAACAATATTTAAAATAAATAAATATGTTTATGGTAATATGAAAAACATGAATAATGGATCCGTTATAAAAGTATAGACCCAACTAATTCGCCACACTTAATGCTATCAAATAAGTGTCCGGAGTACAAAATGTATAAAACAAGTCAATTGAGCAGAGTTAATGAAACCATTATTCATCTATATCTTTCCGAATTAATCGTGATGCAACGAATGCATGACAACGTAAATGTTTGCCAAACACAAGAAAAATCCATGTCACGCGCAACGTACGTCGCCACAATAAAAATCCCCATATTCCACTTCAAATGTATGAGATACTTATATATAAGTATTACTCAATTGTTTTTAAATACGCGGAGATAAATGAAAACTTCATTGTATCCACACTACACCAAAAATAATTAATATAATATTTTATATAATGATTCACTGTCTATATCAAAACTGTAGTGAACCAAAGAAAACCTTGGTGCTAAGAAGCAAATAACTTTTAAAAGAAAACCTGGGTGTGAAGAAAAATGGCTTTTAAAAAGATACAGAAAAAACTTATTAGCTTTCAGAAAAAAAAACATATCAGCTTTCTAAAAAGAAAGTAAGAAAAACTCACCAAACGTTCAAGGACGTTAGAAATGTTTAAAATAAGTGTTGTTAATGTGTTTAAACTTTTAAGGTTTGAAAAGACAATTGAGTATTTTATGGTTTAACCTCCTCTCACATATCAGCATTTGTTTTGTGTTTTGTTTTTTATTTCTTATTATTATTTTAAAGGAAATACATGTTCGTCTAAATTAATATTATAAGGGTTCTCTTTTAAATTTATTGATATTATGTTATATAGTTTGATTACACAAAAGAATTTAATAATATAAAAGTTTTCTTTCAAATTTATTAATCCAAATAACTTGTACATGTATACATAAAACCTAAAAATATGAAGTTTTGATGATAATTTATCATAATTTTATTAGAAATATAAGATGTAATATCAAAATATTTAGTTACATACAATAAATTTAATTTATTTAATATTTTTAATATCTATTAAATATTAAGATTGACTCATAAAATTATAAACAAACCAATCATAACATGCAATGCTGATTTCTAAAATTAATATTAAATCTATAATTTTTGAAACATTAAAATTATAATTTTTTAATAATTTATCATATAAATTTGAAAGATAATCACAAGATCTCTTCCTATTAATAATGTAAGACAGCCAGAAAGAAATATAATTACCGTGATACACGCCTTTGAGGGCGCACAACGAACAAAGAACAAGAACAGCGGAAGCCTATTTAAAGACTTCCAAAAATAAGGAGTATCATCCTACTGTCCAATGTTGTTGACGTCATTGATTGCAGATCCGACCTGGAGGATGTTCGCAAGAATACCAACCACTTTGCTTTCCTTACTAATTCAATAATGGATCCGTTATAAAAGTATAGACCCAACTAATTCACCACACATCATTAATGCTATCAAATAACAGTCCTTAACTTAGCATTGTTTTCACAGTACAAAATGTATAAAACATGTGAATTGATTATAGAATTAAGGAAACCATTATTCATCTATATCGTCACAAATCAATAATACTGCAACTAATGCATGACAACGTAAATGTCTGCCAAACAAAGAAGAAAATTGCATGTCACTGGCAATGTACGTGACCACAAAAAAAATCCCCGTATTCCACTTCAAATGTATAAGATACTTGTATTTAAGTATTTCTCAATTGTTTTTAAATACGCGAAGATAAATGAAAACTTGCACAGTGTCCACACTATACCAAAAAATAATTAATCTAATATTTTATAGAATGATTCATTTGTTATATCAAAACTGTAGTCAACAAAGAAAACCTTGGTACCAAGAAGCAAATAACTTTTAAAATGAAAAGTTTGGTGCGAAGAAGCAAATGGCTTTTAGAAGAAATACAAGAGAAAAATTTATCAGCTTTTTAAAAGAATGTAAGAAAAACTAACCGTTTAAAAAAGGGATTGTATTTCTTGATGTTTTTTCTCACATATTAGCATTTCTTTCTTTTTGTTTTGTATGCATTTTGATTTTTTCTTATTATTTGAAAGAAATATATATTTGTGTAACTTAATAATATAGATGTTTCTTTTCAAATTTATTGATTTTATTAAAAAAAAATCTTACAAATTTATTAATTTTAGCCCATACAATTGATTATACAAAAAACTTAATGATATACAGGTTTTTTTTCAAATTTATTAATTATTTGTGAAACAACAAATTGTACATGAAATTTAAGAATATGAAATTTTTATGGTTATAAATTAATATAATTTTATTACAGATCGTATATCAAACCTAAGAATATGAAGCTTTCATAATTATAAATTTAACACGATTTTATTAAAAATATGAGATATGATATGAAGATATTTGATAAAATATTATAAATTTAATTTAATTTATATATTTAATATCTATTAAATGTCAAGATTTGCTCAAGGAATTGTAAACAAACTAATCTTAACATTGCATTGAAAACAAACCAATCCGAGCATTCAATGCAGACTTCTACAATTAACATTAATAGGACTTTCTTGGTTTTACTTTTATATGATATTAGTTGACTAAGTTTTACATTAATGAAATGAGGTTTTTATGAATGTATTTATTAAAAAAAAAATTAAAAATAAAAGATGCAATATTAAGATATTTAATTGAATATAATAAATTTAATTTATATATCTATTTAATATGAAGATGTAGTAATAAATTTCAAAAGAGTATAAAAGAAAAAAAGTAAATCTAAAATGTGTAAATAGAATGTAATAATTCAACATAAAAAGATATTATGAAGAAGATGAAAAATAGGAGGATTCCCATTCTCAAAAAAAGATTTTTAATATTTTAAATGGTGAAAAGGTATAATAAATATAAGATCATATAAATTATTAAGTCTATAATTCCTCCATAATTTAATATATAAATTCAAAAGATGGTCATAAAATCTTGTTTTAATAATAATGTAAAAAAAAAAAATTAAATAAAATATAATTACCATGGTACAAGACTTTTGAAGACACAACGAATGAAATTTTTTCTAACCAATACTTATCTTCCTCATACCTAGCAAGTTGGAAATTATAGTTTTATTCGAATAGACCCATAATACTTTAATTTGATGAAAAAACTAGTTCGAAATTGTGATCCTGATTATCTTTATCATTCATACAAAGCACACATCTAAAACGGGCTTCCAAATCAATTCTTTTAATTATGTCCCAAACTTTGTTGCAAGTAGCCGTAGAAGTTTTGGACATTGTTCTTCTTGTCCCGCAGGTCGACATTGCAAAATGACAGCGACGTTGAGGTGATACGGTATAAATGCTAGGGCATTGCATGCTTAAATTTATGAACTGATACGGTATAAATGCTAGGGCATTGCATTGCATTACTTTTTAATTGTCTGACTAAAATCTAAGAACATTAAATGGCTTACACAACAAATTATTGTTATTTTTATGTGCTTGCATGTAAAATCTGAGAACAAAAACTGGGACGTAATTTTAAGTTATTTTTAATAGTTTCTCGCACATAACTAGAAATTGATTGCATGTAACAAGGAAATAATTGCAGTTAATAGTTTTTTTTCCAATTTCTTGTCACAGTGCTAGTTACTTCCTGGTTATTTCAATTTAAGTTATTCTTTAATAAATTTTCAATTGTATTTAAAATAGGTTTAATAATTTTATTTATATATATAAATTGTATGTAACAAGAAAATATTGCAGTCAATAGTTTTTCCAGTTTCTTGCGACAGTGCTAGTTACTTCCTGGCTAATTCAATTTAAATTATTCTTTAATAAATTTCCAGTTGTATTTAAAGTAGGATATATATATATAATTTTATTTATTTATTTTTCTTTTTAATTTTATTTTAAATTTAAGATGATGAATATTTTAAATTAATTGTTTGATTTAAAAATTATATTATTTTATTTTATTTATTTTTCTTTTTAATTTTATTTAAATTTAAGATGATGAATATTTTAAATTAATTATTTGATTTAAAAATTATATATATATAATTAATTTTCAATCAAATAATTAAGTTAAAATATTAAACATCTTAAATTTAAAATTAAATTAAAGGAAAAATAAATAAAATAAAATTATAAATCTGAATTTTTATTAAATATAATAGTGTTAATTTATTTATATTTATTATTCAATTATATTCTGAAATTATTTCAAAAAAAAATTGTGTAAAAGAGAATTAAGTGATTTGGAAGGATACTACACATCATAGAAATATAGTTACATACTCAAGAAGATTTAGGTATTTTTAATGTCTTCTTTTAAAATATTTAGTTTATTTGTAAAATTTCATTTAGATTATTTTTTTTTATTTTTCCTCTTTAAATTATATTATTTATTTCTATTTAGATCAAAATGGATGCTTCCTCTTCAATTCTCATTATCCTAGAGTCTAGTACAAATAAGGGACCAAATCTTTAAGAATATAATGTAACTAAAAAATAATTTAAGAAGAAATTACGAAAATCAGTGATGATAATTAGTGATTTTTTAGGAGGAAATTATAGTAATTTATAAGCAAGACATAGAAGTACCCTGTTAAATTGCATGTTGGAAGGTGATTTCCCCTTTTGAACATAAATTTAAAAATTTCAGTATCTTTGCCTTCATGTCTCATCATTAAATTCAGCAAAGGATGTTTTGAGCATGTATCACAATCAGCTTGTTAACTGTTATATTTTAGAATTTTAATTATAGTGATGAATCCAACTTTATTATCTATTTTCAAGGAAGATCAGTGCCTATTTTGATTGTATTTGTTAAGTTTCAGCTTCGAGTGTGTTTTATTACTAGCAAAGCTAGAAGAATTGAGGTCATCCTTCAAAGGTGATTTATCAAAACAACTTGTATCACCCTCCAGTTTGCATCAAAGATGAAGGAGAGAAGTTTGGAGGATGATTGAAGGGAAAAGTTCAGTTGTGAAAGAGTGTTTGGCCTGTCAAGATTCTGATAATCTTGAAATTTTTGTGGAACTTCTTATTATAGTGGATTATCATAAATTTACTAGTCATTCAGAATCATATAGTTTGATCTATTATCTAGCTCCTTCTCAACCAACTGCATCCCCTCTTAAGTTTAATCCACCAAGTTTACATTACTCACCCCCTCACAACCCTTTGCCATTGGATCTTGAACCCACCATTAAACCAATCATGAGGCATAGGGACCAAGATGAGAATGAGCATCCTAAATTCTACATTCCTAGATTTAGGCTTATAAATTTTAATGAAATAGGGGGTTATCCTAATGAAGTCCCAAATGAAGTAAGGAATTGCCTTCCCAAATTTCAAGGGAACAATGCAGTGAGTGGTGATCAATACTTGAGGGATTTTTACATTATTATTGAATATTATGAAGTTGAGAACGAGGATGTGTACATTAAGTTGTTTGTTGGCATGCTGGAAGAAGATGCTCATTAACAGTTCAACTCCCTTCCCCGTGGATGCATTGATTCATGTAAAGCGATCAAGAATGTTTTCAAGATTAAGTATGGTGATATGATTGATCCCAGGTTTCTTTTCATTGAGTTTGAAAACATCAAAAAGAACCCTAATGAGTGTGTGCAAGACTTCAATACATGGTTCAACAAGACTATGATGTGGCTCCCTGAGAACATTAGGCCCAATGATACAACATGTTTGATTAAATATTGTGATGTCATTGACAAGAAGGCTTCATATTACTTGAGGTACAAGGCTCCCATGAACCTCTGGTTGGCATTCAATATGGCAGTGGAAAAGCCCTTGAACAAATAGTTTAATGTGAAATTGGTTAATCCAAAAAAAATGCAGTCCACTAAGAGATCCAACCTTGATGAAATGATTAAGACATTGGTCTCTACTATCAAATAAATGCCCTGAAAGCTAGTTAGAGCTGAGAAGGGGCTACCTCATGGGTCTTCTAGTTAGGGTAGAGCTCTGAATTTAAATCAAGCACAAGTAAAGCCTTCTTTCCATAATCAAGATAATGATAGAGGGAAGAGGCCTGCTTGTCAAAAAATAATGGATAGAAATCATAATAGAGTGGTTGGAAAAGAAGTGCTTGATCTGTTAAATACTAAAGTGAATGCAGTAAGTTGTAACATTGATATTGATTAGTGTGGCAAGTGCTTCATTCTCCATCCCCTATGTGATATTGCTACATCGATTGATAAAGATAAAAATGATCTTGATTCAGCATTTAATGATGATGAGATTTTGATGTTCAATTGTCAAGACTCTACAATTAAGTTATTTGCCTCCATGGAATTTCTAAGTGCTACCACTATTGATCAATTTTGGAGTGCAATCAAGAAGGTAAGTATCTCAGCTCTCAAATTTGATTATGATGCTAATATGGCACAAGCATATGAATTACCCATTAATGATTATGAATTCTTACATTCTATGATGATTATAAATGTGATGTGGGAATCCTTTTAGTTGAGGATAGGTAGCTGCTAATTAATGCAATAATTGCCTAAGAGAAAGAATACTACTTGAGAAGCAAGCAATTAGGTCTTGCTCCTCAAGACACTACCCCTACAAATCCAAGGGTAGAAGATACAAGTAAAGAACTAAAAAAAAAACTATAATAGTCACAAATACTTCTAAATCAATACCCATGTCCCAAGTTACCAAACCAAGAGGTGTTCCACCCAAGAATAGAGTACCCATCTTGTCTAGTATCCCTAAGGGTGTGAATGATGTTATAATAAATCTACCTTTGAAAATAGTTATGGTGTATTCCACTTTAGACTTTAAGTGGTTATATTTTAGTTGAAGGTGTTGTCACCCTTCTACCTAGTACTCCTCTTCCTCACTATAGTGTGTGTGTTGTGGCCAACTAAAAATCACTTTGCCACTTATTGAGTTATTATGAATACCTAAACATAGGAAGAGGGTGTTTGAGTATTTGGAATTTTGTGAAAGATCAGCTGCAAATGAAATGACTTCACCCCTAATAATCCTCGATAAATATGAATAATAAAAAAAGGTTGTTGAACCTTCCCCAGAGGTTTATTTGGGGACTGCATTGGTAGACAGTATACTGAATGTGGATTTATTTTACACAACCTTGTTGATCAATGGTTTGATTGTCCATAATTGTATGTTTGATTCCAGAGCTTCTTTCAAGGTGATGCCCCTAGGTGCCCTAAATGATCTTAGAGTTAAAATCACATTAGCCTTAGGCAAGTGTTATGCCATTGATTCATAAGAGGTTATATTTTTTGTATAAGTTAAAGGGTTAATAATACAGTTGGAAGTACATCTAGGCAAGTATTTGAATATGGATGTGGTAGTTGTGAACTACTTGTATAGGTGGAGGATGTTTCTATCACAGAAATAGGCTACTAACATGAATGGAAGTGTACAAATGGACTTATCTTATGTTACCATTCCATTGGAGGGTAATATGGTCAAAATTTATAGACAATCGAAGATGCTACATGCACTTGAAGATCCAAAACATGATCTAAATGAAGTGTTATACACAGATGTGGAATTGCACAACTTTATTGGGAATATTGACATTGTTGAATAGCTTGTTATTTTTCATGCTAGATCTAATAGTGAAAGTGTTTTTTGGAAGATGTGTATTGATGGGGCTTGCTCCAATTTTGTAAATGGAGCTAGGTTGTCTTGTATGCTCCCAATGGTAAATTTTTCAAGTTTTATTTTCAATTGTCTATTAAGTGTATAAACAATACTATTGAGTATGAAACACTCTTGCTTGGTTTACAAATTGCCCACAGACATGGAATTAAAAGTCTGATTGTAAAGGGTGAGTTTGAGTTAGTGGTTAAGCAAGTCTGTAATTCTTATGCCACTAAAAACAAAAGTTTGAAACAATATCAAAATGTTTTTTGAGATTTTCTTGAATTCTTTGATGTATTCAACATTTGTTATCATGATTAGAGATTAAATGAAGAAGCTAACAGACTTGTAGGGTTATATACTTAGTTTGATAGTGTGAATATGAACCATCATTATTAGTATCAAGTGGAGGTACTTATTAGGCAATCAATTCTAGATAATGTTCATCATTGGTAGGTCTTTGATGATGATGATCAGATCAAAAGGTTTATAAATTGTGAAGCTGAATTCCATGATTAGTTCATAGACTTGGAATATATGTTTTAAGTTTATAATGGAAAAGAAACCTTGTTTGGGAAATATATTATTTAGCAAAAGACAAACATGCTTCCTAGGGGATTGCTAAGTTTAGAAGAATCTTTTGATGAAGTGGATAGAATCAAAATAGGAGACTCGTTTATATCAGAAGATATGACTGAATGTAATCTGGGTTCTCATGAGAATCTAAGGAAGATTTCATTGTGTACTCATTTAAGTGTAACTGAGAAAAAATTTTGTATGCAGCCACTTAAAAAGTACTAGGATTGTTTATCATGATCTTATTTTAAAATTAAAAGCATATAGGGAGGACTTATTTTAACATGTCATCTCATTATAGCCTAATAACAAGCCTTTCAAGTAGAAATGGAGACATATTAACCCCATCTTGAACACCAAGATGCAGGATGAGTTGAAGAAGCTAATGGATGGTGGGATCACTTAGCCCATTAGGTATTCATCATGGGTGGCTAACTTAGTCCCTATATGAAATAAAAATGTTAGCATTTGCTTGTGCATGGATTTTCAAATTTTGGACAAATCTTCTTTGAAGGATAATTACCCCCTACCTAACATGGACAACCTATTGTAAAGTGTTGCTAGATCATAGATATTATCCACATTAGATGGTTTCTCGGGATATATCCAAGTTGTGTTGAAGGAATCTTAGAGACCCAAGACTACATTTACAATGCCTTGGGGCACATATGTATATATGAGGATGCCTTTCAAGTTAATGAATGTTGATGCAATATTATAGCAAGCTATATATGCTACATTTTCAGGGGTAGTTAACAAGTTTATAGTTGTGTATCAGGATGATATTACTATGTACTCCAAGTCTAAATAATAAAATTTGGATCATCTAGAGAAACTGTTGATTAGATGCAAGGAGTTTGGAATTTCACTTAATCCTAATAAATGTCACTTTAGAGTATAAAAGGCTAAGTTTATGTGACATATAGTGTCCAAAGATGGTGTCATGATTGATCCTGAGAAGGTAGAAGTCATTGATAAAGTGCCTATCTCGTAGTCTAAGAAAATATTTCAGTCCTTTGTATAAATTAACTTCATGAGACAGTTTGTGTCTAACCTTGTAGAGATCACTTTGCCTATCACTTTCTTATTAAAGAAAGACAAAACCATCAAGTAGGAGGAGAAGGTTGTGCAAGCATTCAATGGCATCAAAGGACCTTCAAAATTTTCCCATGTATTGGCTAGTCTTGATTACACTAAAGCATTTCAATTTTTTTCTCTTTTACATCACATAATATTATTACTATTGTCATGTTGCAAAAAAATGAAGATAATCATGAGTAGCCTATATCTTTTTTTACCAAATATATGCATGGTTCTAAGTTCAATTATACCATTATCTAATAACAAGTCTCCACTCTCTTAAAGGTTATTAAGATGTTCAACCCTTATATTCTAAGTTCAAAGATTGTTACTTATGTCCTACATACCATGGTGAAGGACACATTGACTCAGATTAAAGAATCTAGCAAGAGATGCATGTGGGTTAACAAGTTGTAAGAGTATGGCATGGATCTTTAGACCACCAAGTTAGTGAGAGGGATGGGTCTAGCCAATCTTATGGTTGAGACCAATTTGCAATCAGTTGAGGTAAACATTGTTGTTTTCAATGTTGAATATTCTTTGAGTCAAATTAGCATGTCTACGTGGTATAAAGACATTGTTTACTACTTGAAAAATCTAAATTATCCCCCTGACTTGGACAAAAACCAAAGGATAACTCTTAAACTTGTTTCCCAAAAGTATCTCTTAATTGAGAATGGACTTGGATGGAAGAATTTGGATGGGGTTCTCTTAAATTGCATGGTAGAAGAATGAACTGCTGACCTAATTGGATATTTTCATAGTGGAGTATGTGGTGGTCATTTTTCACCTAAAGTCATAGGTCATAAAATTTTGAAATCTAGTTATTGGTGGCCATCATTATTCAAATATGTTACTCAAAAAGTTTGAAAGTGTGAGAAATGTCAAAACGTTACTAGAAGGTTGAAAGCTTCTAGTTCTCTTCCCTTGCATCCTATGATGATTGGAGACCCATTCAGGCAATGGGGAATGGATTTTGATGGGGAAATTGTTGATTTATCAAGTGATAGACATAGATGGATACTAGTTACAACTAACTACTTCACAAAATCAGTTGAAGCGGTCCTTTGAAAGAAGGCTAGATGCTAGGTAGTTATGGAATTTTAGCTAAATCAGATTATTTGTAGATTTACTGTGCAAAATATAGTAACAAGAACATTCTCAAAATTAGTAGACAAACTTTGGAAGTAAACAATAAGTGGGGTGAACAACTGAATTTTTCTCTATGGGTTGATAGGATCATGCCCAAGAGAGCTATAGGACAAAACTCTTTTGAACTTGTTTACGTAGATCAATCAATTTTGCCTATGAATTTGTAGTTGCCAACCTATCAGTATATGTAACAACTAGAAGAAGATGAGAAAATCAACCACTATAAAATCAGGATGAACCTTAATGTTGAGATTGATGAAATTCAAAGACAAGATCATGAAAGACACATCAATTTCAAGGAAAGACTCAAAAGGATATTTGATACAAAAGCCACTCCAATAAATTTTTAGGTCAATGATTTGGTTCTACTTTGGGACAACATGCATAAGGAGAAAGGTAAGCATGATAATTTTGATGCTTTGTGGATGGGTCCCTATTCTATTAACTACCAAATTGGGAAACATACATTTTTATTGAGAGACTTGGATGGTGAAATATTGGACCTACCAATCAATGGAAAGAATCTAAAACACTTCCTTAATTGGGTCTGTAACTATGTACAGTATTGTATAGTGTATAGCTTTGTTATTTTATTACTTTGTCACCCCTTTGCTTTGGGCCTTGTTTATATAGTTTGTTTCATGCTTTTTGTCATCTATTTATTTTTAGATCCTCTTAGTCTATTTCTCATTGATCTACCTTAATTTATTGAGTTTCCATGAGTGTTTATTGATAAGTTACTCAAGTGTTGACTTTGTGGCCCAATGGATTGGCACCTAGTCTTATGTTGTGGGGTTTTTTGTACTACTACAAGGGGTGTACATCCCTAAACAAGAGCCAGTGTTGGTGCCTAAAATTATACTAAGAAGTTATACCTCATTTTCAAAATAGTAATGTCTCATTTGTATATCTATTACTCTATGCCTGTAATTGTGCTCATTGGGGTCATTCAAATCTATGCATATGCATCGGTTCATTAAAAAACCTCATTCTCATTTTCATGTTGTGTGAACCCTGTAAAGTCTCAGTTTTGACTAATGTTTAATATATTCACATTTTAATAAGCTTACAAGGACTATAAGGATTAAAGGATGTTATAAATAAATAGCTAAAGAATTTGCAAGTTTAATGAGTTGTAAATATGTCTAAAAGGTATGCTAGGGATTTGAAAAGTCAAAAGTAGTTGTAAAAATTAAAAAAGAGGATAAGAAGTTCCATGAGAATTTCTAGTTGGGAAAATAAGTTGTCAAAAACACTTGTTAAAAATGCAAGTTGAGATTTATTCATAAACCACCCACACACCCCCATGAACCCATGAAAAAAGGCAACTAAGATATTCCCATGATTAAATGGGTCATATGAGTAAAACCAAACAAAGGTTAAAAGGTAATGTGACTTACCCATGTGGAGGTAGAAAATAGACATGGCAAAGGGTTTTAAAATGTAGCTGGGTAACATCAATATGGTGGAAATGTCGCATGGAAGACTATGGACGGGATCTATACCATTAATATGGGTATAAAGAGTCCACATGGAAATAAAGTTTTGAAATAATATAAATCCATTACATTAGACCCATACCACGTGGACACATATCCATGGTATGAAGTAAATTTAAAAATTGTTAATTCTTGGAGATACATGGTAGTTCGTGGAACTATCAATATTGACTGTAAATTTAGAAAATTATAAATGATGGTATAGAGTTTCACCAGAGGTTTGAGACCTAAAAACAAAATGTAACTAAGGCATTAGAAGTGCATGGATCTTTTGGTGGTGAAATGCAATTGTTAAAATTATAATTTACATCTACAGTTTTGGATCCTGAAATAGGAAGAAGAGTGAGAGGTTGGCAGAAATTTAGAATTCAATGTAGTTTTATAATTTGATTATAATTACAAATTATTGTGAGGACTCTAGGTCCCATGGATGTAAAAAAAGATTCAAAAGTTTTGAGACTTGAATTGCATGCCAACTGACACTCCAACCATAACGAAGGATGTGGTGATAGGAGACGTGTTCATTGAGGTAATCAAGTGTAGATCATTGCATGAAGCACCCTTCAAGCCATCAACAATTGTACAAGCTTTGGATTTGAAGTATTTATTATGGTGGAGGGCATAATAGTCTATGGAAACATGGGGGATTAGAAGGTGTTATGAAAAATAAATTTTATTACGATATGAAAGGGGCAAATATGCCAGGACTAAGAGGGAAGTACGTCTCTATAACACTTATTTCCCTGACATGCACTACATTTCTTGTTTAGGGATCGAAAAAAGTTCCATTTTCAAATGTTTTCCCTATAGATTATAAAATTATAAGAGTTGTTCTCTCATATTATCTACATCCAGATAATGAACTACAAATTTTCTTTAAGAAAAAAATTTTCCTCCTTCTCAACTAAAGGATCTTAATCTATGTCAATGGAAAAGTTACCACCCATGTTTGCAATGCTACTTGACACACCCAGCATAGATGAGGGGTCAAAATTTGAGATTTATTCTCCCAAATTAAGGAAAGATCTTTTTCATAGAGTTTTCAACCCCAAAACAAATAACATAGTTCATTCCAATTCAGCTGAAAGAGAGAGTTCTATAGTAGTTGGAAATTTTGCATCTATTGAGGTAAAAGTATGTGACTACACTAAGGGAATATAGGTTGAGGATAGCCACAGGTCCCTTTATTTAGGAGGTTATTTTGTTAACATTGCACCATTATCTGTAGTGATTAAATATTCTAGGAATAAATCTCATGATCTAGTTTCCAAGAATGCTATGAAGGGTACAAGAGTTGAACTTTTAGATATCACTGAATTTTCATAGCTAAGAGTTGAGGCACATTTATAAACATATATACTCATAGAAAAGTATAATGGTTAGGATTGTCTTCATTGGTGTCTTTCAAGAGTTCCTAATATATGGAATTTGAGTTGTAAATTTATTGCCTCTACTATGCAAGGTTTTTTGAATATATCAAGGGTGAGTTCTAAATTGTGTCCCGGATGAATGGATGATGTAGAAAACCCATTGGCCATTATAGAATATTTATAATACATTTACAACATGTATAGAGAAAGGGATAACCTTAGTTACATTCCTCAAGATTACATATGAGATCAAATAAATATAAATGAGAGAATGAGGGGTATTCTAATTGATTAGCTTATTGAGGTACATTTGAAGTTTGAACTCATGGATGAAATATTGTTATTGATAGTTAGCATTATTAATAGGCACCTCTGAATAAAAAGGGTGTTCATAAAACATTTACAACTTGTTGGTGTTACTACTATACTTTTGGCATGCAATTATGAAGATGGCTTTATTCTTGTAGTTTATGATTTTACACAAATTTTAGACAAAGTATGCACAAGAGAAGAAGTTTTAGAAATGAAAAAATCAATGCTTAATGAATTACAATTCAGTTGGCTTTACCAACCCCTTATATGCTCATTAGGATATTTCTTAAGGCAGTTGAATCTAATAAAGAGTTGGAGATATTGTCACCCTTCATCATTGAGCTCTACCTAGTGGAGTATGAGCAGTTGAGAATACAGTGCCTATCTAAAAATTGAATAAAGGGGCACAGAGACCATTTTTTTTCAGTGGGAAATGCTGATAGATATTATGAATGTATCCCATCATTTCATCTTTGAGAGACATGCATGAGTATGAGATTCCTAGGTTATGGCCCCTATATAAGGGTCTCCTTGTTGATGTCAACCTATTTTAAGGATCTAATAAGAAAAGAATTACAATATATTTATGAGTTGGAACCTAAGAATAAGGTCAAGGAAATTATCAATATAAAAATCCTCCATTGAAGTTTGAGTGAACAAGAAAAATCAAGGTTCAAGACACTATTGATCTTGTTTATTTGTAAATGTCCATGATTATAGGGAAATGAAGATTTTCATTGGAGAATACTTAAGACCCCAATGCATTTTACAAACAAGAAGGATTTTTGAGTTGAGGCATCAAGTTGAGAAAAGCTTGGCTTATAGAGAAATATTCTATAGGGTATTCTTTTGGATGAGGTTGGAATAGAATAGTGAAAAATCAAGAAATTTCAAATTTCAAAAAAAAAAATTGTAGATGAGGCTCCCAAAGTTCCTGGGAGATTTGTGTGGGAGAATAAATTTTCAAAATGTAATTTTCAAATTTGAGTCAACTCTCCCAAATTCAATAGTCAAATCAAATGGATAAAATTCAACTCAAGAGGAAAATTCAGGGAGAAATACAATTTTACAAATGTGCAAATTATAAATTGCACATGGATCTCCCATTTTCACCAGTCGACATCGGTCAACATGAGTTCCTTTTTTGAATGGGAACTTTCAAGGCCAATTGTAATTTTGAAATTTTGCAAAATTGCAAATTTTAATTGTAGTTCTAGTTTCCTTGAGAGTCCTAGTGCAAATGGGAACTTTCAAAGTAATTTACAATTTTTAGTTTTGCAAACTATAAATTGTAGCTGGAGTTCCCATTTACCTAAGTGAAATTTTTAGGGAAATGGGAACTCTAACTACAATTTACAATTTTGCAATATTGAAAAATTGTAAATTGTAGTTCGAGTTTCCATTTCCCTAAGGGAACTTTTCAAGGAAATGGGAAATCTATATGCAATTTACAATTTTGTAAAATTACAAATTATAGTTGGATTTCTCATTTCCATAAGGGAACTTTTTAGGAGAACTAAAAATATGAATTGCAATTTTTCAATTTGCAAATTACAAAATTACTACTAAATTTTGGATTTCCCCAATACAAAGGAATTATAGCATTATAAATGGGACCCGAATTTCCCCAAAACAAAAGAAAAATGCAAATTTACAAAAGGCAACCGAATTTCCCCAAAAGGCTGAAATGTGACAAGTAATGCATTTATGCATTAAAAAAATGTGGAGTTAACCTTAAAAAGCAAATTTTGAAAAACCAAATGTGAAAAATGCAAAGTGTGAAAAGGTAAGTTGGAGCCAAAAAGAAAAAAAGGTAAAAATAACCTAGGTTTTGCATTTTCTATTGCTTTGCTTATTCAAACACTCCATAAGAGAAATATTATAGGTTTAAAAGATCAAGTTGGAACACTCCAAAGAGGATTTCTCAAATAGTCATGGGTCTAGTGTATTTAAATGCCATCATTACAAGGGTAGGGTTGTTCTTTGTCATGTATATGAGGAAGGGCAACTATCAATAATATTTTAGATTTGCAAATGAGTGGTCAAAGGCATCTCTAGGTAGTTTCACAAGAGGACAAAAGATATTTTATGGCTCCAAAGTTGAATATTCTCTTTCCAGCTAGTGTAAAATGCATTTCTAACCAAGAGAGAAAAGGGTGGTTGTAAATCTCATCATTTTTTGTATGAGGTAGTTAGAAAAATAATTTTTCTTACAAAATAATGAAGTTTCTAGGCATGGCAAATGGCATATTCCTGTTGGGAGAATATTGGTGGAACTTTGGGGGGTTATTTAAAACTTTGGAATATTACAAATTGCAACCCACATTCCCAGATTTGTAAAGTGGTAAAAATTTTATAAATAGAGGGCTTGTTCTCTATTCTAAGGTTGTTGTTGTTGGTCTTTGTTTTTCTCTCTAAGTCTAGGCTCTTTCAAATTTTAGGATCAACTATTGTGTGTATGTATTGTCTCCCTTATTAAGGTGGTTGTAGCTTTCCATACATTATAAATCTTTGAGGTCATTTTTATGTCTCCCTTGTCAAAAGAGCAAACTCACCATGCTTGTCCCCATGGAAACATTTTGGAAAAATGATGTATGTAAGGTTTATTTTCAAAGTTAATGAAAATGCATGTGGTTCTTGCTATTTCCTATTGATTAAGTGCAATAATATGTTTTGAAAGTTCTTTTGATTGGATATTTGGTTTGATGCTTACTAATTTTTATTATTTTGAGCATAGATCTAGATTATAAACCCTTTTTGTAGTTTATTTTGAAAATATGTTGTTGAATAACTCTTTAGGGAACCCTGGGTTTATGAATTTAGAAGGAATTTTTATATTTAATTATATTTTTAGTGCATGTTGTAATATTTTAAGAAACATTTGGGTATTTTTATTTCATTTTCACTAATAAATGCAAACCACTACTGGTATTTCCCTTAGCTTGCATTTGAATTTTCTCCACATTTGCAAGGGAATAATGTCATGAATGTTGAAAGAATCCCTATTGATTGAAAACCACTAGCACACCACCCATTTTTATTATTATCTAACTTGTATTATCATATCTTATAATGAAAATAATACACCCTACTAAATATTTAAAGTACTGTTTACCTACAAATGCATAAAATCTTGCCTACTTAACATGTGATTATATTGTGTGCTTTAAAGACTAACACTACAGTCTCTTATTCAGCCCCTTGTTGAAAGTTATTTCAAATGAAGGTTGTAATCACATCCCTATCTATCTTTAATAGCTTGTATGTGACCTAGTTCATTTGCTCATTTTGTGTGATAACCCTTCCTGGGTGTAGTGAGAAAGTTTGGTTGTGCCCTAGTCATATTTGTGTTTCCTTGTGCCAAATTATCCTCGTGGAGGTTGAATTTTAGTATCACTCCATATGAGAAAGATGCCCCTTAGGTCCTCTCACCTTGGTTCAGGTAGAGCCAAAACTAGTAGGGAGCTAATCGTACCCTATGTTAGTGCCTCCCAATCATTGTTTGCATTTGGTCTATCCATATGCTAAACCCTTCCTAGGATATTATGACACATCAATAGTTTTATCATCCATATTTGCCATTTTTATTTATGTAAGGCCAAGTGAAAGAGGTGTATAAATTGGAACCAAAACTTTATAGGTGTCATTGCTAGGAAATGAAAAGACACCCCTAGCACTTGTGTTACCGAGGATTCTTTTAGAGAGCTATACATAATTCAAGTTTTAAAGTTCTCTGCCTATCTTTGTGATGATTCAACTATATTTGGTTAGTAAATTTAAACACTTTACTATCACCATTACTAGGGATAATTTTTATCACCTATGTTACCAAAGACTTGTAAAGAGATAAAATAGTTCAGGTTCTATCAATTTTTTTGCATTGAAATATTTTTATGCAATTAATCTCAGCTATATTTTCTAACAAAGTTTGTTCATAATATTTCATGAGTTTGAAAATTAAGATTATTTGAGTTTTCTTCACTACTTCAAGCCATCAACAAGTTCAATACTCCATAAGGAAAGTTACTATAAATTTGAAAGATTTGATAATAGAATTTTATTGCATTTTTTGCAAATCACTGTTAAACTACATGTTGGAAGGTGATTTCCCCTTTTGAACACAAATCTAAAAAAAAGTATCTTTGCCTTCATTTTGTATCATTAAATTCATAAAAGTATGTTTTTAGCATGTATCACAATTAGCTTGTTAACTGTTATATTTTAGAATTTTGATTCTAGTGATGACTCCAACTTTATTATCTAGTTTCAAGGAAGATTAGTGCCTATTTTGAATATATTTGTTAATTTTCAACTTTGAGTGTGTTTTCTTGCTTGTAAATCTAGAAGGATTGAGTTCATCCTTCAAAGGTGACTCATCAAAATAACTTGTCTCACCCCTAAGCTTGCATCAAAGATGAAGGAGAAAATTTTGGAGGATGATTGAAGAGCAAAGTTTAGTTTTGAAAGAGTGTTTGTCCTGTCAAGGTTTTGATAATATTGAAATTTATATGAAACTTCATATTATAGCATATTATCATAGTTTTCCTAGCCTTCCAGAATAATATAGTCTAATTTATTATCTATCTCCTTTTCAACAAACTGAATCCCCTCTTAATTTTGATCCACCAAGTTTACATTACTCACCCCCTCACAACCCTTTGCCATTAGATCTTGAACCCACCATTAAACCAATCATGAGGCATAAAGACCAATATGAGAATGATCATCTTGTATTCCACATTCCTAGATACCAGCCTATCAATGTTAATGAAATGGGGGATTATCATAATGAAGTCTAAAATAAAGTAAGGAACTATCTTCCCAAATTATAAGGGTATAATGCAGTTAGTGATGATTAACACTTTAGTTCCTTTCACATTATTATTGAATATTGTGAATTTTAGTACGAGGATGTGTGAATTATGTTGTTTATGCACATGTTGGAAGAAGATGCTTATGAATGGGTCAATTCCCTTACTTGTGGATGGATTGATTCAGAGGAAGAGATGAAGAATGTTTTCAATATTCAATATGATGATAGGATTGATCCAATATTTATTTTGGATAAGTTTGAAAACATCAAAAATAACCCTAATGAGTGTGTATAGGATTTCAATACATATTTCAACAAGACTATGATGTAGTTTCCTAAGAACATTAGGCCCAGTGATATAACATGCTTGATTAAATATTTTGATGCCTTTGATAAGAAGTTTGTGTATTACTTGAGGGACAAGGCTCCCATGAACATCTAATTGGCATTCAATATGGCCATCCAAATTGAGAATAACCTAAAGGTTGTTTCAAATCCCTTGAATAAGTGGGTTGATGTAAAATTGGTTAATCTAGAAAAAATGCGGTCTACTAAGAGTGTCAACCTTGTCAAGAATTTGGCCTCCCTTGTCAAACAAATGTCCTACAAGCTAGATATATCTGAGAAGGGGATACCTCATGGGTATTCTATTTAGGATAGAGCTCTAAATCTAAATCAAGCATAAGGAAGGCCTATTTTTCACAATCAAGACAATGATATAGAAAAAAGGCCTACACATGAAGAATGAACAAATAGAAATTAGAATAAAGGAGTTGGGAAATAAGTGCTCGATCCATTAAATGCCAAAGTAAATGTAGTAAGTTGTGACATTGATATTGATTGGTGTGACAAGTGCTTCCTTCCCCATCCCCCATGTGATACTACTGAGCTAATTGATGAAGATGCAGATGATTTTGATTATACATCTGATGATGATGAGATTTTGATGTTCAATTATCAAGACTCTAGAAGTAAGTTATTTTCCTTCAAAATTGTTGTGTTACCACTATTGATCAATTTTGGAGTGCAGTCAAGAAGATAAGTATCCAAACTCTTGAATTTACTTGTGATGTTAATATGGCATAAGCATATGAATTAACCATTCATGATTTTGAATTCTTATGTTCTATGATGATTAAGAAATATGATGGGAAAATACCTATAGTTTAGGATAGGTAGCTACTAAATAAATCAATGGTTTCACAAGAGAAAAAATACTACTTGAGAAGTAGGAAACTAGGTTTTACTCCTCAAGACACTACCCCTACAAATTCAAGGGCGGGAGATGCAAGTAAGGAACTAAATAAAACTATAGTAGTCCCAAATGCTTATAAACAGTTACCTATTTCCCAAGTTTTTAAATTAAGAGGTGATCTACCCAAAAATAGAGTACCCATATTATCTAGTATCCCTAAGAGTGTGAATGATGTTGGAATAAATACATCATTGAAAACTATTGTTAAACATGCTAAATTCATCCTAGCCTATTCCACTTCAAACTTTGAGTGATTATATTATAGCTGAAAGTGTTGTCACCCTTCCACTTAGTACTCCACTTCCTTAGTATAATGTGTGTGATATGGCCCAAGTGTTAAGCCAACTAAAAATCACTATGCCACTTGTTAAGTTATTGTGAATACCTAAACATAAGAAGAGGGCATTCATGTATTTGGAATTTGGTGAAAGATCAGCTAAAAATGAAATGACTTCACCCACAATACTCCCATATGAATATGAAGAATTAGAAGAGGTTGTTGAACCCATCCCAAAGGTTTACTTGGGGACTAAATTGGTAGAAATTTAGTTGAATGTGGATCCATTTTTCATGACCCTATTAATCAATGGTATGATTATCAACAATTATATGTTTGATTCTAGAGATTCTTGCAACATGATTCCCTTAGGTGTCCTAAATTGTTAAAGTTAAAATAACATCAAAATTTAGTAAGTGTTATGGCATAAAATCATGAGAGGTTTTAGTTTTTAGACAAGTTAAAGGGTTAGTAGTACATTTGGTAGTGTATCCAGACAAGTATTTAAATATGGGCATGGTAGTTGTAGACTACCCACCTAAGTGGGGGATGTTTCTATCATGAAAATTGGTTGTTGACATAGGTGAAAGTGTACAATTGGACTTGTCTTATGTCACCATTCCATTGGAGGGTAATATGGTCAAACTTTACAGATCTGAAACATGTTCTAAATTAAGTTTTGTACACATATGTGGAATTGGGTAACTTCATTGGGAATATTTATGTTGTTAAACAACTTATTTTTCTTGATTTTGAATCTAATAGGGAAGGTGATCTTGTGAAGATGTGTTTTTATGGGATTTAATCTAATTTTGTAAATGGATCTACAGGTTTCTTCTATGCCCCCAATGGTAAATGTTTAAAGTTTTCTTTTCAATTGTATTTTGAGTGCACGATAATACTACTGAGTATGAGGCACTCTTGCTTAGTTTATGAATTATCTATGAACATGAAATTAAAAGTATGATTATCAAGGGTGATTTTGAGCTAGTTGTTAAGCGAGTTCACAATGCTTACATTACTAAAAACAAAAGGTTGAAACAATATTAGAATGTTTTTTGGGATTTGCTTAAATTATTTGATGCATTCATCGTTTATTATCATAATAAGAGTTTCAACAAAGATGTTGATAGACTTGTAGGGTTAGGTACTTAGTTTGATATTGAAAATACGAACCCTCATTATTACTATCAAGTAAAGATGACTTTTAGGCCTTCAATCCCAAACAATGTTCATCATTGGTAGGTGTTTGAAAATGATGATTAGATCAAAAGGTTTATAAATTATGAAGCTAATTTCCATGATAAGTCTAGAGACTTAGAATCTATGGTCCAAGTTTGTGATGGAAAAGAAACCTTGTTTGGTAAAGATATTATTTAGCTAGAGACAAATAGACTCCCTAGGGGATTGGTAAGTTTAGAAGCATCTTTCTATGGAGTGGATAGAATAAAAACAAGAGACTCATTTATATCAAAATATGTGATTGGATGTAATTTGGGTTCTCGTGAGAATCCAAGGAAGATTTGGATGGGTACTCATATAAGTATAGCTGATAAACAAGTTTATATGTAGCTTCTAAAAAATTACCATGATTGTTTAGCATGGTGTTATTCTGAATTTAAATTATATAAGGAGGACTTGTTTCAACATGTCATCCCATTATAGCTTGATATCAAGCCATTCAGGTAGAAATAGAGATCTATTAACCCCATCTTGGCCACTGAGATGTGGGATGAGTTGAAGAAGCTAAGGGATGGTGGGATCATTCAACCCATCATGTATTCATCATGAGTTTCTATCTTAGTCCCTATACAAAATAAAAATGTTGACATCCACTTGTGCATGGATTTATGGAATTTAAACAAAACTTCTTTGAAGGATAATTACCCCTACAAAACATTGATAACCTGATACAAAATTTATTGATCATAGATGTTTTCCACACTAGATGTTTTCTCAAGATATAACCAGGGTATGGTGAAGGAATCCAAGAGACCCAAGACTGCATATACAACACCTCAAGGAATGTACGTATATATGAGGATATATTTCTAGTTAAAAAATGTTGGTGCAATGTTTCAATGAGCTATGGATGTTGATTTTGTAGTGGTAATCAACAATTTTATAGCTATGTATTAGGACATTATTACTATATACTCCAAGACTAGAGAAGAACATTTTGAGCATCTAGAGAAAGTGTTGATTAGATGTAGAGAGTTTAGCATTTCACTTAATACTAAAAAATGTCACTTTGGAGTAAAAAATGCCAAGTTTGTTGGACAAATAATATCTAAATATGGTGTCATGATTGACTTTGAGAGGGTAGAATCCATTGACAAAGTGCCTATCATATAGTCTAAGAAAGTAATTTAATCCTTCTTTGGAAACTTAACTTCATGATATGGTTTGTGTCTAACTTTGTAAAGATCACTTTGCCTATCACTTCCATGTTGAATAAATACCAAACCATCAAGTGGGAGGAGAAGGTCATGCAAGCATTCAATGACATCACAAGAGTTTTAAAATTTTCTCCTGTATTAGCCAGTCTTGATTACACAAAAGTACTTCAGGTTTTTTCTTTTGCATCACATAATACTTTTGTTATTGTCTTATTGAAAAAGAATGAAGATGGTCACAAGTAGCCTATAGCTTTATTTATAAAATCTATGCAAGGTTTGGATTTGAATTATACCATTATGGAAAAATAAAACCTTCAGTCTCTTAAAGGCTTTTAAGACATTTAGGCCTTTTATTCTAAGTTTGAAGATTGTTTATTATGTCTTGTATACCATGGTGAAGGACATCTTGACTCAGATTGAAACATCCAATAAGAGATGAAAGTGGGTCAACAAGTTGCAAGAGTATTATATGGATATTTAAACCACCAAGTTAGTGAGAGGGATGGATCTATCCAAGCTCATAGCTGAGACCAATTTACAAGTGGTTGAGTTAAACACTATTGTTTATAATGTTAATGATTCTTTGAGTCAAATTGCCATGTCTCCATGGTATAAAGACATTGTTTACTACTTGAAAAATATGAATTGTCCCCCTAGTTTAGACAAGAACCAAAGGATAACTCTTAAACTTGTTTCCCAAAAGTATCTTTTGACTAAGAATCTACTTACATGGAATAATCTAGATGGGGTTCTCCTCAGATGCATTGTAGAAGAATGAATTATTGACCTAATTAAAGATTTTCATAGTGGAGTATGTGGTGGCCATTTTTCACCTAAAGTCACATCTTATAAAATTATGAGAGATGGTTATTTTTGGTTGTCATTATTCAAATATGTTGATCAAAAAGTTAGAAAGTGTGAGAAATGTCGATGCTTTATTAGAAGTTTGAAAGCTTTTGATTCTTTTCCCTTGTAGCCTATGATGATTAGAGGCCCATTAAGACAATGGGGAATGGATTTCATTATAGAATTTGTTTATTAATCAAGAACTAGACATAGATGGATACTAGTTGCAATTGACTACTTCATGAAATGGGTTGAAGTAGTCCCTACAAAGAAATCTACACACTAGGTAGTTATGACTTTTTGCTAAATCAAATTAATTGTAGATTTGGTATGCATATCAAAGTAATTATTGATAATGCCATGATCTTAAAATATAAACCTTTGGTGGCATTGTGTAAAGAGTATAGGATCTAATTATCTTATGATTCTAATTATAACCCTCAGGGGAATGGGCAAGCATAATCCATTAACAAGAACTTGCTCAAAATTATTATACAAACCTTGGAAGCAAACAAGAAGATGTGGGGTAAACAACTGAAGTTTGATTGATGGGATAATATGATCATGCCCAATAGAGATATAGACCAAATCCCTTTTGAGCTTGTTTATGGAACTAAAGTAGTTTTACTTATGAATTTGTAGTTGTTGACCTATCAGTTCATCCAACAACTAGTAGAAGATGAGAAAATCAACCGCTATGAAAGTAGGATGAACCACATTGATGAGATTGGTGAAATTTGAAGACAATCTCATGAAAGACACCTCAAGTTCAAGGAAATACTCAAAAGGATATTTGATAGAAAATTCACTCCAAGAACTTTTTAGGTCAGTGATCTAGTTCTTCTTTTGGACAATAGGCATGAGGAGAAAGGTAATAAAGATAAGTTTGATGATTTTTAGATAGGTCCCTATTCCATTGATTATTGAATTGGGGAACTTTTTTTTTTTTGAGAGACTTGGATGGTGAAATACTAGAGTTAGAAATCAATGGCACACATCTAAAACACTTCCTTAAATGTGTCTATAATTATGTACAATATTTTATAGTGTATAGTTTTATTGTTTCATTACTTTGGCACCCCTCTACTTTGGGCTTTGTTTGTATAGTTATTTTTTTTTTATCATGTGTTCATTTTAAGATCCTTTTAATCTTTTTTTTGTTTATTTCCCTTATTTTGTTGAGTTTTCATGAGTGTTTGCTGATAAGTTTCTCAATTGTTGACTCCATGGCCCAATGGATTGGCACCTAGTCCTATGTTTTGGGGTTCTTTACTGTCATGTCCCCTTTTTAGTGGACATTGACAGACTTGATGATTAGCCTATTATGCGACCTTCGTAGGCTGATAGGATGGATAGAGGGTCAGGATGGAGCTTGGCTTGGCTTTGATTAGTAGAATTTCCATAGTTGGCTTTCATTCAGGGTCTTTCGAACACATTTGGCTTGAGCTCCTATTATTTAGGGATATTTGACATGCAGCGGAGCACCCTTGTTTCAGTATGGTCATGTGCAGAATCACTCCTTGATTCACTAGCTTCAGTCGGTTCGAGAATCTGACATGTATAGAGGGAGATATTAATATTTGATTGATTTAATCAAATATTAATTATTTGGTCTAATTTTAATTATAAACCCTAATTCTAATTTAAGAAAACCCTAATTAGGGCAAGCACATCTTTTGAGGGTATAAGGGTTTCTCATGGAGGCCATTATTGATTCATGATTGATTATTGATATTGTTTTGCTAAGAATTCTTCTGTGAAGACTGAGCCAAGGGTTCCAGGATTCCATTTGCATTGAAGAACGTCAACTCTTCATTGTGTGCGATTCAGAGGTTGTGAGAGATCAACCAATCTATTTCAAAATTGAGAGATAACTTCATACAGAAGTTATCACAGGGGTTTACAAGTTTGAGAGATAACTTCATACAGAAGCTATCACAAGGGTTCACAGGTATTTCTTTATTTTGGGTTTGATTCAATAATTATCCAGATATAGATCTTTGTATCAGCCCATAGTTCTTTCAGATCAAGATCAAGCATACAGGTTGTGCTATATTGGCAACCGTATGAAGTCCATACAGATCCATGAAAATCCCTATAGATAGGATGGATAGAGGGTCAGGATGGAGCTTGGCTTGGCTTGGATTAGTAGAATTTCCACAGTTGGCTTTCATTCAGGCTCTTTTGGACACATTTAGCCTAAGCTCCTATTATTTAGGGATATTTGACATGCAGTGGAGCACCCTTGTTTTAGTATGGTCATGTGCAAAATCACTCCCTGATTCACCAGCTTCAGTCGGTTTGAGAATCTGACATGTATAGAGGGAGATATTAATATTTGATTAATTTAATCAAATATTAATTATTTGGTCTAATTTTAATTAGAAACCCTAATTCTAATTTAAGAAAAACCCTCATTAGGGCAAGCACATATTTTTGAGGGTATAAGGGTTTAACATGGAGGCCATTGTTGATTCATGATTGATTATTGATTTTTGATATTGAAGAATTCTTCTGTGAAGACTGAGCCAAGGGTTCTAGGATTCCATCTGCATTGGAAAATGTCCACTCTTTAGTGTGTGTGATTCAGAGGCTGTGAAATATCAACTAATCTATTGCCAAATTGAGAGATAGCTTCATACAGAAGTTATCATAGAGGTTTATAGATTTGAAAGGTAACTTCATACAGAAGTTGTCACAGAGCTTTCCAGGTATTTATTTTATTAGGTTTTTGATTCAATAAATTATACAGATAGAGATATTCTGTATTAGAGCCATATATCTTCAGATCAGGGGTTGAAAATAGATAGGTTGTGCTTTATTAGTAGCTGTACGAAGTCTGTATAGGTCTGTATAGATCCACACAGATACCAACCTCGGCAGACAGAGATCCCCAGTGACTGACATTGGCTGACTAAAAATTGACATCGACAAAGAAGGACCGACAGAGACTGACGTCGGCAATATATCGACCGACGCCGACGACTATGTGTTCAACACAGCAGGCCGAGATGACTAGATTCAAGATTAATTTCCAGATTTGTAAAAGCCTAGGGTTTTAAGACAAAATATTTCATATTATGTTATTTGTATGATAGAGACTCAATTGTGTAATCGTCTAAAAGAACAAGTGATAAGATATTTGATTTGTTATTGAGAGATTATATTATGATTTATTTATTTATTTGGAATTTATTCTACAAAATCGCATCTTTGTTCAGAGCTTTTTGTGTTTCTATATTCCCTATTTGAAGGGGATAGTACAGTGTTGTGTTTCTATATTCCCTATTTAAAGGGGATATTACAGTGGTATCAGAGCTTTTGATGGAAAAAAGAGCTCCTAAGGAAGGGACATTACAGTGGTATCAGAGCCAATGTCCTGCCATCCTATTGGGTAGTTGGGTAGATTGAATCATGAAGTATCCATGATGTCTTCAAGTACTCAGAAATAGTGGGACAAGGATATGAAGAAGTTGAAACAAAGTTTGAATATGTTGGTTGAAACCCAGAGGAGGATGAATGAAATTCTTTCAGATCCTACATTCAAAGACAAATTAGTACGGTATATGGTATCCATTCATAAAAGGTCCACATCATAAAACAGAAAGAAGGAGAAACAAGAGGTCTCTACAGGGGTTGAGGGCAGCCCTACACCAGTTATTAGACATGTTGATCTGACTCAAGAGGATATGAGGGCAGCCATGGGGAATGAGTTGTCTATATCATCTTTGCAAGAAGTTTCACTTGAGACTTCTACATTGGAGACCCGCATAGAGCATGCTAATGATATGGATAATAAGAGTATGGATTCTTTGCATGATCATATTGCTCTTTCATCTTCACATCAAGAACATCAAACTTGGATGGATATGGAAAGGACCCAAAATTTATGTGATATGTGGTCACAAAAGGCCAAGGAGGCTAGATTAGTGGCTGCCAATGCAAGACAACATCTTCAAAACATAAGGAGATAGAAAGGAGTTATAGCAGGTTCTTCTAGTGACGACTTATAGCAGATCAAGGAGGGCATAGAGGCAATGAAGGTGGCTCACTCAGATTCTGAGAGACATGTGGATGAGCTTAGTCATGGGGATTTGGACTCTCAGTTAGTTGCAGAGGATGTGGGAGCTAGAGATTGTGATGATGAGATAGTATCAGCAACAGCTTTTTTAGAGTTAGATGAGGATGAGTCCAATGCTGGCATTCAGAGTGTGGAGGTATACTCAGAGGTTAGTACATTGAGTGTTGAATGTGAGTATGTTCCTAAAGTTGTAGCTAAGGAACACGTTGTGGGGGCTGACACACATGTGCAGGATTTGGGAGTACCTGGTCTTGATGAGTTTGGGATACCAGTGGAGTCGAGTCTCCAAATCAATTTTTCTCACATAGACGATAGTGTGGTACAGTTGGTTGTGCCACCTTTACAGAGGGATCAGTTATGGGATGGATTGGCACCATCTTTTGTAGATGGAATTGGCAGTTTGAGTTATCCATTATACTTGGGTTATGATGCTTTTAGAGTTTGGTTCTCATGTGTTCTTGACTATGGCAGTTGTGCTTTTAGAGTTTGGTTGAGTTGCATTCACCAGTTTGATTATGGGTTCCTCTTTGTTCTACTTATGATGATATTGTAGGTACTTGCATTGATTAACAGCAGTGCAAAACATAACTACATTTGGGATCCAGGTGGATCGAGGGGTTCATTATTCTGAGATTGCTTAGGGACAAGCAATTTCTGGAGGGGCGGATTGTCATGTCCCCTTTTTAGTGGACATTGACAGACTTGATGATTAGCCTATTATGCGACCTTTGTAGACTGATAGGATGGATAGAGGGTCAGGATGGAGCTTGGCTTGGCTTTGATTAGTAGAATTTCCATAATTGGCTTTCATTCAATCTCTTTCAGACACATTTGGCCTGAGCTCCTATTATTTAGGGATATTTGACATGCAGCGGAGGACCCTTGTTTTAGTATGGTCATGTGCAGAATCACTCCCTAATTCACTAGCTTCAATCGGTTCGAGAATCCGACATGTATAGAGGGAGATATTAATATTTGATTGATTTAATCAAATATTAATTATTTGGTCTAATTTTAATTAGAAACCCTAATTCTAATTTAAGAAAAACCCTAATTAGGGCAAGCACATCTTTTTTAGGGTATAAGGGTTTCTCATGGAGGCCATTGTTGATTCATGATTGATTATTGATTTTTGATATTGAAGAATTCTTCTATGAAGACTGAGCCAAGGGTTCTAGGATTCCATCTGCATTGGAGAATGTCCACTCTTCAGTGTGTGCAATTTAGAGGCTGTGAAATATTAGCTGATCTATTACCAAATTGAGAGATAGCTTCATACAGAAGTTATCATAGAGGTTGACAGATATGAGAGGTAACTTCATACAGAAGTTGTCACAGAGCTTTCCAGGTATTTATTTTATTAGGTTTTTGATTCAATAAATTATACAGATAGAGATATTCTGTATTAGAGCCATATATCTTCAGATCAGGGGTTGAAAACAGACAAGTTGTGCTTTATTGGCAGCCATACGAAGTCCGTACAGGTCTGTATAGATCCACACAGATATCGACCTCGGCAAACAGAGATCCCCAGTGACCAACATCGGTCGATTGAAGACCGACGTCAGTAGAGAAGGACTGATAGAGACCGACATCGGCAGTATATCAACTGACGCCGGTGACTATGTGTTCGACACAGCAGGCTGAGATGACCAGATTCAAGATTAATTTCTAGATTTGCAAAATCCCAGGGTTTTAAGATAGAATATTTCATATTATTTTATTTGTATGACAGAGACTCAATTGTGTAATCGTCTAGAAGAACAAGTGATAAGATCTTTGATTTTCTATTAAGAGATTATATTGTGATTTATTTATTTATTTGGAATTTATTCTGCAAAATTGCATCTTTGTTCAGAGCTTTTGTGTTTCTATATTCCCTGTTTGAAGGGGATAGTACAGTGTTGTGTTTCTATATTCCCTATTTGAAGGGGATATTACAGTGGTATCAGAGCTTTTGATAGAAAAAGGAACCCCTAAGGAAGGGACATTACATTTACACACCCGTAGGGGGTTTACATCCCCAAGTGAGATCTAGTGTTGGTGCCCAAAATTACACTAAGCAGTTGTGCCCCATTTTCAAAATACCAATGCCTCATATGTATATATATTTCTCCGTGTCTATAGTTATGCTCATTGGGGTCATCCAAATCTATAAATATGAATCGATTCATTAAAAACCTCATTCTTATTTTCATATTGAGTGAACCCTATAAATTCCTAGTTTTGACTAATTTTCAATATCTTCACATCTTAATAAGCTTATAGGGTACATGAGGATTCAAGGATGTCATGAAGAAATAGCTGAAGAAGGTGAAAGTTTAATGAATTGAAAATATGTCTAAAAGATTTGTTGAGGATTTGAATGATAAAAAGAAGTTATGCAAATTGCAAAAGAGGATAAGAAGGTCCATTGGGATTTTTAGTGGGGACAAAAAGTTTTCAAAAACACTTGTTAAAAATACAGGGTGAGATTTGTTCATAAATACCCCCAAACCCATGAGAAAAGGTAACTAAGATATTACCACATATAAAGTGTTCATATGAGTAAAACAAAAAAAAGGTTAAAAGTCAATGTGACTTGCCCATGTAGAGGTAGTAAATATAGATGGTAGAGGGTTTTAAAATGTAGTTAGGCAACATTAGTATGGAGGAAATGCAATGTGGAAGACTATGGAGGGACTCCACTCCATTAATATGTGTATAAAAAATCTATATGGGATAAAGTTTTGAAAAAATCTAAAGCCCTTCCATTAGGGCCCTGCCAAGAGGCCACACAGCCATAGAATGAAGTGAATTCAAAGTTTTTAATGTTTGGGTATGTGTGATAGTTTGTAGAATTAGCATCCTTGACTATAAATTTAGAAAATTTCAAATGATGATATAGAAATCTGTCAAAAGTTTGGGGATTGAAAATTAATTGAAACTCAAGCATAAGAAGCCTGTAAAACTTTTGGTGGTGAAATGCAATTGTTAAAATTTGAATTTACATCTACGGTTCTAGATCCCAAAATAGGAAGAAGAGTGACAGGCTGGTAGAAAATAAAAAATGCAATCAAATTTTGTAATTTATTTCTGATAGCAAATTACTATGGGAACTCTAGATCCCATGGATGTAAAAAGAGATTCAAAAGGTTTGAAACTTGAACCACGTGCCAATAGACACTCTAACAGTGACCAAGGATGTGGTGATAGGAGACATGTTCATCAAGGTAATCAAGCACTGGTCATGGTGTGAAGTGGCCTTTAGGATGAAAATAGTAGTATATGCTTTGGCTTTGAATTATTTGTTATGGTGGAGGGTGTAATAGTGTTTAGAAACCTAGGGGATTAGATGGTGTTATGAAAAATAAATTTTATTACAATATGAAAGGGCTAACCTTGTTATGATTGAGAAGGAAATAGGTCTATGTAACACTTGTTGCCCTGACATTCGCTACATTTCTTATTTGGGGATGGAAAAGAGTTCCATTTTTAAATGTTTTCCTTGCAAATTATAAAATTTTAAGAGTGATTCACTCATATTATCTACATCAAGATAATAAACTAGAAAATTTGTTTTTAGGGAAACCTATGCAACCAGCTTCAGGCATAAAAAAATATTCCCCCATCTCAACTAGAGGATCTTCATCTATGCCAATAAAAAATTCACCACCTATGTCTACATTACTTCTTGACACACCCAGTGTAGATGAGGGGTCAACATTTGATAGTTCTTCTCCCAAATTAGGGAAAGATCTTTTAGGTGGATTTTTCACCCCCAAGCCCAAAAACATAGTTTATTTTACCTTAGCTAAAAGAGAGAGTTATGTAGTAATTATAAAATTAGCATCTATTGAGACAAAAGTATGTGACTAAACTAAGGGAAAGTGGGTTAAGGATAGTCATAGGCCCCTTTATTCAGGAGGTCATTATGATACCATTGCACCATTATCTATAGAAATTAAAGATTCAAGGAATAGAGCCAATGATCTAGTTTTTGAGAATGTTATGAAGGGTACAAGCGTTAAACTTTTAGATATCACTAGTTTTTCATTATTAAGAGATGAGGCACATTTATCAAAATAACAACTCAAAGTAAAGGATGGTGGTAAGAAATGTCTTAATTGGTGTCTTCCAAGAGTTCTTGATATATGGAATTTGAGCTATAATTTTATTGCCTCTACTGTGTAGGGTTTTTTGAATATATCAAGTGTCAGTTCTAAAGTGTGACCCTAATGAATGGATGATGTAGAAAACCCATTGGCCATTATAAAATATGTATAAGACATTTACATCGTGTATATAGAAATGGAGAACCTTAGATGTGTTCATCAAGATTACATGTGGGATCAAACAGATATAAATGAGAGAATAAGGTGTATTATGATTGATTGGATTATTGAGGTATATTGAAGTTTAAACTCATGGATAAAACATTTTTATTGATAGTCAATAATATTAATAGGTACCTATCAATAAAAAGGGTGATGAGAAAACATTTACAACTTGTTGGTGTTACTTCTATGCTTTTGGCATGCAAGTGTGAAGAGGTTTCTATTCCTGTAGTTGATGATTTTGTGTAGATTTTGGACAAAGCCTGTATAAGAGAAGAAGATTTACAAATGAAAAAATCAATGCTCAGCACAATACAATTCAATATGGATTTACCAACACATTATGTTCTCATTAATATATTTCTTAATGCAATTGAGTTGGATACATTATCATCCTTCCTCATTTAACTCTTCATATTAAAGTATGAGTAGCTAATAATATAGTGCTAGTATCTAAAAATTGAAGAAAGAGGCACAAAGACTAGTGGTTCTTTTAGTGGGAAAGGTTGATAAAGATTATTATTTCTTCCGATCATTTTGTCTTTGAGAGACATGCATGAGTATGAGCTTCCTAGTTTATGGCCCCTATATAAAGGTCCCTTTGTTGATATCAACATGTTTAAAGGATCCAAGAAGAGAATATTTTCAAAAAATTTATGAGCTAGAACCTGACAATAAGGTCAAGGAAACTATTAATATCAAGAACCTCAATTAAAATTTTAGTCGACAAGGAAAATTAGGTTTCAAGATACTATTGATCTTGTTTATTTGTAAATGTCCATGTTTATAGGGTAGTGAATATTTTCATTAATGAATGTTCAAGATATGAATGCATTATGAAAATAAGAAGGATTTTCAAGTTGAGGCATCAATTTGATAAAACCTTGGCTTCTGGAGAAATCTTATACAGGGTATTCTGCTAGACCAGGCTAGAAAGGAGTAGTGAAAAATCAAGAAATTACAAATTTCAAAAACAAATGCAAATGAGGCTCCCAAAGTCCCTAGGAGATTTCTGTGGGAGAAGAGATTTTTAAAAATACAATTTTCAAATTTTGGTTAACTCTCCCAAATCCATCAGTAAAAATAAATGGAGAAAATTAAACTCAAGAGAAGCTTTAGGGAAAATTTAGGGAGAAATGTAATTTTTCAATTTTACAAATGTCCAAATTATAAATTGTACATGGATCTCTTATTTCTACCAGTTAACACCCATTAACATGAGGCCCATTTGCAAATGAAAAATTTTAAGGACAATTGTAATTTTGCAACTTTAGAAAATTATAATTTGTAGTTGGAGTTCCCATTTCCCTAAGGTTCCTAGTGCAAATGGGAACTTTAAAGGAAATTTGCAATTTTGAAGTTTTGAAAATTACAATTAGAGTTCCCATTTCCCTAAGTGAATTTTTTAAGGAAACATGAACTCTAAATAAAATTTACAATTTTGCAAAATTTTAAATTATAGTTGGAGTTTTCATTTCCCTAAGGGAACTTTTTAAGGCATTTAGAACTTTAACTGTAATTTGCAATTTTGCAAAATTGTAAATTGTAGTTAGATTTAATATTTCCCTAAGGGAAATTTTTAGGGGAACTAAAACTTTGAATTATAATTTGAAATTTTTAAAATAATAAAAATGTTTCTTAGTTATGGATTTCCCTAATATAAAGGAATTACAAAATTACAAATAGGAACTAGATTTCTACAAAATAAAGAAAAATTGTAAATTTGCAAAAGGGACGAAAATTTCCCCAAGAGGGCAAAAAGTGGAAAATAGAGAATTTATACATTAAAAAAATGTGAATTTTACCCTAAAAGTCAAATTTGAAAAAAGCAAATGTAAAAAATGCAAAGTGTGAAAAGGCAAGTTGGAGCCAAAAAGTAAAAAGGTAAAACTAACCTATGTTTTGTATTTTTCAGTGCTTTGTTTGTTCAAACACTCCATGGGATAATTATTATAGGTTTACAATATAAAATTATGCCACTCCAAAGAGGATTTATCAAGAAGACATGGATCTAGTGTGTTCAAATGCCATCATTGTAAGAGTAGGGTTATTCTTTGGCATGCATATGAGGAAGGTCAGTCGTTAAGAAGATTTTAGATTTACAAATAGGTGATCAAAGGCATCTCCAATTAATTTCAAAAGAGGAAAAAAGATATTTTTTGGATCTAAAGGTGAAAATTCCCTTTCCAACTAGTGTAAAATGTATTTCCAACCAAGAGATCAAAGGGTTGTTGTAAATCTTCATCATTGCTTATAGAGGAGGTTATAACAATGTTTTTTATTACAAAATAATGAATATTCTAGGTGTGGTAAAGGTCATGTTCTAGTTAGAAACATCTTGACAGAACTTTGGGAAGCTATTTGGAATTTTACAACATTGAAAATTTTAACCCATATTCCTGGATTTGTAAAGTGGTAGAAAATGTATAAATAGAGGGCTTGTCCTCTATTCTAAGGTTGTTGTTGCTGGTTTTTATTTTTCTCTCCAAGTCTAAGATCTTCTAAATTTTGGGATCAACTATTTTGTGTATGTATCATCTCCCTTGTTAATGTGTATGTAGTTGTATAGCCATTAGCAAGCTTTGAGAACATGTTTAAGGCTCCCTTTTCAAAAGAGCAAACTTACCATGCTTGTCCCCATGGTAGCATTCTAGAAAAATGATGTATGTAAGGTTTTTATGAAAATTCAATGAAAAAACTTGTGGTTCTTACTATTTCCTATTGATGAAGTGAAATAATCTTTTTTACAAGTGTTTTTAATTGTATATTTGGTTAAATGCTTAATATTGGTTATCATTTTGAGCAGAGATATGGATTATAAACCCTTTCTATAGTTTATTTTGAAAATATGTTGTTGAATAAATTTTTATGGCACCTTAGGTTTATGAATTCAGTGGTAAAAAGTATATGAAATTCTATGTTTAGTGTATGTTATAGTCTTTCAATAATCTTTTGGGTATTTGCATTTCATTTGCACCCATAAATACAAACCAGTCTAGGTATTTCCCTTAGCTTACATATGAGTTTTATCCATCTTTGTAAAGGAATAATGTCATGAATTTTTAAATAATCCCTATTGTTTGAAAACCACTTGTCCTATCATAATCGATAATGCAAATAATGAACACTGTTAAATATTTCAAGTATTTTTTGCCTACATATGCATAAAATCTTGCTTACTTAACATGTGTCTATATTTTGTGCTTTAAAGACCATAATTATAGTATATTATTCAACCCTTTATTGTTTAAAATTATTTAGAATGAATTTTATAATCACATATCAATCTATCTTCAGTAGCTTGTATGTGACCTAGTGCATTTGTTCATTCTATATGATAACCCTTCCCGAGTGGAGTGAACAAGTTTAGTTGTGCCCTAGTCATATTTGTGTTTCCTTATGCCAAAAATCCCCATGGAGGTTAAATTATAGTATCACCCCATGTGATCAAGCTATCCCTTAGGTCCTCTCACCTTAGATCAAGTAGAGCTAGAAGTAGTAATGAGCTAACCATACCCTTTGTCAATACCTCCTAGTCATTATTTGTGTCCAATACATCCTTGTGCTAAACCTTTACAAGGTTATAACATCAAATAAGTGTGTTTATCATCCATGTTTACCATTTTTATTCAAGTGTGGAAGGTTGAGCGAAAGAGGTGTACAACTAGGAACCAACAGGATGGAAAGTATATCTTAATATATTTTATGCCATGAGAGAGGATTGTGTTCATATTGAGAAGGAATTATCAAAATATATTAATGAAAAAGGTCTTTTTTTCATCATGACATTTCATATGATCATCCCAACTTAAAAAACTTAAAATTATAGGAGACATATCAGACAACAATACCCTTGCTTCAAATGGCATCCATTTATATCTTCTCTTAGGTTTTTTAATTTTTTTTAACGTATTTATCATTTCTTAATAGTTGAATCCAATAATGAAATTAATTTTGAAAATGTAAATTTGGTGGTTGTTATATTTGATCTAAAATTCAAACTAATCATGAATTAAGTTATTTTTTTCTTCATAGGTGTCCAGTGCTTCTACATGTGAGCCAAATTAGAGTGAGTATTCCTTCATCCATGTATTGAAACATAAAATGATTGGAAACAAAAATGTGGAGGACCTTGTGTGTGCACATTATAACCTTCAAATTTTATCTCCTTTTTTGCTTGATTACCTTTTATGACTTCATAGAATGTCCCATCATCTTGGCTATATGGATGATGGTGATAATGAGTTACCAATTTGGTTGTTAGAGGATAATGGAAACATCCTATCTATATACCAATCATTTTAAGAGGAAGGTCCAGGAAATAGAATCACTAGTAATCCTTCAACTTCAAGTGTTGTGGATCCTATAGAGGAACAACTATGTTATTTCAATAAAAAATAATTTAATAAAAGACGTATATTGTATTAATTTTTATGTTAAACACAATTGTAATCATTAGATCATAAATAAGGATGAAAACATTTTATGTGATTTTTTTCCCAAAATTATATATTCTTTTAATGCAAATTTAAATGTGTCAACATTGTTTATATCTGAATATTAATGATTATATATATATATATATATAAACTATCTAAACACTAAAATATGTTTCTTATGTGTTTTCATACTAACATAAAAATTCCGAGTGTAATAACCTCAACAAAATAAATGATCCAACATGGTGGAATAATTCTTCCTCTAAAGTTTTGACATTATAAGGACCTGATTATTATGATAATGACTTAGAGGAGGAAGCTAGAAAGGTTTAGGAACTCTAATCCCCAAAGGTAAAACCCTTGGACCTAAGCCCAAAATCTATTGAACATGGAAGAAAGGCAAGGTCAAGATCTTCAAAAAAGGATCCAAATTTCTCATATGTAAACAAATAATTTATCAAGAGGGAGGTTCTAGATTTTGCACTAGTAACCTCTAAACAACCTATGTCCAGTACAAACTATCTCAAGGGAAGATTCAATGAATCTATTGAAATAAAAACTCAAGCCCTTTAACTTTATTGAAATTTATATCGCCTGATAAATATAAGGGGGAGTGGACTAAAGTTTTAAAAAATAAAAAGGCATAAGATTAGCAATCTAGAAGTATTCTATCTTGACCCTTCATTTGAGAAGGTGTTAGTCTTGAGGGTGGAATGAAGATGTTTCACAAAAGCTAGCTGAACTTTGTACTATTATTTTAGTAACATGTTTTATTTTTATTTTTTTTAATTTCTGTTTCCACTAGTAGAGGCATTCCATGTGATTTTTAATGTGTTATCTTTATCTCTATTTGTACATGGTTATGGGATCTTAAAAATCTACACTTTTATCCTATCAAATAAATAAACAAATATGTTTCTTATGTGCAATCTCTCCCAATCCTAGTTCTCATCACATTTCTATTTCTATCACATTTCTTCATTTCTCATTTCTTACAACATAAGTTCAAAATCAGATTTTTTTCTTGTTGTAACCATCTATAGGAGAGTGTTAACTCTATAGAGGCTAATATGATTAGAAAACCTTTTGAATGTGCCACTAAACATTGCCCTCATTCTCTCAACATTTATTATCTCCTTCTTTGACCACATATTCACCTAGAGGCAAATTAAATTATCATTTTCTATAGAATTATTAACAGGTTGGGATTGTAATAAGTTGTGTAAAAATATTATAAATTCTAAATTTAAAATTTGATTAGAAAATTCTTGGATATTTGAATTCCTGTTACTCCTCCAAGGTTCTAAGGAAATATTCCAATATATCTAAAACTTTAATACTGAGAATCAAACCAAAAATATGCCCTTTTTCCTTTGTTGATATCCCCTAACATAAGGGATTTATGATGGGATGTTTGAATTTTATGATAAAGTTTCATATGGGAGATCCCTTGATCCATAAGGAATGGACATAAGTTTGAAAGGGTCAAATGAGTCCAGATACATTTTATGAATGTTTGTCTACATCTCATGGGACTGTATTGGATATAATAATATCTTTGATACCATGTACACCTTTAGATTTCGGTTTGTATGCTTTAATGCATTTCATGATTTTTATATTTAATTGATCTTTTATTCCTTTTCAAAATAATATATCCATGATGATGGTGAGCCTATTATTAACACTGAGTGGAACCTCATAGATAGATAAATCATTGGTATGGATTGTTTGAAGGACAAACTTGATGAGATATAATTTTATAGATAAATAAATGTGATTTCCTTTCCATTAAGTCAGTTTATAAAATAGTTTATGAATAATATCCTCCCAAAAATAAGTGGAATCTTTTCCAAGGAAGAGGGGATTATATAGATGCATCGAAGGGAGAGATTTATCTAAAAGTCTCAAAATTGTAGCATTTTTACCTTAGCATGTGAGTGAAAATTAAGGAAGGAAATGTTGGATTTATCATTCTATGTGCATCCAATATTGAAGAAAATATAAAATAGATAAATATATTTTTGTGTAAGTGTGGACATGAAAAACGTGATTAATGGACCCAACAAATTTAGCCCAAATTTTAATAAAACTACATACATGAATAATTTTATCAAATAAAATTACCCATAACTTAGCATTGTTTTAAGATTATAAATTTATAAAGCATATAAAATGAGAGTTTAATTATGGAAACCATTATATACTTTTTAATAGATAATAATGCAATGAATGCATGATAACATAAATGTCTCCTAAACACAAAAGAAATGCATGTCACTGATAATCTACATCATCACAAAAAATACATATATTCTAGGTAAAATGTATGAGATATTACTGTAGTAAATAAGGATTACACAATTTTTTTCAAGTGTGTGAAAATATATGAAAATTTTCATTGTATCCAGAATACACAAAACATAATTGAATTAATATTCTATGGAATAGTTCACTAACTATATCAAAAAAATAGTGATACAATGAAATACCTTAGATCCAAGAAGCTAATGGATTTTAAAATGAAATACCCAATCATTTAAATAGATAATTTTGAATAATTCAATGTTATTCACAAAAAATAGATAATTTTGTAAAGACATCTATAATTTAATATCAATTTATACATTTAACACTAATGTGGAATTCATGGATTTACTTTTATACAATTTTGGTTGATATATAAGGTGCAATATGAATACATTCGATCAAATATAGTTAATTGTATTTTATAATTTATATATTAATGTATGATAAATGTTAAGATTATTTAACAGATTAAAAATTTATAACATGAAGAGGATACAAGGTGTGTAGTAGATAATCCTAAAAAATATAAAAGATAAAACTAAATCTAAATTGTTTAAATAGAAAGTGATAGACAAAAAATAAGATACCATGAAGAAAATAAAAAAGGGAGGACCTTGCATAGTGAAATGAACCTTGTTTCTAGGTAAACAAACTTCTGTAAAAGTGGTGAATAAGTGTTGGATAGGTGTGATGCCATGTAAATAATTAAGTTTGCAATGCTTCGATGATATACCATATAAATTTAAAAGATAACCACATGGCATATTTCCATAGATGTTGTGAGACAACTTGAACTAGGATGTAATTAACCTATTGTAGGGCCTATTTGGGACTTATTAATGAAAATCCTTTGGTGGTGTTCAAATATATATCAGAGTAAGAGGGATAAGCATCTATAGTATTCATGGTCCATAAATGTTTGGAGAGAGAAATGATAATATATGAAGAGGAAAAATAACTACCACCTTATATCATAATAATGAGAGAATTTTAAATCAAAATGGTCCTTGGTCTCAGAAACCAATGAAAAAATATTATGCTCCCAAGGGATACGGTGGTATGTCTTAGCAATGATAATATGATAAAAATATGAGTTGATCAAGGGAAACACTTAGGATACTAGATAAATATGGTTTTATGCACCTTAGGAATTGGATGAACCCATATTTGAAGTGAAATTATAAGTTTGAGTAGTTATAAAGTTTATAGGTGATTTGATTATAAGGATGAGACCATGTGGAATAGAGGTAATATCTGTAAATATCATTATGAATCCTATTATTTATCTCCCTTTTGGAGAGATTATAAGCATCAACTAGAAATGTATGCGATGTGGCATGTCAATATTAAGATAAATGAGGTGAAACAATAGGGAGGATCTCACATTCAAACATGAATCAACCCCATGGTTTGTCTATTACATATAGGATTTGAAATCAAGGTATGGATACCTAAGGCAACCACTCTAGGTCTTATTCAAGTATCCAAGTTTGTAAATTATTATCAAAACATGAAATATTACTAAATCAATGAGCAGAGATGTGTTAAGTTATGCAAGAATGATGTCATGATGGACTAATATTTTAGCATGAATATGTATGGATACCATTATAAATATCATTCTCTAATTATTTTTGTTTCTCAATTCAAGGCTATTCCCCAATGAGTGAAAGAGGAGGACATTCGCTTGAATATTTTAAAACTAAATCAAAAAATATATTTTTTCAAGTGTTATGAGAGCTACATATCCCTTAGTTTGGACTCTACACCTTCAATCAAGCTAAAGTGTGGGCAAAAGAAAAGGACCCCCAAATATACATATGAGGATATTAGATCAACCCTCTCACTCTGTAAGTTATTAATTCATTATATTATAACAACAACAACAACAACAACAACAATAATAATAATAATAATAATAATAATAATAATAATAATAATAATACAGGTGTTAAGGGTTTTTACACATTCCATGAGTTTTATGCCACTAGTGGTTTCCTGAGTATTAAATGCTTCATCATACCAACATATCATGCTAAGTAAAACGTGATAACCTCTAGAAAAAAGAGAGAACATGAAGAGTCATAGTTGGATTAGTTGTATGAATATGACATTCACTTAACCTTTAGTGCTAGTAAAATGCGATCACAAACCATGTTGAGAATTATTCATATTACATATGTATAGTATAAATCAATCACATGTTTACAAAACATTTACACATATAAAGATACTCATAAACCATATCTAAAGTATTATATGATAAATTTCACATATAAAACATAAATGTGCATAATAATTAGATAAATATTGTGCATTCCTTCGTTTAAGTTCCTAAAGAGTACATTAGTTCATGTTATTTCACAAGTACTAATATCTTACAATTTCAATAGTATAATGAAAATAAATATATCTAACTATTACAATCAAATAGTTAAGGTGGAATATTATAGGCTCCCAACACCACCTTGTGGATATAATACATTAATGTGTGCTTAGAAATCATACACTAAATTAATGCATAAAAAATAGGCCAATCTTATGGAGGCCATAACTTTTGACCCATAGCTCTATTTGAGATCTTCCACATGCCAAAATAATCATATCAACAATTTCAATACTTTCCTAGGACACTCTATCCACTTATATTTGATTTCTATATTTTTTTGAGGACATACGTGATCATCTAAGGGTTTGAAATTAACATTTAATGAATTTTTTTAGAATTATCTACTTTTTAAAATTGTATATTTTTAGAACCAATTTTTAAATTTGGTTAAATTTTGTCCCATAAGATAATTATAGATTTTATATTATTTATGGACATTTTTAGAGCCACACATCCTTGCATCCAAAACTTAATAAAGTAATGACTGCTAAAAATAGACATTTTTTTTAGATTTTTTTTTTTTAATTTTTGCATGTCAACTCTAAATTCTGAGTTGAGGCTTATTTAAGCATGGTTTGAGTTTTTAATTATTTCAAGTCATTCAATATGAATCAATTTTGAGTTATTATTTTAGATCTTGGCCTATTAGTAGTTTTATAGTCTTAATAGTTTTTTATTTTATTATCTAGTATCAGAGCAAGTTTGAATCTTGGAGGAGTAAATAATGGAAAGAGGATAAGGAGGTATTACACATATGAATTATATGATATAAGATCTATAGATTCAAGTTCAATAATTAACTGAGGTTGTCACCAATCATCAGAGGAAACTAGGTGGTGATGAGGAGGACAAAGATTGTGATGAAGAAATTCAGCAAGAAGAAGAATAGTAAGAGCAACCACCATTGACAGAAAAGAGGAAGGTTTAGGATTTATAAGAAATAAATTAAGGAATCAAGGTTGATGTTTTATATTATATAGGTATTTTAAAATCATAGGATTTTATAGATTGGATGAATAGCTTGGAGAAGTTCTTTGAGTGGAAGACTACAAGAGAAGACAAGAAGGTAATGTTTGTTTGTACAAAATTGAAAGCTCAGGCAATGATTTAATGGGATAACCTATAGAAAGAGAGATAAATAAAATTTAAAGAGAAGATTAATTCATGTAAAATTATGGAGAAGAAGCTAAGGGAGATATTTCTTCCTATGTATTATGCACAAACCCTATACATAAGATTTCAGAATTTGAGGCAAAAAGATCACATTATACAGGAGTATACAGATGTATTTTATAAGATTTCTATATTAGTGGAGCATGATAAAATATATTATGGCTACAAGGTATGGAAATGGTTTGAATTTTTCTATTCAAGATGAATTAAGCATATATAGAATACTTTGCATGGAAGAGGATTATCAATTAGCTTTGAAGGCAAAAGAAAAACAAAATAAATAAAATTTTAGAATAATGTCTCATGGTCCAAGAAGAGGTATATACCATCAAAATAGGGGATGAGTTGGGTTTAATACCACCATATTTGGGTCTAATACCAATAGAGGTAAATAAAAACATGGTGCAAAAAGACAAGATGAAAATAAGCAAGGGTTTCAATACCAACAAAGAGGAAGAGGATGAGGTTACGATGGTGCTAGAGGATGGTTTCCAAATCAGCATAGATCTTATGTTTATTATATATGTGGAGAAGAAGGGCATAGAACATTCAAGTTTCAACACTATCAAGATCAATAAAGAAGGCAAGAAGATTGCCTAAGAGTAAATCTAGTTGAAGCTAGAATATTAGAGCAGAATACTAAAATTGCACCAATAGATATTGAAAAGAATCTTATGATGAGAACCATGATCACTCCAATGAAGGAACAAGTGTAGAATAAATAAGGTGATCATGCATGGCTATAATCAAATATTTTTTGAACAAGATGTACTTCGGGTGAAAAGGTATGTAAAGTAATTATAGATGGTGTTAGTTATGAAATTATGGTTTCTAAAGAAATGATAGATAAACTAAATATCTAATGTGAAAAGCATCCTAATCCTTATCATATTTTATGGTTTAAGAAAGGAAATGAAGTTATAGTAGATAAAAGGTGCTTAATCAATTTTTCTATAGGAAATAGTTATAATGATGAAATGTGGTGTGATGTTATTCTGATGGATGCATGTCTTATGTTATTGGGAAGGCTATGGTAATTTGGTAGGAAATTAGTTCTTGATGGATCAAAGAAGACATACACTTTTTGGAAAGGTGGTACAAAGGTAGTTTTGTTACCTCTTGAAGAGGAAGAGAAGGCAAAAAACATGCTCTCTACTAAAGAGTTTATCCAAGATATAAATGTGGTAGAATATTGTTATGTATTAATAGTAAAGAAATGAAGACATAATAATGGTGTCAATACCAATAGAAGAAGAAAGAGTGTTGAAAGAATATATAGATGTTATGCTTGATGAGTTACTAGATGATTTACCATCAAAGAGAGATATTCAGTATCACATTGATTTGATTATAGGATTAGCTCTACCCAATCAAGTAGCTTATAGGATGAGTCCAACAGATCATGCAAAATTAAATAAATAGGTTACTAAATTGATTAAAAAAAAAGTTGATAAAGGAAAGTATGAGTCCATGTGCAACACCAGTGTTGCTAACTCTAAATAAAGATGGAGGTTGGATAATGTATGTAGATAGTAGAGTAATTAACAAAATTAAAATAAAGTATAGGTTTCTTATACCTCATTTAGATGATATGATAGATGTGCTTGTAGGAGTAAAATATTCTACCAAAATTTATCTAAGGAGTGGTTATTATTAGATTCAAACTCATGAAGGAGATGAGTCAAAAATGCATTAAAGACTAGGGATGGGTTATATGAGTAGATGGTGATGCCATTTGGATTATCTAATGCACCTAGTATATTAATGAGGGTGATGAATACAGTGCTACAAGAATATATGGTAAGTTTATGGTTGTTTATTTTGATGATATTTTGACATTCAGTAAGACTAAAGAAGAATACTTAAAGCATTTGAGAATGGTAATGGATTTGTTAAGAAAGGATGAGTTGTATGTAAATTTGAAGAAGTGTAGGTTTATGCAAAATAGTTTGGTATTTTTTGGATTGGTAGTTCCAGTAAATGGTGTGAAAATGGATGAATAAAAGATAAAGGAAATTGTTGAGTTCCCTATTCCAAGAAGGATTACAGAGGTAAGAATTTTCTATGGTTTAGCAACTTTGTATAGGAAATGAATTAAAAATTTTACTAGTATTGTTGCACCAATAACAGATTGCATGAGAGGGAAAGAATTTACATGGACTAGAGCAACCACAAAAAGATTTGAATTTTTGAAGAAGAAGATTACAAAAAGACCAATTTTAGCATTACCATATTTTAGCAAAGTGTTTGAGGTTGATTGTGATGCTTCATTTATGGGAATTGGTGTTGCCCTGAGTTAAGAAGGAAAGCAAATAGCATATTTTAGTGAGAAATTAAATGAGGTACGAACAAATTATTCTACTTATGATGTTGAACTTTATGCAATTATATAAGCATTAAGACATTAGAAGCATTAAGACATTAGAGGCATTATCTGGTGCCTAAGGAATTTATCCTATTTATATATCATGAGGATTTGAATTATGTAAATACATAAAAGAAGTTGAATAGTAGGCATGCAAAGTGGGTTTCTTTCTTGCAGGGGTATATTTTTGTTTTGATACATAAGTCAAAAAAATAGAACTAGGTATTTAATGTATTGAATAGGAGAGTAGCGGTATTAACTACTATGGTGAGTGAAGTAGTTGAATTTGAAGCTATTAAATAATTATATGATACTAATCCATAATTTCAAAAGATAGTTGAGCAGTGTCAGAATTCATTAACAAGTGAGACAAATGTTATTCATGATTAATATCTTATACAAGAAGGTTATCTCTTCAAAGTGAAATAATTATGCATTCCATTTGGGTCTCTATGAGACAATATAATAAGATAAATACATAGTGGCAATTTGGATAGACATTTTGGTAAGAAGAAGACAATAGATTTGGTGGAGGAAAAGTATTTTTGGCCAAATATGAAGAGAGATGTGACAAGGTATGTTTCAAAGTATATAATATGTCAGGTGGCTAAAGGATATGCACAAAATATTGGACTATACATGATATTACTAGTTCCAAGAGGGCCATATAAAAATTTGAGTATGGATTTTATGTTGGGATTACCAAACACACAGAGAGGTAATGATTCAATTTTTGTTGTTTTAGACAAAAAAATTAAAATGGTTCATTTTATTGCATGTAAAATCAATGACAATACTTCTGTGGTGAGTTTACCACAAAATTTTGATATATCTCCATTATTTAATGTTTCAAATTTATATGAATTCCATAGAGAAGATGGTGAAGGTGATGAAGATGAATAAGTAAATTGGGAAAAATAGGTTGTAAAGAAGAAGGAAAAGATAGTTTAGATTTTGGATATGAAGATGATGAGCATAAGGCAAGGAAATTATAAAATGTATTTGGTGCAGTGGGAAAGATTGTAGTAGCAAGACAACACTTGGATTATAGAATGGGAGCTAAAGAAATTTATAAAGACAAATGGTAGTAGTATAATTAGGCCAATTCATAGGCGCTGATTTATTTTCAACAAGGGCATAATGATGCAGAAAAAATAGGCCAATCTTCTAGATGCCATAATTTTTGACCTGTACCTTTGTTTGAGCTCTTCCACACACCAAAACAACTATCTCAAAAAATTTGATGCTATCCTAATCCTTTCTATCTACTTAGATTTGATTTTAATATTTTTTAGAGGCCATACATGATTGTCTGAGGGTTTGAAATTAATGTTTAATGATTTTTCAATAAAATCTATCTTTAGAAATTATATATTTTTAGAACTAGACATCAACTTTAGTTAAATTTTGTCCCATATGTTGATTATAGTGTTTATAGTATTTAGGAAGACTTTTAGAGCCATGTGTGCTTGCATGTGAAACTTACTATAAATAGCGGTTGCTAAAAATATATTGTTTTTTTTAGATTTTAGTTTTTTTGAATTTTTCCATGTCAACTCTAAATTTTGAGTTGAGGCTTATTTAATCATGGTTTGGGTTTGTAATTATTTCAAATCATTCAATACAAATCAATTCTGAGTTATTGTTTCAGATCTTGGCCTATTGCTAATTTTATTGTCTTGATAGTTTTTGGTTTTATTATCTAGTATCTTAATATTTACCAATAATAATTAATTATATTTATTGTATTACTTTTAATCATTTACAATATGTATTCCATTATGGTAAATTTACTCCAAAAATATAATCTTAATTATGTTCTTTAGTATAATCACTTTATATATTGGAATTTAATATTTTTTTCATGCTTTGTAGTCTGCACAAAATCCTTCCCTATCCTTGCACCCCTTATTCTAATACAATCAATGTATATACATATGTATGTTACATGACTTGGTTAATAACCTATGGAGTGAATTCAAGTATTTAGGTACATCTATTCAACCACCTACTTATGTATCATTTTTATTATTGGTCTTTAGTCTTCAAAATATGCACATGCTCTATGCCATATTGCCTTTAAAAGTACATGTTTACATAGCTAGCTAAAAATGGGGGCTAATATTGAAAAAATTTGATATTATTTCCCACCCTTTAGAAACCATTCAAAGGATTTATGTACTAATATTAAATAGGGACCATCCTATTTAATCTCACTCCAAAGCCATCAAATGAGAAATTACACCCTAGATAAGTTTTATCATGTTGGCCATTTTCATGGTTCATTCCCTCAACACCAATGCTCACCTATGGATCTCTATGGTATTGATTTTTTAATATATTATCATATGATGGATCTATTTAAACACCTCTTAAAGTGTGTCTTCTTCATCCAACACCTTACACTGAAGAATTTGATCCAAACTTTTATCTTAACATACTATTTATGAAGACTAGATGTTTCCACTATACCTAATTATATGTAATACATGCTAATAAGATAATTTTGTAATTGGCATTTCATATTAAAAACATTAGATCAGATATGTTATAGTGGAAGATTCATTGTGGTGGTGATACAAATATCTTGTTAGTGATGAATTCAATAAGGTTTATCTCTTGATGTAAAGGGGTTTTTTAATACATAATTGAATTGTTATCATTTTTGGAATGGTAGCTACATATCAACCATAACCTTTGATGTGTGAGTGGAGATTTCTTAACTTACCTAGTGATTTTGAATCCACCAGTATATATAGACCAATGGTTTCAACAACATATGAAAATCCCAAAGATGAATGTTTGGAATTTTTTCTTTTTCTTAATGGCAGTTCGTTTAGCTTCTTTAAGGAATAGAATGTTTAAATAGCATAAATACAAATTTTGTAAAGGTATAAGTTCATTAAAAAAATTTATTGCTAAGTATTCAAGTGAGATTCACTTTGCATGTTACAAATTTGATTCTTTGTTTTTATTGTCTCATTATTTCCTAGTTTTAGATGGTTGGTTTATGTATGTTAAAGTTTAGTGGAATGTCTAATAAATTTTAAAGATTGATCAATTTGGTGAGGGGGAAGAGGTGCCCTAGAGGTCATTTTTCACTTAACATAAAATATAATGCTAATAATGAATAATAAGAAAACAATAATGAGGAGATAATCCAATATAAATGAATTTAAAAATATGTTAATTATCTAACCTGATGTATAGAAAATCACAAGTTGACTTGGAACCCTAAGGGCTAATATTTTTATGCGTGAGAACCTAGTATGTAGATATAGGGTTTGAAAGGTTTCTAGACAAAATTTAAAATATTAAATCAATGAAAACCCTAATAGAGGAATAATATAGATTAGTTAAGATGTCCACAAAATTAAGCAAAAACTAGAATTTAATAAATCCTAATTAATTACACAAAAATGGAGAAGGCAAATCCTATGAGGGAATTAGGGTTGTTAAGTATTATTCAAAGTAAGTCAAGTTCACCAAATATTTTATATTTTTATAAATCAATAGAGTAAATCCTATATGTTTAAAGAGATGAGTAAATGAGGTAAATGCAAGTAAATATTGTAAATAATTAATTTACCCAAAATAGCAAGTGTAAAGGAAAAAGATAAACTTATTTGGAATAAAATACACATCACTAAGTGATGGTAATTTTGGAAAAGATTAGATGGATAGTCAAGATTCCCTTCTAATAGAGGAGAGATTTTATCTCATCACACTAAAGCTGAAATAAACATTTTATTTCCATTGTGTCGCTAATAAAATATTCACCCAACAAGACTATAGCATCATGCACCAATGGCAAAGGGCATTGTGTTATTTGTTTTTAGTGGATAATAACCCCAAAACTTCTAGGATGGAAATGGGAGGCCTTCTAGGTTCTTTTGTCCTCAATAATTTTAGATCATCATTCTATGTCACTTTATGGTTGCTCCTTCAAAACCTAAATGAATACCTACACACATGAAATAACAATGGATTCAAATGCAAAAGGAAGGGGGAAAAGGTGGGTCATGGGAAGTTATGATTGAAAAACATAGAACCCCTATTGTTTTGGTTACTACCTATATTAACCCCAATTATAGGGGTCTTATATTGAATGTAATTCTTCCTTAGGTAACATGTATAATCAATGTACATGATATGGAATAATGACTTTTACTTAGGCCCTTCTATGATCAATCATGCAGATCTATGTGTGATGTTGATTAAATATGTAGAGGGTTTAACTATAATATTGACTAATTTTTGTAATTATGAGCCAATGTAGTAAGTTATTTTTATAATTTCTTGTGAAAATCTTTATATAGAAGAAGATTTATTATGAATGTGAGACACTTGTTAATAGGAAGACAAGGTAATAAAATAAATATAATCATAAGAGGATGTCCAAAAGAAGGTAAGGACCCAAAAGAAGTTAAAAAACATGACCACTAGACAATAATTCTAAGGTGTACAATGGTACTAAGCACTCATGTCTAGGACCATGTTATTTTCCTATGTGCAAAACACTAGGTTATAACTGAGGCAAGTAGGCCAAGACCCCATGTGGCTAGAAAAGGCTAGACACAAGATGATTGAGGGTGTAAAATAGGGAAAATAAGTCATAATAAGGACCATATTTACATCAAAAGACCAAAGTGACATGTGCAAACAAGACTCTTATTAATCAATAAGAACTTCCTATGAAATAGCTACAAAAAACATAGTACTTTGTTTTTCCTAACCAAATTAGGGTGTGTACACTATTATAATTACCTTATCTTTAAATGCAACAATAGATGTTGAGTTTATAAATCCATGTAACAGAGTATCATTACAAAAACTCACATCTATGTCAAAAGGCATGTTAATTTCATTAGATTATCTCTATTACATTTAGATTTGTTGTAGACATTATCATTATTCACATCATCTATGACATCAATGTTTATGAATGGTATCCAATCAAACTTAAGTTACACATTATGAAAAATGTAAAATTTTATTATGCATAGTTATTTTAATGTTTTCATAATAAATTTTAGGCCAATACTTCATTGTTGATATGCATTTTTCTATTCTAATCACCTTTTTAAAGATTAAAAAATTGTTGTTCTTTTGTTTATAGATCTAGGTAATGCATTTTGAATTTTATCAATATTCGATGGACCATTGATAATTGGACCTTTTACTCTAATTTATGGTTTATTATAACCAAGTTATCTTATCTTTGTAAATGTTATCCTTAATGAAATAAGCCTTTATTTAATATCTGATAGCATCATCACAAATTTTAAGTGTTTATTATTTCTAATATGTGTAGGTGTTGTAAATCTAGGAAACATTCTATTCTTCAATGACTGATTGTAATTTGAACATATATTATTTTGAAAAATGACATTATTATTTTACATTAATTATTGTCATGTGTCTTTCTCAGCTTGATTACAAATTTTCATATTTTGTTTAAAATGTAGTTCTTTGTGAATAGCACAAACATGAACAAGTGTGTCAACGAATTTTTTAATTGAAAGTTTCTATTGTATTTTTAGTTGGACTATTGATAGTTTTTTGGTCAAGTGCTTATCACGTGAAATTTTTAATTTTTTAAGAAAAGATATATTTTATTTTCGGTGGTGTGCTTGTATAATTAATAAAATATTAAACATGTTCTTTAGTTTGTTTTTGCATTATCAATGGTCCATTATATATATGCGCTCTATCTTTGTTTCAAAAAAATTATATTGTGTGTGGAATGTAACTAAATATAATAATTATATATTTTGAAAATATGGTGAGTTTCAAATACTATAGTTGAACTACCACTTTTAATAAGTATGAAATCCACTAAAAAACAAACTCATTACCTTTTATTCTACCATCATTATAGATTGAACCCAATTTGAAAATATATTCTTTCTAGTTTGTAATAGTTGACATGATTTTTGAAAACACTAAATGTTATATTTGTTTCCAAACAAGCATATGCTTCAACATCTCCAGAAACAAAGGCATTTTTAAAAAATTGGGTTGTATAGTGGTGCAAAGATAGTATGCCAAAATAATATTTTGTTAAATGGTAAAAGGCATTTAATAAGTCATTACCACAGCTTGGCATTTCTTCTAACATTTTTTCTAATCTTTATAGTTGCATCTTTGGAGTGTTTGCCTACCAATATGTGGAAGTTAGGGTACACATTCTCAACAAAGATGTTTGTCTTGATAGGTATTCATAATTATTTAACTTCTTGTAGTACAATGGTTCATTGTATCCACACACTAGCTACCTATCATGAAAAATAGTGTAATAAGGAGGTGGTTTCAATTTTTAGTTAAAGTGTAAGTATTTTTTTATTTTTATTACAGATCAGACAAGAAAATAGCCACTCAAAAATCCAATTTATGTAGTTGTCCCCCATAGGCTATATTCACCATTATGTATACATGAAGTAGATAAAATTTGCATTCAATCAAAGTATGTTGTAGTCTCTTCTACATATTACAGTCTATATATCTATTTAGGATCTAATTATAGCTCAAAATATATTAGTACATAGTGGTCATTTATTTCTAAGCAATTTTTGAAGTGCTCTAAAACTCCAACATGAATTTCTATTGATGTATATCAAAAATGTAATAAGATTTAAAATGCATCAAATAAGCAATCACCAACATTGTATTTGAAAAGATAAGTTATGAAAAGTTTCATTTTATCTAAAGTGACATCTATGTCATGGAAAATAGATCAAATAAATGGATTGTACTCCTATACATAAATGAATTTATGGTCAGCAAATTCACATGTTGTTTCTTTTTTTTACACATTATCTTTTACAACATTTTTTATCATTGATAGGTCCCATGTTCATGGACTTTCCATGTGAATTTTCAATTATTTAGATCAAAGAGCACATTCTCTTTTTTTTCATTGCATTTATAGAATTAGTAAAACACTAAACTTAATCTTCAGTTTTTTCTTGAAATATCAATGGTTCATAGCGTATATGCTTTGTGTTTATTTCAAAAAAATATGTTATATATGGCATGTGATTAATAATAATGATTATATATTTTTAAAATATATGCACTTTTTGATGACCATAGCTAAACTATCACCCCTAATAAATATGAAATCCATTAAACAAAAAATATGTTACCTTCTATTCCACCATCATTATAGATTGAACCTAATTTTAAAATATATGCTTGTTAATTTACAATAATTGGCATGATTTTGATAACACTATTTGTAGCATTTTCTTCCAAACATGCATATGCCTTTACATCTTTAGAAACAAAGGCATTACAAGAACATTAATCTGCATAGAGATGCAAATACTATATGTTAAAATATTTTTCGATTAAATCATAAAAAGCATTGAATATGTTGTCACTACAACATGACATTTCTCTGACCATTTTTTCAATCCATGTAGTTGCATATTTTGGGAGTTCATTTTCCAATATGAATAAAGCATATTACATGTTCTTAATAAAGTCTCATGTATTGAGGGGTATGCATAATTATTTAATTTCTTATAGTTTAATGATGCATAATGTCCACAGATTGGGTCTTGACCTTTAAAAAGAATGCAATACGGAGGTAAATGAATTTTTTTGTTAAAGTGTAAGTATTTATTTTCATTTTAAGGACCAAAGACAAATGTAAATGCTTATCCATTTAGAAATACAATGTATGCAAAAATTGTCTCCCCATAGGCCATGTTCACCATTTCATGTGCACAAATATGTTGAAACTGCATTTGATCAAAGTATGTTGTAATGTATTGTAAATGATAGAATTATATATGTATATATAATTGCAAAGGGACTAAAATAAAAATAGAATTCTACTTATATATGAACCTTTTATATCAATAAATTGAAACTTGACGCCATGTATTTGTTTACATATGAATCAAAGCATTATATGGAATGAATAGACTATTATTTTCATTCATATTTATTAAATTATTATTGCTTGTTATTTTCTACAAGGTTTTTAATAGGTTAAATAAAATAATAATAATTTATTGCATTCTTATTCAACAAAAAATGTGATATGTTATGGGTAGCATCTCTTTGTTCAAGGAGGTATTAATTATAGTAAATATTTTTTTGGTAGAGTGCAAGATTTGACACTATCCATTTTTTGTCAAATGTTTAATATACATTGCTAAATGTGGTTATTAGTAGGATCAGAAACCATGATTTATCATCTCATCAAAGTTATTATGAAATTTTTAATCATGTTAAAGTACTTGGCATTTAATGTGGACTCAACATGAATACAAGATGGAGTCAAGTTCTAGAAGAAATTAGTGTCATTCATTTTAATTTCATTGTTTCTAACCATGCAGAGTGGAAAATATTGGGGATTTACATATCATTGATTCTTTTACTATTTTTTTCATTGTGGACAAAGCATCAAAAAATATCTTAGGGTTTTTGATAGTGGTCGGGTTTGTATTCACAACATCCTTTTCTTTATATTTTGTTTGTGTTCAACATTTTCTAAATATTATTTGGTTTTATTCACTAGGAGTCAAGAAATTAGTCGATGATGATTGTAAACTATTCTATTTATCATATTTGGAATTTTGAATTGCCTTTTTTTGTGTCATGCATATTTCCAAGAATGGTTTTCAGCAAAAACACTAAATAGGATATATCATGTCACCAAATATAGTAAAGAACATATTAAGCTAATAAAATAAATGATAAGCTTAAAGAACAATAATATTATGGTGCATCTCATAGATTTTCTTGCATTCAATGATGCCTCGACACAAATTTAAGATGAAAATAATTAGTGGCATTCATTTCACTAACTTCAAAAATATTTAGAAAGAGATGAAGCTGATCACATGATACATGTTCCCTAGATAGTGATATAGTCAATCAAAAAATATTTATTTAGGATTTAAGATTTGAATATCAATAGAGAATGTTAGAATTTATGTTCAAAAATATAAAAATATTTTATATTGTAGCCATATTCAATGGTTATTAATGCAGACATTTTGTAACATTATAAGTAGTGACATAGGTATGTGGTTTAAAGAAAAAATTGTCTTGAAAATTGTATCACCGCCAATTTTAACACTATTAAAAGATAACACTCTAGAATATGAAAATGTTCCACACACTTATGGTAATACTACTAGCATTTCAAAAGTTGCAGTCAACAAGAAAATACATATTGCATTCAAATTACAATGTATACATTTGGCTGCGATCCATAATATTAGAATGAACTCAAATATATTTGTCAATATGTTGTATTGTTATTTAAATATAGATCCTTAAATAAATAACTTTGAAGGGGATTTATGGATTGATTTATTTCAATTCATAACAATACTATTATATTCATATTGCATACAAGGACATAGCATCTATCTATAAAGAGGTTATAGTGAGTTAAATGTATAGGTTCATGTATGTTACATCCATGCATCATTTCCCATATCAACAATTATTTGTTTACTTATTGTTTTTCAATCAATTGTAGAGCCTTTTATGTCATTTACAATTACATTTATCTAAAACTAATCTATGTATTTGTTTTAGACTATTTTCAGCAATATTTTCAAAGGTTAGGACTATTGTGAATGAGAATTTCATGCTTTGAGGCTTTGTATGTACCCTAGATAATCAAAATACATAATAAAGTAATAAAGCACAACTTAAAATATCTAAAATACCTTACTTTGAAAACAAAACTGATCCACACAAACCACAATAACTGTTTACAGTAAAAGCACATGGAAAACATACAAAAAACCACCTTGCAAAACAAAGAATCAAAGTTTTAACAACATATCAATCCATAAGGAAACTAATTTACTAGTAATAGTCTACTATAAACCACATGTTATTTGGATAAAACTTAGTCTGTGAACATTGCCAATTAATTTCTTTACTCCTAGCAATTAAAACCTAATAATATTAATCAAATTTTAAACATAATACGAATATAAATAAAGATAGGTCACAGATTCAAACCCGATTACTGTCAAAAACATTAATATCTTTGTTGATGCTTTGTCCACAATGAAAAAAATAGTAAAAAAATTCATGAATTTTAAATCCCCAATAGTCTCCTCTATGCATGTCCAGAAATAATTAAATTAAAATTAATTGTACTAATTGCCTCCATATTAACCCTGTGTCCATCTCACATTCAATGCCAAGTACTTTAGCAAGTTTCCAATTCTCATACTAACATTGGCAACATGATAAATCATGTTATTTTTATCATGCCGACAACTATATTTAGCAATGTACATTAAATACACCACAAAAATTAGATGGTTCAAAATCTTGTGCTCTGCCAACAAAATATTCACTACAATTAATATTTCCTTGAACAAAAAGAGGCTACCCATAACGTAACATTTTGTGTCCAATTACATTTGAGGCCATTTTTATCTTTGGGCAGAAGCTTATGTTATAAATCTTGACATTTGAGACCATTTATTGTGTTGTCGAGCTTATTGCTATATTTCACTGGTGTGGCCTCGGCTTTGTTTTTAGATTCCCTTCTAGGGTATTGGGTCCCTAGTTCAAAAAAACCCTGCCTTTTATCCTTAATAAAAAAACATTTTGTGTCCAATGAGAATGAAACAAATAATATTTTTTATTCAGCGTATTAAACACCTTGCACCTTGTCCTCCAAAACATTTACTTTTTTGTCATGCAAAACGAGGAGATTTGATTGGCCAAGAGTTCAGTCACTAATTTTGCGTTAAATCAAATCGATCCCTATAATGTCCCTTCGGGACTAATAACATGTATAAAATATTAATAATGTGTAATAATTATTTTTTAATTTAAAATAGAACAAATATGAGTTTTAATTTTATTTTATTAAATTTTCTTTATTAATCAAATATTTTTTTAAAAAAATTAAAAAAAAATAATATATAATTTTCATTCTACATTATTAATATTTGTCACCTCATAAACATTAATAACATCTAAAATAGCCAACTTCAATAACTAATTAGAACATTTTAATATATTTCGTTATATAAATGATAAAAGTAAAAAAGATTACATAACAATAAAGTCAGTTGGTATTCAAGGTTCAGATGTTATGTTAAAAGATAAAACGTCTACTCAAAATTACCCGTATATCATGATTCTTTTGGATTGCAATAATTTAATTAAAATTACCCATCAAATGATAGTATAATATTATATATTCATAATCTACCATAATTTATTTAAATATATATCAGGATATTACCACAGCTTTAACCGGATCTGAACTACAACATAGGGCCCAATCTTCAGAAGGTAAAAAATGCCAAGATACCAGATTCTACCATAATTACTATGGCTAAATAAATTTTTATATTTTACTCTTCACCTTTGTTTAGATAATTTAATTTAATTTTTCAAATATATGTCTCTTATATATTAATCCAATAAATTTGTTTTCAGATGTTTGAAAAAAAACTGTCGTTCATTAATATGACCACTTTAAAGGGTTTGTTATACACTTCCATTCTTACCACCTAGTTCTTAGTTTTTACATCATATTTTTAAATTCTTTGAATCAAGTTTAAATTTTTGTAAACGTTAATATCGTTATGTTATTTTGTCGTGTGTTGTCCGTCTCTCGATCAATAGCCATATATATGTAGACAGACAATATAACAATTGTTAAACAGTCAAGTTGATAAAAAAGAGTTGTAGTTACCAAGTTGTACAATTTAAATAATATTGTGCGGCACGAGATTTTTATTCTATGTTTTTAATATTTATAGGAAGTAGTCAGAATGTTCAGCAAAATTTCGTCTGGAGTTAAACAGCATATATGTCCAGTGAAAGCTAAAATACAGACCATACTGACGGGTTGTGCATCGAAATTTGAGATTGTCTGTCACTCTTGCATGAATATTGATTGTTTGTGGAAATTGAATTATGAATGTGTACCATATCCTGCACCTCTTAAGAGTGATTATGTTATTTTTAATATACGTTACAGATATGTCCGGTAAAAGTTAGAATCAAGCCATACTTACAGGTTGTGCATTGAGATTGTGTCACTGGCGCCTGCATGGATATTGATTGCTTGTGGAAATTGTATTATGATTTATACCTGGCCTGAACGTATTTTATAAATGATTGTGAGCAGTGAATTTTCTTTATTTTTTCTCTTAAATTATTAATAGAAACTCTATATATTTATAAATAAATTTAATTTAAAATAAAGTTTTATTTACACCCAAATCAACATTCTAATTAACAATAGAAAAAGGATGCGAATAAGGATTGAGGACACTTAAGATTTCAAAAAAGTCACTCAAAAGAGTGTTAATATCATTTGTATGTTTTGGACAGACTTTGAGAGCATACAAATGTTTTGAATAAAAGAATTTAAGAGGATGAAAATCTAGAGAATGAAGAGATAATAGTTAAAAGAATGTTTAGAAAAAGGTTCAGGGTTATCATTAGAAGGCAAAAAAAAAAAAAAAGTGGTAATAATATGTAATATGGATAAATAATTTTTAAAAATATTGAACACATTAAAATTATGTAATTTAATGATTATAAATATATATAATCATTTTGAAGTGTTTACATTTTTCTCTATTTAATTATATATATACATATGAAAGTAATGAAAGACAATAAATCAAAAAGTAATATTTATGAAACTTTAGAAAAAATCTATTATACTCATAAACCTAAAACAAACTTATGTATCTTTCTGCACATTAATAATAAAGTGCAAAATTATATAAAATACTATATATACACCTTATTTTTACTCATTAAACCTTTATTTTTCAAGATTCATCTACACATTAATCTTCTCAAATATACATCCTTAAGAGTATTCTAAAATCAGGGTGGGTTTGCTAATGAAAATTTACTAGATATTATGATATCAACCTATCTTTTTTCAAAAGGTTCCCATTCCGTTTTTATCCCAATATGTCTTAGAGACCCTAATTTTAGATAATGTCATCATTAAAACTATTGACGTATTGTTTTTAATAATAAATTATGGGTAGGCCATTAGTCATCCTAATGATGTTGGCTACAAATGTCGTTATATATATATATATATATATATATATATATATATATATATATATATATATATATATAAATAATAGGTTTTTAAATTTTATTTTTTTCAAAATAGAAAGTGGAATATTATTTGCTTGTTCTAACAAATCCATCTTATAAATATTATGGAATGACAACTTAATACAATGAATTTGCAGATTAAGGATAGGAGTTGAACCAAAAATGTCTATCAAAGTCTTTTGAATCTTTAACTTTAATTTATTTAGATTTTATTTTATACATTTTTACTTTAGATATCAAAATATCTCATAAATTAGATATAAAATTTAAGGGGAAGATTAATGTCTCATCAAGGCAATCAAAGGTAAGTATCCTTAAATTTATATAAATATTAGTTTTTGTTATCAAAGCATCTACATACAACCATTATTTAACCCTATTAATAATAATACCAGGCTTTAAAACCAACAACACGTATTGGATTTGATAAATCTCTAAAAGTATATAAAACATTAAAATTTTAGGAGAGTTGGGGCTAGATTTACTGCATAAAACCTTGACCCTGAGCCATATAAGACTTATAGATCTCTACCAACATTTTTTGGTCATATTCCTTCAGACCTCTATGTTTAAACAGAGCAGCATAAGGACCCATCATCATCTCGGTAGAAAACCCCCTATTATTTGCCACATTCAGCATCATGTTCACATATGCATCCCTCAACTTCACCATTAAAGGCTTTGGATTAAACCACTTGAGTTTCAACTTGGGCACCAACTTTAACCTCCAAATCCTACTACTTTGGTTGTGAAACTTGACGATTCTAAATTATCCCCACTTCCTCAGGGATGCATCCAACCTATGGTATTTCCTCCTCTGTACATAGCCTTCCATGGAATCATAAAACCCCATAACACTTTATATTCAAACAACTTTATTTCTTGAACTCTAGATACATTGTACCACTCATAACATATCTACATAAGGCAAAGAGGCTATGATCTTTTTTCTTCCATTCAAAGAATAAATTTTGCATGCAAAACCATTGTTATTGTCTCTACTATGGCTCTATGTTGCACATTGATTTATAGTTGTGTCCTAAAAAAAAGTGCAGGTTGAATTTAACTGCACACTGATAACTATTCTTGGTTTGGGGATTAGGGTTTTGTTCCACTTAATATGTATCTAATCATGGGCATACACCTAGCTATATTTATTGTAGGTAGGACAGGTATAAGTATTAACGTGGATGCTTGGGGGGGCATTTTTCTATGGAATTGCTTGATTATAGAAAACCTAACATTTTTACCAAGAAACGTGGTGATGGAATACCAACAAATTAGGGGTTTTGCATGCAATGGGTGGGGATCCTTGATTCCTATTAGAATCACAACAAGTTGGGATTTGAGATGGTAAAGATTATTTAATCTGATTATTAATATATGTAATTTTAATGTGTGTGTGTGTGTGTGTGTGTGTGTGTGTGTGTGTGTGTGTGTGTGTGTGTGTGTGTGTGTGTGTGTGTGTGTGTGTGTGTGTGTGTGTGTGTGTGTGTGTGTGTGTGTGTGTGTGTGTGTATTATATGGAAGTGATGCTTTTATTATTTATGAAGTGACAGATAAAGTTTTTACATAAAAAAACATATTAGCATCTATAAATGACCACATGAATAAGCTAGCAAGAAAATATAAGAGGTAATGGAGACTAAATGAGAGTTAAAAAAGACCAATCATAGAAATTTCAAGCACATGTAATTAAAACAACTAGTATTGGAACTTTATTTAAAGGTGTAAAAAACATTGATAATGAAAATAGAAGACAAAGCATGGCATCAAAATCATAGGACTCCAATTCGAGTCTTACCATGGAGCATTGGATTAGGAAATTACCAAAGCGAAATAAGGTCAATTTAGCCCCATTAAAATAATTTTAGTAAGAAAAAATAGTGTAACGATGAAGAGGAAGATGAGGTAGAGGAATTTGACCATGCAACCATGAAATACAATGATTTCCTATTGCAAGGTTGGGTGGAGTAAAAAAAATTTCCCTGGAATATGTCATATCATATATGTGTCTAGCTAGGATTTGATGATCAATCAGGGTTTTTATTATTTTTTGACACCTACCTTTTAGTGTTTCATTACCATACTAATATTAATACCTCTAAAATCTAATTAACTAGGGAAATTCAAGCATTGAGGCTTGGTCATTGATTATGATGGTATTAGATGGACTGGGTTCATGTCAAATCCATTTGTGGATCCTAGATCTAGAAAATAGGGAGCAAACATGTCTCAAGGAAGGATTAATGTGTGAAGTTCTAAATTACTCATTGGTTATTTGAATTTGGTAGGGGTCTTAATTGACTTTTAGGGACTGTTTGTTTAAGCTAATGGTGATAAGATTTAGGTCTGAATTTCTTGAAATTCTTTAAAAAATAGTTTTTTATTTCCATTATTTATTAGGATGCCCCATGCCCACCCTCGCCATTGTGAAAGTGGACCCTATGTAGAGAACAAGTTTTTTTTTATAATATTCATAGGAGCTAGAGCTTATTCCAAGAACTTACATGATTTTTTCCATCAAAGTTCACAATATTCACATTAGTAATTGCTTGTAATGGTGTAAATTATGTTGGGAGGAATGTAATATATATTTTTTCTATTTTGAATTTTAATAAATCCCCTGCCATATAGATGACATAACCATGAAGATATTTAGTTTAAAGATGCCTCCACATTAAAATAAGCATAGAGTTTTTTTAATTTAATATAATAGAGTAGCCTTTTGATATGTCATCTACACATGTTATACTATTGATAGAATCCAAGACCATCACCAAAGTGCATGCTCCATTTAAGGTGGAGTGGTCTCAAGGATTATTGAAGACCATAGAACCAATCACCAATTGTTTTCCTTTTTTACCCATAAATAAAGCTAAAGCATATGCAACATCAAAAGAGGGGCAATCGAGGTGCATATTATTAGATTATCATATGATATTTACTACTATAAACTATTTATATGTTTTATATAGATTTTATATATTATAATATATTTATTATATATATTAGCTAAATATAAATATATAATTATAACTGATAATTATATAAAATATTATAGTAATATTTAATATTATATATATATATATATATATATATGTCTGTATGTTTGTATGTATGTATGTGTATGTGTATGTGTATGTGTATGTGTATGTATATATGTGTATGTATATATGTGTATGTATAAATGTGTGTGTGTGTGTGTGTGTATGTATATGTATGTATATGTATGTTTATGTATATATATATATATATACACACACACACATATACATACATATACATACATATGTATGTATGTATGTGTGTGTGTGTGTGTGTGTGTGTATGTATGTATACATACGTACATACATACATACATACATATGTGTGTGTGTCTATGTATGTATGTATGTATGTGCATGCATGCATGCATGCATACATACATACATACATACATACATACATACATACATACATACATACATACATACATATATATATATATATATATATATATATATATATATATATATATATATATATATATATATATATATATATATCTATGTATATATGTATATATGTATATATGCATATATGCATATGTATATGCATATGTCTGTGTATATGTATGTATGTGTATATGTATGTATGTGTGTGTGTGTGTGTATATATATATATATATATGTATATGTATATGTATATGTATATGTATATGTATATGTATATGTATATGTATATGTATATATATATATATATATATATATATATGTATGTATGTATGTATATATGTATATATGTATATATGTACATATATGTATATGTATATTTGTATGTATATGTATATTTATATGTATATGTGTGTGTGTGTGTGTGTGTGTGTGTGTGTGTGTGTGTGTGTGTGTGTGTGTGTGTGTGTGTGTGTGTGTGTGTGTGTGTGTGTGTGTGTGTGTGTGTAGTATAATATATTTATTGTATATATTAGATAAAAATAGATGTAATAAGAATATAAATATAAAACATTATAATATATTTATATTACTTAATATCTTTAATATTTATCTTAATTAATTAAAAATTATATTTAACCAACTAAATTGACAAAGGTGTTAAAATTTCTAATAAAATAAACTTTGATTAATAACTTAAATGTAAATCCAATTATTAAACACCTATAATATATTTATATAATATGTTTTTATATTTTTAGATCTATCCACAATCCCCTAAAATTTTGTCTATGTATTTGACCACATGAAGTGGACATTGATTTGAATAAGGTAGATATTATTAGGCATTGGGAACAAATAAAAGATTTGTACAATCCATGGCATACTTATAAAATACCTATATAAGAAAACAATAATGTCGATATAAGTACTGATGAAAGTGATAGTGAAGAACATCTACAATAGGACATGGAAATGTAAGAGTGGGAAATCTTATCTTGTAGACAAAAAACACAACTAGAATCATTTAGATATCTTGTTCAACTTGCACGTAACTTCGCAATAAAGCATAAACATTGAGTAAATTAGCAAACTAATATCATTTGTGTTGTCAAGTACTCAGTAGATAGACTTTAACATAATTCACCAATATGTTCAAAAAGGTCCACAAGGTACACCTCTTCAAATGATTATACAATAAATAATAGGGATAGGCAAATCTTACTTGATAAGCATAATCAAACACACCCTAGATAATATTTTAGGAAAAATCAAGTCTCCCCTACTTATTTCTCCAACTATTATTGCAACATTTAACATAAATGTATCGACAATACATTCAACACTTCATATCCCTATCCAAGAATAAATGAGACACATTCAATATTTTCTCATAGATGAAATGAGTTTTATAGGGCCAAAGATGCTCAATAAGATAAATAATCGATTATGTGAAGCATTTCCTCAAAAAAATAACAAAGACTTTGGTGGTTTCTCAATTATACTGGTTGGATGCCTAGGACAACTCCCACCTATAAATGACATTCCAATGTATGCAGGCATATATTTTGGGAACACATTATGGTGAAAATTTTATATATTTGTTACATTAGAAACATTTTTTTTTCCAATAGGGATGCACACAAAAATAGATACTATTTAGGAGTGTGTTAATTAATATCAGAGATACAAACATAATAGAAGAAAATTGGAATATGCTTAGTTCAAGAACAACATCATTCATACCTCTGGAAGAATAGGAAAAATTTAAAATCTCTACACATTTATATGCAATAAATTTATTGACAATAATGCATAATAAGCAAATGTTGAAATCACTAAATATGCCAATTACTTTATGTAGAGCCAAACAAAGTAGACAAACAAATACATATAACCAAAATGACACTCAACTTGAGTTAGTTGTGCTTCTATGTAAGAAACAATTTTTTTTTTTAACATCCAATCTATGGTTGAAATCAATATTAGTTAATGGAGATATTGGAGAAATTTTTGACATCATCTACAACTCAAATTCAAAGCCATCTTTCTTACCCATACATGTAGTTATTGCATTCAAAAAATACTTTGTCCCCCCATGGGATGTAAATAATGTGCACATCTACTGATTTCTCCTATCACATGAGGTAATCATCGATAGATGCCTATAAAAATATATATCTCAGATAAATCCTTGATATAGGTTTCTTATTTCTATCAACTAGGATAATCATCATAATATGCATCTGTAGGCTATTCCTAGAACTATATATGATCATTGCCTTATCTTTCTCAGTTGGAAAGATCAGAGCCAACATGGTCCTTTCCCTTTCTGATTTGAAGCTATGTGGATTAATCATAAAGACTTCAGACAACTGGTGGCTCAATGGTGGCAAATTCCTATCCAGGGTACTCCTATGTTTAGATTAGTTAAAAAAATTATGCACATCAAATAGGAAGTACATGGGTGGAATAGATATAGCTTTGGTCATGTTTTTCTCCTCCCCAGATGATCTAATATATATATCTTGGATAAATCCTCGATATAAATCCTTGATGATTATGCAATGAAATCAAACTGGGAGTCATTCAATTTATATATTTTTTGTATATCAAGTGAATGAATATTTTAGAAGAGGTTAAAAATTATAGCAATTTTGATGATGAGAATAATCAATCTATCCAACAAAGTACAATTAAAATGAGTGGGAAATCATATATAGGAGACACCATAGTTAATTTATGGAATTAATTTAAATATATATTTTGGGAATAAGAGATCTTGATAGACAAGCAACATGTAATAATAAATATTGAGGTGAAAAATACATATAAATAAAGGGATAAAATTTATAACCCCCATGAAAGATAATGAGTTTCTCATAGATGATGATATAACATCAAATATGAATTATGGAACTTTAGATAGTAAACAAAAAATGATCACTTCATATAATTATGACATATTATCATCAAGGTCAAAATGCTTCTTCATTATGCAGGATAATTCAAAGAATATCAAGAATAGGAAAATCATATCTTATCGGTGTCATTCATTGAGTACTTTAAAATGTAACATTCCCTTATCGTTACTCACTTCTAATACTCATGGATGTTACTAATATATATATCTCAGATAAATCTATGTAAAAGATAATGAGAAATATCATTCTCAAAACATCTATATGTTATTATATTTATGACATAAGCGGAATAAAAAACTCTAGAATGATATCTCATAACATATTTTACATAAGATTAGTACCATCATTCTCTATAAATCCTCGATATAGAGACATAATAATGTAAGTGTCTTTGGATTAACAATTTTCATGCCTCCCATCATCTCTATAGGGCCCTCTGAGTGCTACCGCTACTGAGTACTTTATGTTCCAATGGAGGCTACTGAGTTTGGCAGTGCCTCTTTGGGACTCAATTTTGATAGAGGACATTCCTTCCAATGGATAGAAGAAAGTGTTAACTGGGGAAAAGACGTGTTCTACTAAAAACATGTCAAGCCTTCCTATCAAAAAAGATTCTGTAGAGGGTACGGCCTTGACTATCCCAGATGATCTGGTTGAGGAAATCATGGCGACCATGGATCTTGTGCTAGTAGGTAAGTTTTTCTCCTTCCATCATCATATTGAGATGGTTAGGAAAAGGGTGATTTCTCGGTGGAGAATCAAAGGTAGTGTTTCGATCATTGCTATAGCAAGAGGTTTTTTTCTATTTAAATTTACAAATAGGGAGGATATGATAGCTATTCTTGCTAGAGGACCCTAGCTTTATGGTCCAAATTCACTAGCCTTGTGCCCTTGGAAACTAGGGTTTGACCCTAACTCAGACCTCAGCAAGTCTGCTCCTATTTGGGTAAGATTGCCTAGGTTCCCACTGGAATTTTGGGATGAAAAAATATTTATGGCTATTGGCAACTCATTTGGCCAATATGTTACTATAGATCATACTACCCGAACTCAATCCATGTGTGTTTATGCCCAATTTTGTGTCAATGTGGATATCAATCAAACCCTTCCCATGTCCATAGAGTTAAACTCTAAATATGGGATTTGGACTCAGCCGATCATATATGAAAATGCTACCACCTTCTTTCAAATATGCAAGGAAAAGGGACATATAATGACCCCACGCAAGACTAAGAAAATGGGAAAGAAAAATGACCCTCATATTGAAGGTGAGGATCATTCTCACAAAACTAGTAACCCTAGCAGTCAGGGAATGGGGGGTAATGCAGAAAATGCTGATCCAAACGATAATACTGATAAGTTTATGGAAACAGATGGTCAAGATGTGGTCTCGAGTAATGAGGAAAAATATTTCCTAGATGATAATAATGAGAAGGCTATGGATAAAGATTTTCATAATATTGCACTAGATATAGATAACTATTTGGATCAACAGTCCAATATGTTTGAGGAGGTTGAAATACGTGCCCAATCGATAGATGGGGATGATGAAGGCAAATTTTTGAGAGATGATCAGTTTGTTCTACCTTAAAAATAGTAGATACTGAGGGACAAACATCTTTTTATTCAAACCAAGATACTTTTCATGCTCTAGAAGCAGGTGACCAATCAGCCAATTCTTCATTGACAGGTGAAATATGGAAAAATGGCAGTGGTAATGAGAAGGAGGAATGGATTACCCCTAAGAAAAAGAACCATAGATGTAAAAAAATCTACTAATGTTGGCACTGACTCCAAACAAGGGAGACCAACCCTAAGGAAAACAAGACAACGAGAGATTTCCAGGGAGATTGGCAGTGGTAAGCAGAAAACACTAGAGGCCCATTCCCTCAAATCCTCTAAATGAGAATTATATCCTAGAATCTGAAAGGCTTTAATAGCCCCTCCAAATAGTTTGATGTTAAAAACTATATTTTAGATAATAAAATAGATATTTTATTACTCCAAGAGGTCAAGATGAATGAGGAGAGCTTTAAGAAGATAGCTAACTACATATGGCTTAAGGCTGATTTTGCATTAGTCCAGCTATAGGGGCTTCAAGTGGGATTGAAACTATGTGGAACAATGCTAAAATTTAGGGCTCTCATATTTCTTCTAACAAGTATTTTTTGGTTATTAACTTCTCGTTGCCTTCCTTAAATTGGTCTTTGATCAATATCTATGGCCCAAATAATAGAGCTCTGAGGAAAACTTTGTGGACTAATTTGAGTAGCTTCAGGACCAATACCCCGTGCACTAAATGGATGAAGGCTGGTGACTTTAACACTCCTTTATATCCTTCTAATAAATATGGTGGGATTCTTGATTACTCTAACAGCATGTTTGACTTTGTGGAATTTATAAATGATTGGAGATTGTTGGATGTGGAATTGCAAAATTAAAATTTCACCTGGCCTCACAGAAGAAGGGGAGACCAAATGATCCAAATTAAATTAGCTAGGTTTCTTGTTTCTATCAACTGGGATAATCATCATAATATGCATTTGCAGGCTATTATTAGAACTATATCTGATCATTGCCTTATCTTCCTCAGTTGGAAAGATTAGAGCCAACGTGGTCCTTTCCCTTTCTAATTTGAAGCCATTTGGATTAAGCATAAAGAGTTTAGACAAATGGTGGCTCAATGGTGGAAAATTCCTATCCAGGGTACTCCTATGTTCAGATTAGCTAAAAAATTTCTGCACATCAAACAGGGAGTAGATGGGTGGAATAGATATCTCATAACATATTTTACATAAGAATAGTACCATCATTCTCCATAAATCCTTGATATAGGGACATAATAATGTGAGATTCTTTGGACTAATAATTTTCATTCCTCCTATCGTCTTTGTAGGGCCCTTTGAGTGCTACTGCTGCTGAGTGCTTTTTGAGTACTTTATGTTCCAATGGAGGCTACTGCCTTTTGCAGTGCCTCTTTAGGAATCAAATTTGATAGAGGACATTCCTTCCAATGGATAGAAGAAAGTTTTAACTGGGGAAAAGACGTGTTCTACTAAAAACATGTCAAGCCTTCCTATCAAAAAAGATTCCATAGAGGGTACGGCCTTGACTATCTCAGATGATCTGGTTGAGGAAATCATGGTGACCATGGATCTTGTGCTAGTAGGTAAGTTTTTATCCTTCCATCCTAATATTGAGATGGGTAGGAAAAGGCTGATTTCTTGGTGGAGAATCAAAGGTAGTGTTTCAATCATTGCTATGGCAAGATGTTTGTTCCTATTTAAATTTATGAATAGGGAGGATATGATAGCTATACTTGTTGGAGGACACTAGCTTTATGGTCCACATTCACTTGCCTTGTGCCCTTGGAAACCAGGGTCTGACCCTAACTCAGACCTCATCAAGTTTGCTTCTATTTGGGTAAGATTGCCAGGGTAAGATTGGCTATTTGAATTTGGTAGGGGTCTTAATTGACTTTTAGGGACTGTTTGTTTAAGCTAATGGTGATAAGATTTAGGTCTAAATTTCTTGAAATTCTTTAAAAAATACTTTTTAATTTCCATTATTTATTAGGATGCCCCATGCCCACCCTCGTCATTGTGAAAATGGACCCTATGTAGAGAACAAGTTTTTTTTATAATATTCATAGGAGCTTGAGCTTATTCCAAGTACTTACATGATTTTTGTCATCAAAGTTCACAATATTCACATTAGTAATTGCTTCTAATGGGGTAAATTATGTTGGGAGGAATGTAATATATATTTTTCCTATTTTGAATTTTAATAAAGCACCTACCATATAGATGACATAACCATGAAGATATTTAGTTTAAATATGCCACCACATTAAAATAATCATAGAATTTTTTTAATTTAATATAATAGAGTAGCCTTTTGATATTTCATCTACACATGTTATACTATTGATACAACCCAAGACCATCATCAAAGTGCATGCTCCATTTAAGGTGGAGTGGACTCGAGGGTTATTGAAGACCATAAAACCAATCACCAATTGTTTTCCTTTTTTACCTATAAACAAAGCTAAAGCATATGCAACATCAAAAGAGGGGCAATTGAGGTGCATAATATTAGATTATCATATGATATTTACTATTATAAATTATTTATATGTTTTATATAAATTTAATATATTTATTATATATATTAGATAAATATAAATATATAATTATAACTGATAATTATATAAAATATTATATATATATATATATATATATATATATATAGTATAATATGTTTATTGTATATATTAGATAAAAATAGATGTAATAAGAGTATAATTATAAAACATTATAATATATTTATATTACTTAATATCTTTAGTATTTATATTAATTAATTAAAAATTATATTTAGCCAACCAAATTGACAAAGGTGTTAAAATTTCTAATAAAATAAACTTTGATTAATAACATAAATGTAAATCCAATTATTATACACCTATAATATATTTATATAATATGTTATTATATTTTTAGATCTATCCACAATCCCCTAAAATTTTGTCTATGTATTTGACCACATGAAGTGGACATTTATTTGAATAAGGTAGATATTATTAGGCATGGGAACAAATAAAAGATTCTTACAATCCATGGCATACTTAGCGAATACCTATATAAGAAAATAATAATGTCGATACAATTACTAATGAAAGTAATAATGAAGAACGTCTACAATAGGACATGGAAATGTAAGAGTGGGAAATCTTATCTTGTAGACAACAAACACAACTAGAATCATTTAGATATCTTGCTCAACTTGTACATAACTTCACAACATTTCATAAACATTGAGTAAATTGGCAAACTAATATCATATGAGTTGTCAAGTTCTCAGTAGATAGACTTTAACATAATTCACCAATATGCTCAAAAGGTCCACAAGGTACACCTTTTCAAATGATTATACAATAAATAATAGGGATAGGCAAATCTTACTTGATAAGCATAATCAAACACACCCTAGATAATATTTTATGAACAATCAAGTCTCCCCTACTTATTTCTCCAACTATTGTTGCAACATTTAACATAAATGTATCGACAATACATTCAACACTTCATATCCCTATCTAAGAAATAAAAGCGTTGGACGGACAAAAGTTAACAATTTTCCAAGAATAAATGAGACACATTCAATATTTTCTCATAGATGAAATGAGTTTTATAGGGCCAAAGATGCTCAATAAGATAAATAATCGATTATGTGAAGCATTTCCTCAAAAAAATAACAAAGACTTTGGTGGTTTATCAAGTATACTGGTTGGATACCTAGGAAAACTTCCACCTATAAATGACATTCCAATGTATGCAGGCATATCTTTTGGGAACACATTATGGTGAACATTTGATATAGTTGTTACATTAGAAACATTTTTTTCCAATAGGGATGCACACAAAAACAAATACTATTTAGGAGTATGTTAATTAATATCAGAGATACAAACATAATAGAAGAAGATTGGAATATGCTTAGGTCAAGAATAACATCATTCATACCTCTGGAAGAATAGGAAAAATTCAAAATCTCTACAAATTTGTAATCAATAAATGTATTCACAATAATGCATAATAATAAAATGTTGAAATCACTAAATATGCCAATTACTTTATGTAGAGCCGAACAAAGTAGACAAAAAAATACATATAACCAAAATGACACTCAACTTGAGTTAGTTGTGCTTCTATGTAAGAAACAAAAAGTTATGTTAACATCCAATCTATGGGTGAAATCAATATTAGTTAATGGAGATATTGGAGAAATTTTTAACATCATCTACAACTCAGATTCAAAGCCATCTTTCTTACCCATACATGCAGTTATTGCATTCAAAAATTACTTTGTCTCCCCATGGGATGCAAATAATCGTACACATGTACTGATTTCTCCTATCACATGAGGTAATCATCGATAGATGCCTATAAAAATGACATAGGCTCTAACCATACATAAAGCACAAGGAATGACACTCAATAAAGCAAAAATTAACATTGGATACATTGATCATCAAGGCTTAACATTTACTATCATATGATACCAAGTTGGTGATAAGGAAAGATGTGGTGAGTGGAGTTAAGATAGTGATGCAAAGTTAGGAGTTTTGAAATTTATTCATTGAGTGGAAGGAGTCAACAACCAACACGATCATGACAAGAGGTTGTGATTTTATAAAAATCACTACTCTCATTAAAAATATGTTTGAAAATCCAAGTCATATTAGTTTTTAATGCACATGTAAAATGTGTAGGATGAATTCCTCAAAATGAATAAAAAACCTGTGAGAGGTATTTTATAACTTCCTATAAATCAATTGAATCAAAAAATATTTTCAAGAGATCAACGAAGGTGTCTTTTTATTTTTACATTTTAAGCACATTAATTGATGATGTCAATAACATTCATTAACAATCACATTCTATTTATAATTTATGGAGTTAAATTTTTCTACCCAATCATACTCCCCAAACCTAACTGCAATGACATTGTAACAAGAACCCCAATTAACACTTTTAACATAATCTTAATTATTAATACTTTAAAAAATGGAATAAAATATTAATATGATGTATTAATTCATATTTTAATTATAATAATCACACTGTAATGGCAATCACTTAATACACGATTATCATATTATTAGGAACTCAAGTTTCTAACCTTGTAACCCTTTTCAATGTTGACAAATCATTTGGAACATATAATGCATTGACTTTGTCTAAAATATCTAATATAAATTATAAATACCTATATACATTTTACTTAACATAAAATACATGTATAATAATAAATTAAACCTAATTAAATTTTTTTTAACACCTTCAACTACATGCATTAAAGTTGTAAATAAAAATATTATGCTTAAGGCCACATGAGTGGTGTCAACGTTGGTCACATTTTCAGGTAATAAAATAAAATACATTAAATATTTTTTTTGTTTTGGTAAAATCCATCTACATTAACTAAAATTAATCTCTAACTCAAATAAAAAAACTAACCTATCACATTGGTTGTTAACTAATTTAAAACCAAATTCCAAATATTTATTCATTTAATTAATAAAGTGAATAGATGTTTTATAATAATTCAAATAAAAAAGTACACCATCATTTAATTTTCTAACTATATCCTTATATTTAATGGTGTCATTATATTTAATGGTGTCCTCTGAAATTATCACATCTAAAATTATCATTAAATGTTGATGCAGATTGTAAACATTAAAAATCTTGATGAATTAGTAGCAAGAGAACATAAAATAAATTATTAAAATAATTGTTGAAAGAGACATTATAACATTATAAACTATCACATGTTGTAACTTATTTTATCAGAATGTAAGAGAGTATATTTCAATTTGAATGTTTCACATGATATATTCAATAGATCATCATTACCATGACAAACAAAAGAAAATATTTCATTCATGGATACAAGAATGTACCTTTTTCTATGGAAAGTTTTCAATTACTGATGTAGCTACATCTTAGACATAATCTAAGGTAAAAAAAAAGATGAAAAATAGGAGGTGTGGAGTATGATAGATATTGTGAGAGTATTCCCAAGTTTTGCTTGTTTCACAACATATAAATCACATAAATGCATTCATTTTTGTTGGTCAGAGTTATTAATTTAAAATTCATTGATGATTATACAGTGAAATCAAACTGGGAGTCATTCAATTATATTTTTTTTGTAGATCAAGTGAATGAATATTTTAGAAGAGGTTAAAAATTATAGCAATTTTGATGATGAGAATAATCAATTTATCCAACAAAGTACAATTGAAATGAGTGGGAAATCATATATAGGAGACACCATAGTTAATTTATGGAATTAAGTTAAATATATAATTTGGGAATAAGAGATCTTGATAGACAAGCAACATGTAATAAAAAAAATTTAGGTGAAAAATACATATAAATAAAGGGATAAAATTTATAACCCCCATGAAAGATAATGAGTTTGTCATAGATGATGATATAACATCAAATATGAATTATGGAACTTTAGATAGTAAACAAAAAGTGATCACTTCATATAATTATGACATATTATTATCAAGGTCAAAATGCTTCTTCATTATGCAGGATAATTCAAAGAATATCAAGAATAGGAAAATCATATCGTATTGGTGTCAGTCATTGAGAACTTTAAAATGTAACATTCCCTTATCATTACTCACTTCTAATACTCATGGATGTTACTAATATATATATATATATATATATATATATATATATATATATATATATATATATATATATATATATATATATATATATATATATATATATATATATATATATATATATATATATATATATATATATATCTATGTAAAAGATATTGAGAAATATCATTCTCACAACATCTATATGTTATTATATTTATGACATAAGTGGAATAAAAAACTCTAGAATGATATCTCATAATATATTTTACATAAGAGCCATCATTCTCCATAAATCCTCAATATAGAGACATAATAATGTAAGAGTCTTTGGATTAACAATTTTCATGCCTCCCATCATCTCTATAGGGCCCTCTGAGTGCTACCGCTACTGAGTGCTTTCTGAGTACTTTATGTTCCAATGGAGGCTACTACCTTTGGTAGTGCCTCTTTGGGACTCAAATTTGCTAGAGGACATTCCTTCCAATGGATAGAAGAAAGTGTTAACTAGGGAAAAGAAGTGTTCTACTAAAAACATGTCAAGCCTTCCTATCAAAAAAGATTTCGTAGAGGGTACGGCCTTGACTATCCCAGATGATCTGGTTGAGTAAATCATGGTGACCATGGATCTTGTGCTGGTAGGTAAGTTTTTCTCCTTCCATCATAATATTGAGATGGTTAGGAAAAGGGTGATTTCTCGGTGGAGAATCAAAGGTAGTGTTTCGATCATTGCTATGGCAAGAGGTTTGTTCCTATTTAAATATACGAATAAGGAGGATATGATAGATATTCTTGCTAGAGGACCCTAGATTTATGGTCCACATTCACTTGCCTTGTGCCCTTGGAAACTAGGGTTTGACCCTAACTCAGACCTCAGCAAGTCTGCTCCTATTTGGGTAAGATTTCCAGGGTTCCCATTGGAATTCTGGGATGAAAAAATATTTATGGCTATTGGCAACACATTTGGCCAATATGTTACTATAGATCATACTACCTAAACTCAATCTAGGTGTGTTTATGCCCAATTTTTTGTCAATGTGGATATCAATCAAACCCTTCCCATGTCCATAGAGTTAAACTCTAAATATGTGATTTGGACTCAGTCAATCATATATCAAAATGCTACCACCTTCTATCAAATATGCAAGAAAAAGGGACATATAATGACCCAATGTAATACTAAGCAAATGGGAAAGAAAGATGATCCTCATATTGAAGGTGAGGATCATTCTCACAAAACAAGTAACCCTTGTAGTCAGGGAATGGGGGGTAATGCGGAAAATGCTGATCTAAATGATAATACTGAGAAGTTTATGGAAAAAGATGGTCAGGATATGGTCTCGGGTAATGAGGAAAAAGCTTTCCTAGATGATAATAATGAGAAGGCTATGGATAAAGATTGTCAAAATGTTACACTAGATATAGATAACTATTTGGATCAACAGTCCAATATGTTTGAGGAGGGTGAAATACATGCCCAACCGATAGATGGGGATGATGAAGAAGGCAAAGTTTTGAGAGATGATCAATTTGTTCTACCTTAAAAAATAGTAGATACTGAGGGACAAACATCTTTTTATTCAAACCAAGATACTTTTCATGCTCTAGAAGCAGGTGACCAATCAGCCAATTCTTCATTGACAGGTGAAATAGGGAAAAATGGCAATGGTAATGAGTAGGAGGAATGGATTACCCATAAGAAAAATAACTGTAGAGGTAAAAAATCTACTGATTTTGGAATTGACTTCAAACAAGGGACACCAACCCTAAGGGAAATAAGACAACGAGAGATTCCCAGGGAGATTGCCAGTGGTAAGCAAAAAACATTGGAGGCCCATTCCCTCAAATCCTCTAAATGAGAATTATATCCTAGAATCTGAGGGGCTTTAACAGCCCCTCCAAATAGTTTGACGTTAAAAGTTGTATTTTAGATAATAAACTAGATATTTTATTACTCCAAGAGATCAAGATGAATGAGGAGAGCTTTAAGAAGATAGCTAACTACATATGGCCTAAGGCTGATTTTTGCATCAGTCCAGCTATAGTGGCTTCAGGTGGGATTGTAACTATGTGGAATAGTGCTAAAATTTAGGGCTCTCTTATTTCTTCTAACAAGCATTTTCTAGTTATTAACTTCTCGTTGCCTTCCTTAAACTGGTCTTTGATCAATATCTATGGCCCAAATAATAGAGCTCTAAGGAAAACTTTGTGGACTAATTTGAGTAGCTTCAGGACCAATACCCCATGCACTAGATGGATAATGGCTGGTGACTTTAACACTCCTTTATATCCTTCTAAGAAATATGGTTGGATTCTTGATTACTCTAATAGCATGTTTGACTTTTCAAAATTTATAAATGATTGGAGATTGTTGGATGTGGAATTGCAAAATCAAAATTTCCCCTGGTCTCACAGAAGAAGGGGAGACCAAATGATCTAAGTTAAATTAGACAAGTTTTTTATTTCTATCAACTGGGATAATCAAAATAATATGTATCTGCGGGCTATTCCTAGAACTATATCTGATCATTGCCTTATCTTCCTCAGTTGGAAAGATCATAGCCAATGTGGTCCTTTCCCTTTCTAATTTGAAGCCATGTGGATTAAGCATAGAGACTTCAGACAACTGGTGGCTCAATGGTGGAAAATTGCTATCCAAGGTACTCCTATGTTTAGATTAGTTAAAAAAAAATTGCACATCAAACAAGAAGTACATGGGTGGAATAGATATAGCTTTGCTCATGTTTTTTGTTAGAAGAAAAACATAGCCAGAAAACTTGCAGATATCTAGCAGCAGATTGCTCAAGGAGATGATTCAGAAGACACTTATAAAGAAGTGCACATTCTAATTTCTAACTGGAAGAATCTTATGGGTAGAGAAGAGGTATTTTGGAAACAAAAATCTAGAATTCAGTGGCTTAAAGAGGGAGATAGGAACATGGCCTTTTTTCATCTTTCAGCCATGAAACACAAGAAGGCTAACTCCATAACAAAATTATGTTTGGAAAATGGCAATATTATAACTGAAGATAACGAGATTGGGGAATAAGCTGTGATATTTTTCCAGAATTTTTTGACCAAACAAATTAATGATGATGAGAATGTCAGAACTATGAATCAATTCATTGACAAAATCCCTTGTTTGATAACTGAGGAAGACAACCTAGAAATGTTAAGGCCTATATCTGAGGAGGAGGTCCATGATGTTTTATTCTCTATGCATTCCTTCAAAGCTCTAGGACTTGATGGCTTCCCTCCTATTTTCTTCCAGGAATATTGGGATATAGTGGGTACGGATTGTACTACTGTTGTTTGAGATTTCTTCAGAATTGCTAAACTTTTAAAATAGATTAATAATAACTTTATTGTCCTAGTTCCTAAAATGTTGAAGCCCACACACCTTTCACAATTTAGACCTATTAGCCTGTGTAATACTTTTTATAAGATTTGCACTAAATTTCTTGTTATGAGAATCCAACCTTTCTTAGACAAAATTATTTCCCCTACTCAAAAAGGCTTTGTCCTGGGTCGCCAAATTATTGATGTTGTGATCTCCGCTCATGAAACTATCCATTCCATGGATAAGAGTAGAATCCCTAGTATGGATCTTAAGTTAGATATTTCTAAAGCCTATGATAGGGTCTCATGGACTTTTCTATTTCAAGTCATCAGGAAGTTTGGGTTTAATGATAAAATGTCTCACCTCATTTGGAACGTTGTTTCTTCTACTAAATTTTCAGTCCTGGTTAATGGGGTCCCTAGAGGTTTCTTCTCTTCTTTGAGAGGAATCCGACAGGGGGATCCTCTTTCCCCTTACTTGTTCATCATAATGGCAGAGGCCCTTGTGAGATACATTCAAGCTAATATATCCTCTAACAATCAAGTGGGCATCAAACCTACTTCCTCCCTTCCCCCTGTGGTTGTGCAATAGTTTGTTGATGATACTATTCTTTTTGGCATCCCTTAGGTGATTGAATCTCGGAGATGGAAGAATATTTTAAATAACTATGCCATAGATTCTAGGCAAATCATAAATCTTTGAAAGAGCAATGTGTACTTCTTTAATACTCTTAATGACCTTCAGTAAAAAATCATTGACATCCTGAACTGTACTGAAGCTGATCTTCCTACTACCTATTTGGGCCTCCCCCTTATGGTCACTGAGGTGTCTCCAGGTTTCTAGAATGGAATATTGGAAAGAACTCAGAGGAAATTAACTGGCTGGAAAGGGAAACTACTCAGCAGTGCAAGCAAATTGTAGCTTCTTCAGACCTCTTTATAAGGGATTCCTACTTATTTCCTGTCTCTCTTTAAAATACCTACATATTTTGCAGTCATTGGAATAGATTCAAAGAAAAATTTTATGGATGGGACTGGAAGATAAATAGAGAATATCATTGGTCAGTTGGGAAAAAGTGTGTCTTCCTAAATCACATGGTGGCCTCAATATTAAATCCATCAGAATCATGAATAAAGCCCTTCTCTCCAAAATCAACAGGAATCTAATTCATAAACATAATGATTGGGGAGAAATCATGCATGCCAAATATCTGCATACTACTGATGGTTCCAACTTTATCCAACAGGTAGGGTTACCGCAAGGATTTGTGATATGGAATAAAATGCTGAAATCTAAAAGTCTTCTTAAGCAAGGGATTAGATGGAAATTGGGAAATGACAGGTCTATTAAATTTTAAAATGACATTTGGATAAAAGATAAGGCTCTTATTACATAAGGGGACTATGGAGAAATTGATGGCATTGCTATGCAATTTTTTGGAGATAAAGTCAATGATTACATGGCTAATAATAATGGCAATAGGAGCTAAAAAAATTTATTGGATTATTGTGATCATCAGCTTGATCTCTCCCTTAGAGTTAGGGATGTTCAATAGTTGATTTAGGGGGTCAGAATCCCTCTCTTCCCATGAAGATCATCATGAAATTATGATCATCATTTTCAATTTATTATCATCATTATGATCATCATTTTTGATTTATTTTCAATTTATTATCATCATCATGAAATTATGAGGATCATCATGAAATTACAGGTCCTTTTGTACTTTTTTATCATCATTTTCAATTTATTGTGCCTCTTTGATAAGGCAAGCGGACTTCTTCATCATTATGGAGATCATCATGAAATTATGTTTAAGCATGGGATGAGTAAGTGTCATCTTTGCATGATGTTCCTAATTATGTGTTGTTTCATCACCATTATCAATATTTGTAATCAAGGGATTGAAGTTACTACAAATACGATGGTGAAAATTTGGGATTTTTCTAGTATATTATGTAATTCCAACATAGGTGGTGATAAAATACGAACATAACCCATTTCTCGTTATGAGTTCAAAGACAACCTAGTGGTCTGGCACTATTATAAAGAGGGTGGGATTAGCCTCTATCTGGAGAGGCTCAATGGGTTTGATGAAAACCTTTCTAAATAATTTGCTAGGTCATGGCTAAACTGGTGAGTCTCTATTGGGGGAATTAACTTTGAGATTTCAAAGAATGTGATTGATATGGTTGTTGGCATGTCTACTCAGGGGATTAAACTATAATGGAAAACTAAAATTATGGACCTTTCCAGTCAGAAGCTCTTTCTTGGAGAAGGTGAAGAACTAGCACCTTACCAGGAGGATTTGATCGAGCTAAGTTGCTCGAGCCTTGGGACAGCATGTGTTTTATCCTCATGACGTATTTCACTCTAGAGGGGTGCTTCACCAGATTTTACATCTATCATCTTCCACTTTTGAACCATTTTAGGTGAAATGCTCACATTAGCTTTCCTTTTTATCTGCTTTCTTCCCTTGAGCATTCTATCCTTAGGGTTAGAGCTAAATTGGCTAAGAAACCTGATAAGAATCCTAGCCCCCTTCATCAGGGCCTTATTTTTTATCTGTATGATTTCCATCATTCCCTCGAGCCTTTCAAGTCCATTCAAATTGATAGTGGGGAGATTTATTCTAACCCTATTGCTACTGATGTTGTTGAACAGCCTTTCCCTTCCCCTATCTCTACTAAGACTAAATAAGTTTCCTTTTCTACTCTCGAGGAGATCCCCATAGACACTCTGGGCTCTTTTGTGAGTACGAAGTGCAAGAAGAGGAAGACATATGCTAGTGAAGTGGGCACTATGGGGACTACTATGGGGACCCCAAAAAATCCCTATAGGACCCTTGGGGGTCAAGGTAGTAAGTCTCATTTGTCTACTAAGACTATTAAAGAGGGTTTCTCCTCAAGAGTTACACGGTTGGGCCGAATTGCCGGCAAACTTGCTCCCAAGGATAGGATTATCGACTACTCTGAGAGCACCTCAGATGAAGCCACTCAAGATGATGAGGTTAAGGACATGGATGTTCAATAAATCTCTATGAATATTGAGGTTAAATAGGAGACTAAAGAATTAGATGCTACTACTGAGGATGATGCTGATTTTGTAGAAAATGTTGGCAAAGTGTGAAAGATGTTTATGGAAGAAGCTGATGATGAAATCAAAACTAAGGCTAGGTTGGGATCTAAAATTGTTGTCCTAAGGGGTCGCATTCAGAAACTAGAACAAAATTTTTCTACTGTGCTCCAGAATTCTATTTTCCTTAACATGTATGTCTTGCAGGACTTGGGTGCTACTGTTACTACTAACAATGAGGAGAACTCTGTGAACTTGGATGACCTTATTAAATCCATGTTTAATAAGGAGAGGACCTACTTCCTTAGTTTTTGCTTTTATTTTGATACTCTGCTTATCTGTTATAATCTTAGTTTATAGATGCAGTTTTTGTTGTGTCTGTTGGGTCATAGACTCTGATGTTTCTATTTTAAGGCACCTTTTGTGTTGGTTTCCTCTATGGCTTTTCTACTATTTGTAAGGGTTCAGCCCCTAGTTTAGCCACCTTATATTATCAAAAACATATTTTACATAAATTTATGTAAGATAGATATGTTAGTTTTATTATAATTGAAGTCTATTTTCTACTTTTGAAGATAGAGAAACACATGCTAAATGATTATTTTACATTTGGATAAATAGAATAATAGTGATTTTAATCTATGTTTCTTCTATTATATTTAATTTATACATTGCCACTTATCAATTTTAATTAAAAATATTTTTTAACTTGTTGAAAGAAATAAATATAAATATAAGACAAGTTAATCAAAGTAACTAACATTGACTTTATATATTTTTAAAGAGTGATACATATTTACATTGAGATAGCCAAGTCTATTAAATATTAAAATTGAAATTACATGAAAGATTTGGGAAGGTGTCTTATCTACATGGACTTAGTAGAGATAATGAGGATGCTCTGACATTTTCTGTCAAGGAGGAGGAAGTGCTTTCAATACGACCTACTACCTTGCATGGGGAAGAGGTTAATTTATTAGGAGGAGAGGAAGTGACATTGTCTAATGATGCAGTGAGGCCTCCTCCTCCACCAACATCATTTTATAAATACACAATGGAATTTTGATCATCGTATATGGGCCACATCATCAACAAAACTTCTAGAGTCGTGCTTTCCACCATAAAATTCCATCTACACTAAATCATGAAGGTACCCACAGCTAGATGGGAAAGAACTCAATGCATTATTATAGGATCTCAAAGGTCTCTGCAAAGGTGAGATCTGGCATCATCACAAGTAGGTCCATAGGATGTTTCCACTTGGTAGCATCGTGGCTTGTTTATAGCCCTATTCATGCTTTGCAATGTGGCATGATGACGTTAAATCTAGGCCTCCCAGCTTCTTGAACTATCTACTACTTCCTTTAGGTTATGAATGTATGGGATGTCAACACATGGTGGTATCTTGGGCCTTCAAGTCTCATAAGCTTTGAGGATAACTGCTTGATCCCCCACGGGCCCAGGTTACCATTGACTGAAATACATGTGGCACCTCTACATCTATTTTGTTTTCATGACTTAGACCATCATGGTCACTAGGGGTCTCTACAAAGGTGAGGTTATCTAGACACTTGGTGCCCACCATAGATTGAAATATGTGTTAGGCTAGGCAACTCAATAGGTGTTGTGCGATCAGCTCAGCAAATGTTTATGGTGTGGCATTTGGGCATTAACATATTTCTGTGGCACCATTATAATTCTCAATACAAAGATGTATGGTTCACCTTCCTTTTTTCTACAGTCTTGGTATTTTTTTTCTTAATTTGATTTTCTATATGTATATAATTATGTATATTTAATTTTCAAGATTTTTAGGGATAAGTGTTTTCTTTTAATTTCATGAGTAAATTCTCCTTTTAAGTGTACGATGTGGGCAAACCCTAATGCTTGAGAAATAAACTTACCATCCCTATCACCTAGGACTGATCACCAATCAACCACCTATTGTCTCAATTGGTGACTCCCCTACCATGACATTCACATTGTATCATGAACAATGCCCCCCTTATGTACCCATGTGGAATGCATTTTGCAAAAACTTTGGTACTCACTTCAAGCACAACAAAAATAATAAGATAAATTACTTAACCTCAATGTATTACCCACACATTAATGTCATTGTGTAATTTTATGATATGGGCCTCTTTGGTGTATGATATCACATGAAATATGTTGTCATTTTCCCTCATCATCACTGCCTAGTTGAATTTGAAATCTTTCATGAATTGTAAGTTTTGTATGGCCTTGCTATAATTTCTCTAGGTATCAATATATTGGTAGCGTAGACCAATATAAGTTACAATATAAACTTTGGAACCTCATTATCTTATCTCAATATCATTGGCATACTAGTGCTAACTTGAGTCATACATTGAACATGGAGCCTTCACACAATCATATCAACATCATGTTGTCCTTGTCGACCCTTCATAATATCAAACATCCAATCAAAGAACATACCACCTTAGAAGCTTTGTATCCCTTTCTGATGGATGCAAGTCATGCAAATCCAATAGTTGCCTTAAATATGCATAATCATAACAAATACAAATGCAATGTATCATGAAATATGAATGACACGTTTTGTACGAAGATTTGGAATTGGAATGCAGATGATTTTTGGTAGAGATCATGCTTAAATACAATATGGAAATATTTTTTAGCAACTACATCACACCATGTTTGATCACCTCGACAAATGGTTGAGAAAAATAATCACAAATGATTGGAGCATTTACAACTTGGAACTTGATTGTATGTACCCATGTCCACTTCAATTTTTGATCCCAAATCCAAACCCAATTTCTTAATTGTCTTTTGGTTGCTTTGAATTTTTCTAGGACCATTTTAGTGAAAACCATTTCTCCATTACAATCATCATCACAAAACTCAATCACCCATAGTTGGCTCGACTCCAACATGTTGGGATCTTCAACCATATAATATAAATGTCCCCTGATGGAAACCAAGGGTGTTGTATTTTTGAAACAGTGATCGGATAAAGAAGTTATCTCTTTCCATGAAGAATGCAAGCCATCATAGACTTGTTGTCCCCAAAAATGTCACTCATTTTTGGGACAACATATGAACTATTTTGGTTCAACAGATCAAAATCCTCTCTCCCCCTTTTCAAAAATTATTCTGAGCATTCAAGTCCTTCATTTTTCAAAGCTTTTCCAAAAATCTATAGACTCTATAGATATGTCTCTACGGACTCAACATGCTTGAAATTAGCAGGTTCAATAGGTTTAAAGGCTTCTTCAGGTGAGTTCAATCAAAAGAACAAGTTTCCAACACTTAGTCATTTTCAAGATTGGTTCAATGCCTTGGTTCAACCAAAAATGTTCATCGGCAAGCTTCTAAGCAAGGATTGAACCATTGAACCATTGAACCTTGAACCCAAAGGGTTCAAGGGTTCAATGGGTTCAAGGTTCAACATCATCGGTAAGAGTTCAGTGCATTTGTCAAGGTTCAAAGTTCAACCGTTCCATGGCTTCAAACACTTAGCAAAAAAATAAAGGTTTGAACTATTGAACCATTGAAACTTGAACCATTTTTCAAGGTTCAATGGTTCAATGGTTCAACATCGTCGGTAAGAGTTAAGTGCATTTGTCAAGGTTCAAAGTTCAACCGTTCCATGGCTTCAAACACTTAGCAAAAAAATAAAGGTTTGAACTATTGAACCATTGAAACTTGAACCATTTTAGTTCAACATTTTAACTAGTTCAATGACCAATTGGTTCAATGCGCTCGGTTCAAAAGATTAAAAAGACTTAGCCAGATAATGAAGAATGAACCGATTAAACCTTTGAAGCATTGAACCAAAGTTTGTTCAAACAAGTTGGTTCAATCGGCAGGTTCAAGGGGATACCCCAAAGCCAAAGAAAAAGATGCTCTTGCAAAGGGAAATGAACCAAGCCAAGTGCCCTTACGAAGGGTAGTGAGCAAAAGTGGACAAAGTTGGAAATCCCTCAAGAAAATGACTAAGTAAAAGAGGCTAAAAGAATTCTTTCGAAAGTATTTTCCATGGGAAAATGACTAAGGCAAAAATCCTTTAGACATTTTATCTGAAGGAATTCACCTAGGAAGAGAGCCTAAAGAAATTGAAGGGGATGAGTGGCTAAGGAAAAACCCACATAGAAAATAGAAGCCTGAAGGCTGCCCAAAAGATCCTGAAGGGTAGCTACCCTTGCGAGGGGGCACTTAACGTCAGAGAAAGGACCCTTTCCAAAGACCCAAATGGATACCTTCCCTTCAGGGTATTCCAAAGGCTATAAAAAGACGTAGAAAAGAGCCCCAAAGACATAGACAAGAAGGGCTACAAAGAACAAGGATTGAATCATTGAACCTTCAACCAAAAGGTTCAATGAGTTCACAGGTTCAAAGGTTCAACCAGTGTGATGAAGATCAAAGAGCTTAGAGAGAAAAAGGAAGCAATGGGCAGAGGAAGAACCAATGAACTGATTGAACCTTGAACTGAAAGAGTTCAAAGTTTAATGGTTCACAGGTTCAAACAGTTCAAAGGTAGCCTCAATCAAAGAAAGAAGTAGAAAATAGGTGGTTTAACAGATGGTTCAACCAAGGAGCAGGAAAGTGATTAAACCAAGAACTGATGTACCAAAAGAGATATAATGAACTGACGAACCAATGAACAAATGAACTAATGTACTTTCAGTGAGTTCACAAGTTCAAGGTTCAACATGTTTCAAGCAACTAGCGACCATTGATGGCCTCGCAGACGTCAAAACTAAAGTAAGGGAATAATCATTGAAATTCAAATAGAGCACATAATTTAAAGGGAAAACCAAGAAATTGGCTGAAAAGAGAGACCGAAGGCTCAAATTGCTACAAGGGAGAGAGGAACAAGACCAAAGGATTAGAAATATCTTTAAAAGAGTTATTTCCAATAGGTGAAATAGTGGATCAAGTAGACTTTTGAGCACACCAAATCAAAGACACAGCCTATTTTTTTCCATGAAGTAATGGCAAATTAGATAGCTGCACAGACATCAGGAAAAGGACCAGACAGTCTATACCAAGGAAGACACATATTAGATGAATGGACATGCCATAGTTAAGGCAATGTGTTGTTCCTAGCATGGCCCTACAGATAGAACTGAGGGTGCATTGAAAGCATTGACTGTAGCATGGGCCATCCCATGGGAAAGAATGCCAAGCCTTGCTTGGTGGCTATACATTGTAATTTCTCTCATTATGTAAAGAGAGATCTTTTCTTTTACAGAAGTAAAACTCTGCTCAAATTGAAAGACGAATACTGAGACTTTGATCTCAGATTGTTGTTCATATTATTTTATCTGAATGAGAAAGCAAGTTACTTATAGACTTTGTGATGGCATAGCTTGTGCCATTTTAGGAGATTGTTCTTATGTCTGTCTTCTAGATGCATTCATTTTTATTTAAACTAATAGGTAGAACTAATGAAAGTGATAAGGAAGATATCCTGAAACCAATTACTTTCAGACTTTGTGCTGATATAATTGTTTTCAGTGTGTTTTTAGTTTCTTTCTATGTAAAGGACCTTGGGATGACTTTGTGCCCCCATTGTTCTTCGTATTTCACTCTTGGGCAGTCAAGGTGGAGACTTTGTGCTACATCTTAGATTGTTGGTTACTCTGTACTCTGTTACCAATTGCTTCTCCTACATGAAAGAACTCTTGTTGTCCCCGACAAGAACACTTCTGAAAGAAGAGAAGTGCCTTCATTGTTTTTACCAGGATTTTCTCCTTTGTCTGTGAGCATCATCTCTGAAAGAAGAGAGATGGATGGTGTATCCTACTCTTAAGTTTTATTTTTTCCTTATATATATATATAGTGTATATCCCATTTATATTTAATAGGGAACCTCCCCTTTATGAGAGGAGAGATTTGGCCCCTTTGGATGTGGTAAACCTGCAACTTTGGATGACCAATCTCCCTTGTTGTGGATGATCAAACCTATTTTGCTCATCAGTACGATGGTGACAAAATATTCACCCAACAAGACTAAAGCATTGATCCCCTATAGGCCCATGTTTCCATTGTTTGGAAGACATTTGGCACCTCTACATCTGATCTATCTTTAAGACTTAGACCATTGCAGTCACCAAGGGTCTCTACAGAGGCGAGATTGTTTGAGACACCTGATACCTACCATAGATTATGATATGTGTCAAGCTAGGCAACTCAATAGGTGTTGTGCGAGCAACTCAATAGATGTTTATGGTGTGGCATTTGGGTATTAACATATTTCTACAGGGCCACTAGAATTCTCAATAAAAATATGTATGGTTCACCTTTTTTCTACACTCCTAGTATTTTTTTCTTAATTTTATTTAATATATAATGTTTGTGAATTAAACCTACCAACCCTCCCTGCCATCTAGGGTCGATCACCAACCGACCCCCTTTTCTTTCCATTGGTGACTCTTCTACCATGGCATTAACATTGTATCATGAATGATCCCCCTTATTCACAATGTCGTATGCATTTTTCAAAAGTTTTGGTGCTCACTTCAACCACAATAAAAGTAAAAAGATAAAATCCAAAGCTTCAATGTATTGCCCCTACATTAGCATCATTATGGAATGTGTATGATATGAGCTCTCCAGTGTATGCCATGACATGAAATATGCTATCATTGCCCCTCATCATCATCAACCAGCTCACTTTGAAAATTTTCACCACTTGTAAGTTTTGTATGTGTTGGAGATTTAGTATTTATATTAGGTAAATTAGTGATTATTTAGTTACCATAGAGTAAATATTACTTATAGTATGGTTATTAGTAACATTATTGTTATGTAACACTAATGTATATTTGGTTAATTAGATCATATACGAGTAATATTGATGTGTGATAACAATAATGTCATATATAGCCTTGATATTGTTTGTGAGCTATTATAGAGATATGAGGAGATTGTGGTGGAGATATCAGTGCCAAAATAATGACTTTTCTTATATAAATATATTGTTTTGTATGAAATAATATAATGTAAGAATTATAGTATTATTTTTTATCTACTCTTTATATACTATGTTCGATTTTATTATTTATTATTTGAGTTAAATCACTTGTATAAACTCTTTGCATAGCCATCAGTGGTATTAGAGTGGGTATGTAAATTTAAGAATTAAATGGGGCAGCTTCATTTTTAGTCCTCGTTGCCCGTCTATGAAATTCATAAAATTGAAAGAATAGTTTATTTGTATTCCATTGCTTTGGAAATAATTATAGGGTTTTTATTCGTATTTTTAGAGTATTTGGAATTTTAAAGTGGTTGTAAAGATTTGCCCGTGCAAAATGTGTATGTCTGTGTGTACCTACAACCTACACCCAAGAAGTTACATACTTGTGGAAATATTGATGAAATTTTGAAAGCAACATCACTGGAGAACATTATTTGAGTGTGACTTTTTGCATCTTAAAAGAGCATATTAGAATTTGATTTTTAATCAATCAAACATAGTCTCGAGGATTTGTCTTATTATCATTAATCAATCACTTTCTGTCGATTTCGTGGTGGAGACTTGTATATCCCTGTGCAGGCTCAGTTCTGGATGCTTCCTTAAGAACTCAACAAAATACTTAGCTAGATGAAGAAAATGTTATAGAAAGGAGCATTACACTAGAATCCTCACCGTTCAGACTTGGAAAACTCAGCTTGGCTACGTGTCCCCTTTCAAAGCCAAACATTGAACAAAGCATGTCAAATTCCACTCACCATCTCATATTATGTGGAAGATATTGCTAATCTACCTTCATATGCATTCGACTATTTAGTATGTTATTATCATTCACTTGGTACCTGACTCAGTTTGGAAACAACTTGTATCGAGGTTCGTATGCATTCAAAGTCACTAGATAATTCTCTCCTCTTTAGAATGGTAAATGAACAACTCTGCTTGTGAAACAGGTGAACGTTCGTAAAGAGAATTTTTTAATTATTTGAAAAGTTGTTTGTCTTCACCGTAATTATATCTCTAGCCATTCGCTCTGAATGTTACGGGTCCAACATCCTCATCCAAAACCATGTTGAAAGTCAGCAATGTTGTGTTCCATGGTTTAGTGGTTTTGGGTTTGTTTAAGTTAAGTTAGTGGTTCGAATAAAATATTTGAGTTTGGTTTGTTAGTAAGATATTTGGTAATATGTGAGTTATATGATTAAGTTAAATAGTCCAAATAGTCAGGGTATTTAGTATGTTCGTATGTCAAAATATATATATATATATATATATATATATATATATATATATATATATATATATATATATGTTTTATTAAAGTGTCAAAGTAATTTTTGAGTCGATTTTAAAATGTGACATTTTCTCTCTAAAAGTAGAAGTATTTTTTAGTAAATAGATGAGTTTTCATTGTCAAAATTTGTAAAAAATATTATCTTACAGATTTATTATCCCTTGTACGTGACTTTTAAATTATGGGAGAGGAAATTTCTCCTCGAAAGCTTCATTCATTTGAGCTTCATTGACACATTTATTGAGTAATCAATAACTTAAAGGAGGTTGGAAGCAATGGAGAAAGGAGGCCATTCAAACCTCTCATTAACCACTAGCAATAGAGCCACTTCTTTTTTAGTGGCATGTTATTTCAATTGTGTGGATTTCAATTTTTTCATCTTTTTCAGTGTAGTGTGAAAATAAGAATAGATGATCACTCATGTTCATTTGTGAGTATTCTCCATGTAACCCATTTTTGTAGAAACATTGTTGAATGTTAATCAAAATGTATTATAACGATCATGATGTGAAGGTTTTTAGTAAACCATGAAAACTAATTTTGTAAAGTTTTTGGTAAACTTGAAAAACCAATTGTGTAAGATTATTGGTAAACTGGGAAAACCAATTGTGTAATATTTTTTGTGAACTTGGAAAATCAATTGTGTAAACTTTTTTGTAAACCTTGAAAACCAATTGTGAAAGGTTGTTGGTACACTTATAAAACCAATTGAATAATGTTTTTAATCATAGCCATGGAAAACCGTCAGTGAGAAGATCATGAGCACGCAGTGGTGGCATGCTATAATCAAGGAATGGGATATGTTTTACCATGTAAAAACTAAGGAAGGGATGTTGAAGATTTGATATTTACATTAGGTAAGTTAGTAATTACTTAGTTACCATAGAGTAAATATTACTTACAATATGATAATTAATACCATTTTTTTTATGTAATAATAATATATTTTGGTTTGTTAGAATATACATGAGTAATATTATTGTGTAACAATAATAGTGTTGTATACAGCTTGATATTATTTTTGAGCTATTATGGGAATATGAGGAGATTGTGCTGGAGATATGATCTCCTCAATTATAGAAAATACTTTTTTTAATATAAATGTATTGTCTCATATGAAATAATATAGATTAAGAATTATAGTATTATTCTTTTTTTACTCTTTGTGTATTGTGTTTGGTTTCATTATTGATTACTTGAGTTAAATCACTTCTATAAAATATTTAAATACCTATTAGTATGGCCTTGGCATCATTTATCTAGTTATCGATATATTGATAGCATAGATGAATATAATATATACACCTAAATTCAATCACTTTCTTTATCATCATTAATATTACTATTAATCGACACTAATTCCACTTACCTCATTTATCCCCTCTAATTTCATCCTAATATCACCCATTCTAATCATTTATCTAATATCACCCTTGTTCTTCATTCACTAACCTTATATCATCCCTACAAATCTATTACTTTATCTAATCATCTCTTAATCGTATCCTAATCCCACTTATCCATTATTTAAAAATTTAATATTCCACCTACCCACCTAACCTAACCTATTCCTAAGCTCTCATACATCTCTAGCACATAATCACCTATTTAATCACACATCATAATCCCCTACTAATCTTACTTACCCCTTAAAATATATATATATATATATATATATATATATATATATATATATATATATATATATATATACATATATATATATATATATATATATATATATATATATATATATATATATATATTCAATTCTAAAATCCACTCTAACTTAGCCCGTTCTCTCTAGAAGCCTCTATTCTAGAGGATTCTATTCTAAAGGCTTCCAAAAAAAAATTAATTCTTTGGAAATTCCTCCACCCTTGATCCTCTTGGCTCAACTTTGAATGTAAGCCATAGATCTTCCCTCACATTATTTATACAAGCCACTCCTCCATGACCAAACAAGAAGTCAATAGAGGAATCCATACAATCTCCATGACAAATCCATGAATCCACTTAATCTATGAATCCACAATCATAATCATTAATCATACCATCACCATGTCAAAATTATGAGTCTAGTTGCAATCAATAATTCAAAAAAATTATTTGAATATCTTGGAGGGAGGATATGAGAAGCAAAGAATTGGTAAGAGTTATCTAGTTGATTTTGATTTAGTTCTATAATCTCTTTTATTGAGTGTATTGTGCATTTTGGGTGAAATTTTTATGTTTTGATAGTTTATATTCATTTGTTCAAAATTACAATCACATTTTGGTGACCACAATGGGAGAATCTCTTTTAATCCAAGTTTTTTTCTTATTAGAATCATTTTTGATCACTTGCAAGGTTGAATAGGTGGAGAACAAGATCTAAATTTTGTCAAATTGTCATCCATAGGTGAACTATAGTTTTACTTTGCAAAATCACTAACTTATAGTCACAATTTCATCGTCGAGAGTTGTGATTTTGTGCTAACCACCAAATCTTAACAATTAATAGCCAATTTTATCTAGTAAATTGTCCTCCTTTTATAAAATCATAGATTCTCAAACTTCAATATTGCCCTTAAAGTCATGATTTTGTCTGTAAAGTTGTGATTTTGTGTTAAATAACACTTAGGTTATAAAATTAGTTTGTAGGGATCTTAAGCCTTTTATGTGTATGTGCTAATTGTTTGACATGTAGGTAGGGCTAAGTTTAAAATCATCAATCTTAGAACTGAAATCCCTTTTATACTAATTAAAACTGTATCTTTACAGTCATGATTTTGCCAAAAAATCATGACATCCTGTAAAATCACATTTTTGTCCTAAGAATTAAAACTATTGTCTAGAATTACTAAATGTGGATTCTAATTAGTTTTATATCTCTATATGAATGTTGTTTTGCTTGTAGGGAGGAGAAGTAAGTGTTACATATCATTATCAAGCATCCAGACTAAAAAATCCTTTTTTCACTTTCTACAAAACTGTCAATTGTGAATAGGTGATTTTGTATGATTTTGGCAATTTTGCCTATTGATTTCACACTATTGTCTTGATCATTTTTTAATAAAATAGGCATTAGTCTAAAATATATCAAATCTTGTTTCATCTTTTGTAAATATTTTTATCCATGTATATATTATCACTTCTTTTTATTTTGTTTTAATGTCTAACTATAAAATTCTCAATTATTTTTCCTTGTTTCACAATATCACAAATTGTAAAATTGTGGTTTTATGCTTAAAATTGTAATATAGCCTAAAATATCATGGTTTTTTAGAAACTGCATAGTTACCACTATAGGTTAACCCTTTTATGCAAAATCACTTCATAATAATGATTTTGTAGAAAATCTACAGTTTCACCCTTTGTAGTTACGATTTTGCTCTTTAATTTGCCTTCAAAATTATCCGTTTTGAGTGCATTTTTACGATATTTTTTAGTAAATTTTGAGTAATTCAAAGGGTTTCATAAGTCTCAAATTTCATTTATTATTGGGGTTGATTCCCCTCAACTTCATCTTATACCGTGATAGGGAGCATTCCGACGCACTACCCATAGAACCCGAAAGGGGTGTTGTCCCTTGACCCCGTAATGGGTGTTAGCCCTTAATCTCATAAGGGGTGCTTCCCCTTGACCCCACTAAAGGATGCCAACCTAATACCCTTGCATCATGACCCCCCCTCACCTAAATAATTTATAGATCCAAATCATGATTTTTTAGTGGTTTTTAATAAGGCAATTATATTTCTTGGAGGGGTGAAATCTAGTAGCAATTTTTTCTTTGTTTAAATTATTATCTTTTAGATCATATTTTGGTCTAACATCTTATCTTGCAAGTTACCCCTCAAGATTTTCAATCAAAACTACTAATCACTTTTCTTATAGGTTGCCCTTTCATGAGTGCCAATCAAACTATTTATCATTTTCTTGCAAGCTACTTGTCAAACATATTTTGGCATCTTGAAACTTATTTTTTATGTCTAATATTTTTTTAATCACTTTGTCTAAATTAACTTTCTATATATCAGATCTAAAATAATTAATTAATAAATATTTTTATGAGTCACTTGAGGGATATAGTGGTGTATGATCTCATCTTTGTATCCTTACAACGGTTCTTGGAGGATTAAAAACTACCCCACAAACCTTCCCATTTTTTCTTTTTTAGAGAAAACGTGATGTAGAATTCATACCCACACACTTTTCATAGTCATACAAGGATAGTGACTATGGATTTTACCACCATGCACTAACCCAGACTCTGTGTTCCATTTTAGCATAAATATAAGGGACAACTATAATTAGACTAAGTGTTTGACCCCATAAATATCTTATATGAAAGATAAGAGTTAACTCTCTAAACTAGGCATTAGATATTATCCTACATGAACTTAGGTCCCATTGTACCTAGCATATATTAGGGGCCCCTTTAAAGATCTTGTCAATCCTATCATAAGACCAAAAGTCATAAAAATAAACTTGTTGTGGGAGTCAGTATTAACTTTCAAGTGATTTTCATGTGCAGACAGGGTTAAGAGGGTTTGGAAGATTCCTTAACAGGTCACTAGCCTTCAAACTCACCTAAAAATATATTAGATGGTACAATCATTAGGTTACACACCCAAATCAATATACTAATCTTAGGTTTGTGGTCTACTTGATTTGGTGAATGTTTTACTTGACCCATGTTATTTGTGAGCCAAGTCATCCTTTCACCCAAACCTATATACACTTATTTAGGTCTTTTTCACATATCATCATCTTGTATATATTTGTCTCATAATTATATCATTTTGTACATCCTTATCATCATCCTCTTGTTCATATTTTTTTTATACATCGTTTTTAAAAAAAATGTCTCATCCTACATTCTATCTCCCATCACTCTCTTGTCTTCATCCTATCCTAGTCTAGTTGTCTCCACCAATAATTGTTCATACCCCCATCATTTAATTATTTTAATCAAATATTTTCCAACCTCATATTCTTCACTTAGCCTTAATATTAATCATCCATAGCATCATCATTGTCACTTAATCCACCTTTTCTACAACTAATCTTAGTCACATCCTAGTCCTTTCATCACCATATTCCCACATCATATTGCCTTGTCTTACTCATCCTTGGAGACTTAGTCCAAACCATATTGCCCATCACAAAAATCACCTTAGTCAACCCTTGTCACTTGTCTTAACCCTATCTAGCCTATCACTTTATCCCTTGTAACCTAACGTAATCATAGTTCAACCCAACTCATCCCTTTGTCTATACTAGTCCTCTTGTCAAATTTTTAGTCATACGTAAGTACTCATCCACATTGGAAAACAACTATTTTCACATCAGGGTCCTCATCATTATCATTATTATGTCTAATTAAGTTTGAATCATAACCATAACCTATTAATCCAATCATCTCATCCTATTTTCTTTGATCACCTTAGCCTTGAGCTAGTCTTAATCCAATTAATCCTTAGTCAAAATCAGTGTATTGGGATAATCTAATCCATCATCCTCAAATCTTAGAGCTTGTTATAGCTCACCAAATCAAATCCAATATAAATCACCAAAGTCTAGATCATGTCCTAAATTGGTCAACATATTCATTAAGTCAATCTTGAGATCATACTAAATCAATCCTTTATCAAAAATTTGTTCCACACATCCCATCTTCATCTCTTAATCTTTTGTTTGATCCCCCACACTTGTTAATTGGGGCCTGTGAACTATATCATCCATGATTTCTCCCATCCTTATCGATGGCATCCAAAATAAATTTGGTCAATACCTTGATTGATCAATGCCTCATCTCCAATAGGGATATGCTCATTTCAAGCCTCTTTCATCTGATCACCCACATCCTATAGACTTCTACCCCATCCATCCAACATTACCTCTAGTCCACACCCATCCATGTGAGTCTCATTCCAATAATAAATCCACAAATCATACCCAATCACCTACCCCTTTTTCTAATAGAAAAGGAAATCCTATCATGGCTACCTCATCTACTAATATTCCATCCACCCAATCACATCAACAACCATCTAATCTAAGGTCCAGTGCTTCTACATCCAAGTCATAATGTGAAGAGAGACCCTATACTTCTCTTCCTATGTCCTTAGAATCCCTCTTCCACAAACTTGTTATCACTAACATCATGGTCTATCCACCCATATGACATCTTAATCCTTCCAATCATAAGCCCTCTTGGTATAATGTTAACCATTACTATATATATCCTTGAATCTAGGAGCATACCATTAATTGATGTCATAATTTCTAAAACTATGTATAAGACCTCATTGATTGTGGTTACATAGAAATTGAAAATGAAATGGATGAGTCTACATCCTTGGGTGAATAAGAAGATAAATGCCAAGATCACATTCCCAATCATGATCAATCCCTTTTTTTTCCAAACCAAAGTCAAGACACCACCTCCATCTTCCATACCCCCCCCCATTTTTGACAAATCCTCCATCGAAGATGAGTATGTTCCCCATAATCTTAATCCTCCCTTCCCTCATGAGTCCTTTCTTGGGCCTATCCTTGGTTAATCCATTGTCCTTTCATCATCTTCGTCTAACCCATCATCTCAAATACCCCATGTTGAGATGTCATTTATGGAAAATGAATCTTCTACTAGAAGCATTGCATCCTATACATCAGAGTTAGCATCAGAATCAATTAAAGTGTTACATTAGGATCATGTTCAACACTAGTATCTGAATCAGATTCCTCAATAGAAACATCATCCTTTATACATATTTTTAAAAATGATGACTATAACTGCTCTTTTTAAGATGCCTCCAATTCAGATAAAAATTAGTCACCAATCATATATTTTGATACCAATCAGGTTGATGAAGTCATAACAAAGTTTTTATAGGCTTTTTTAGTCAAAGGTAGTAAGAGTGAATCTGATCCTATTTTGGATGTGTATACTACAACTAGTCTTAGTAATCCTTTTGTTGATCTTGAGTAGATTTTATTTGATGTCAAAACTAGGTCTCCTATGAATCCCCATGAAGACCATGCTACCCTATCACCCCTCATTGACCTCACCATACCATCTCCCCCACATTCAACCATCATATATCCCTTTCTTCCCATCAGTGATCATTTAATAACCTCCCTCCATAGGGATGAATAAGAAGATACATCGTTGGACTCTTCTCCAAGTAATATAATATGTACCACAAATAACCAATCCAAGATTATATGTAAAAATTCATGCATGATACTTAAATCACCTTTGATCTAATGAGTCAAAGTTAAGAAAAATCAAATCATCAGCCTCATTAAAAAGTGTCTTCCCCATATGAAACCCAATATCAAGCACTAGGTGACTATCAAATTTGAAATAATCATCATCTATTAAGTCAAGAATCAATCTCCTCTATTGAAGCCTAAAATCTGGCACTAGGGGGAAATTAAGAACTAATCAATTTTAAAAATGAAAAAACACTATCATCATAGCCATTAATCTTTTAATTAATAAGATCAAAGATGATCCACAAATTCAAAGTGTCTTATATTTCTTAAAGTCTTTTTTTCATATGGCACCAATAAAATATAGAATGTCCAACATCTCCATCAATGTGTGTGACAATTAGTCTTAATTCCCAATCACCCATCATACCATCATAACATGATCCTATCCTTAATTCAATTCCAATACACCCCTATCAGCATCAAGATCTAATCTAATCCATACCTCCAATAACCTTCTAGTGAAATATTGTCTCTCATAGGGGTGACAAAGATACTGGGCCTAGATATATAAAGGGCTCTCAGTCAAGAACCACCAAAAGTCACATTGACATTAATCTATCTAGCAATGATAACATGATCCTAGAATCACATCTCTATAGAATAGGTGCTGGTTGAATATCCATCAAGTGTCAGCATTCTTTCATTATGTACCCATATCCAATAAATAAAGATGCCCCAAAATTAAAAAAAGCAAAAAATTAAAAAAAATTAAAAATTAAAAATCATTCATCCAATGGTGAAACCTAGTCTTCTAGAACTTTGGGAAAGCACCATGATGAAAACCGGTTTCTAGTATCATGTTAAAATAATATATTTTATATATTATACCTCAACACTTGAGGGAAAAATACATATATTCTAGGTAAAATGTATGAGATATTACTATATTAAATAAGGATTACACAATTTTTTTCAAGTGTGTGAAAATATATGAAAATTTTCATTGTATCCAGAATACACAAAACATAATTGAATTAATATTCTATGGAATAGTTCACTAACTATATCAAAAAAATAGTGATACAATGAAATACCTTAGATCCAAGAAGCTAATGTATTTTAAAATGAAATACCCAATCATTTAAATAGATAATTTTGAATAATTCAATGTTATTCATAAAAAATAGATAATTTTGGAAAGACATCTATAATTTAATATCAATTTATACATTTAACACTAATGTGGAATTTATGGTTTTACTTTTATACAATTTTGGTTGATAGATAAGGTGCAATATCAATACATTCGATCAAATATACTCAATTGTATTTTATAATTTATATATTAATGTATGATAAATGTTAAGATTATTTAACAGATTAAAAATATATAACATGAAGAGGATACAAGGTGTGTAGTAGATAATCCTAAAAAATATAAAAGATAAAACTAAATCTAAATTGTTTAAATAGAAAGTGATAGACAAAAAATAAGATACCATGAAGAAAATAAAAAAGGGAGGACCTTGCATAGTGAAATGAACCTTGTTTCTAGGTAAACAAACTTTTGATACTAAAAGTGGTGAATAAGTGTTGGATAGGTGTGATTCAATGTGAATAATTAAGTTTGCAATGTCTCGATGGTATACCATATAAATTCAAAATATAACCACATGGCATATTTCCATAGATGTTGTGAGACAACTTGAACTAGGATGTAATTAACCTATTGTAGGGCCTATTTGGGACTTATTAATGAAAATCCTTTGGTGGTGTTCAAACATATATCAGAGTAAGAGGGATAAGCATCTATAGTATTCATGGGCCATGAATGTTTGGAGAGAGAAATGATAATATATGAAGAGGAAAAATAACTACCACCTTTTATCATAATAATGAGAGCATTTTAAATCAAAATGGTCCTTGGTTTCAGAAACCAATGAAAAAATATTATGCTCCCAAGGGATATGGTGGTATGTCTTGGCAATGATAATATGATAAAAATATGAGTTGATCAAGGGAAACACTTAGGATACTAGATAACTATGGTTTTATGCACCTTAGGAATTGGATGAACCCATATTTGAAGTGAAATTATAAGTTTGAGTAGTTTTAAAGTTTGTAGGTGATTTGATTATAAGGATGAGACCATGTGGAATAGAGGTAATATCTGTAAATATCATTATGAATCCTATTATTTATCTCCCTCTTGGAGAGATTATAAGCATCAACTAGAAATGTATGCGATGTGGCATGTCAATATTAAGATAAATGAGGTGAAACAATAGGGAGGATCTCACATTCAAACATGAATCAACCGCATGGTTTGTCTATTACATATAGGATTTGAAATCAAGGTATGGATACCTAAGGCAACCACTCTAGGTCTTATTCAACTATCCAAGTTTGTAAATTATTGTCAAAACATGAAATATTACTAAATCAATGAGCAGAGATGTGTTAAGTTATGCAAGAATGATGTCATGATGGACTAATATTTTAGCATGAATATGTATGGATACCATTACGAATATCATTCTCTAATTATTTTTGTTTCTCAATTCAAGGCTATTCCCCAGTGAGTGAAAGAGGAGAACATTCACTTGAATATTTTAAAACTAAATCAAAAAATATATTTTTTCAAGTGTTATGAGAGCTACATATCCCTTAGTTTGGACTCTACACCTTCAATCAAGCTAAAGTGTGGGCAAAAGAAAAGGACCCCCAAATATACATATGAGGATATTAGATCAACCCTCTCACTCTATAAGTTATTAATTCATTATATTATAATAACAACAACAACAACAACAACAACAACAACAACAACAACAAAAACAACAACAACAACAACAACAACAACAATAATAATATAGTTGTTAAGGGTTTTTACACATTCCATGAGTTTTATGCCACTAGTGGTTTCCTAAGTATTAAATGCTTCATCATACCAACATATCATGCTAAGGAAAACGTGATAACCTCTAGAAAAAAGAGAGAACATGAAGATTCATAGTTGGATTAGTTGTATGAATATGACATTCACTTAACCTTTAGTACTAGTAAAATGTGATCACAAACCATGTTGAGAATTATTCATATTACATATGTATAGTATAAATCAATCACATGTTTACAAAAAATTTACACATATAAAGATACTCATAAACCATATCTAAAGTATTATATGATAAATTTCACATATAAAACATAAATGTGCATAATAATTAGATAAATATTGTGCATTCCTTCGTTTAAGTTCCTAAAGAGTACATTAGTTCATGTTATTTCACAAGTAATAATATCCTACAATTTCAATAGTATAATGAATATAACTATATCTAACTATTAAAATCAAATAGTTAAGGTGGAATATTATAGGCTCACAACACCACCTTGTGGATATAATACATTAATGTGTGCTTAGAAATCGTACACTAAATTAATGCAAAAAAAATAGGCCAATCTTATGGAGGCCATAACTTTTGACCCATAGCTCTATTTGAGATCTTCCACATGCCAAAATAATAATATCAACAATTACAATACTTTCCTAAGCCACTCCATCCACTTATATTTGATTTTTATATATTTTTGAGGACATACGTGATCATCTAAGGGTTTGAAATTAACATTTAATGAATTTTTTTTAGAATTATATACTTTTTAAAATTGTATATTTTTAGAACCAGTTTTTAAATTTGGTTGAATTTTGTCCCATAAGATAATTATAGTTTTTAGATTATTTATGGATATTTTTAGAGCCACACATCCTTGCATGCAAAACTTAATATAATTAATGACTGCTAAAAATAGACATTTTTTTAGATTTTTTTTTTGAATTTTTGCATGTCAACTCTAAATTCTGAGTTGAGGCTTATTTAAGCATGGTTTGAGTTTTTAATTATTTCAAGTCATTCAATATGAATTAATTTTGAGTTATTATTTTAGATCTTGGCCTATTAGTAGTTTTATAGTCTTAATAGTTTTTGGTTTTATTATCTAGTATCAGAGCAAGTTTGAATCTTGGAGGAGTAAATAATGGAAAGAGGATAAGGAGGTATTACACATATGAATTATATGATATAATATATATAGATTCAAGTTCAATAATTAACTGAGGTTATCACCAATCATCAGAGGAAACTAGGTGGTGATGAGGAGGACAAAGATAGTGATGAAAAAATTCAGCAAGAAGAAGAATAGTAAGAGCAGCCACCATGGACAGAAAAGAGGATGGTTTAGGATTTAGAAGAAATAAATTAAGGAATCAAGGTTGATTTTTTATATTATATAGGTATTTTAAAATCATAGGATTTTATAGATTGGATGAATAGCATGGAGAAGTTCTTTGAGTGGAAGACTACGAGAAAAGATAAGAAGGTAAAGTTTGTTTGTACAAAATTGAAAGCTTAGGCAATGATTTGATGGGATCACCTATAGAAAGAGAGATAAATAAAAGTTAAAGAGAAGATTAATTCATGTAAAATTATGGAGAATAAGCTAAGGGAGATATTTCTTCCTATGTATTATGCACAAACCCTATACATAAGATTTTAGAATTTGAGGCAAAAAGATCACATTATACAGGAGTATACAGATGTATTTTATAAGATTTATATATGAGTGGAGCATGATAAAATATAATATGGCTATAAGGTATGGAAATGGTTTGAATTTTTCTATTCAAGATGAATTAAGCATGCATAGAATACTTTGCATGGAAGAGGATTATCAGTTAGCTTTGAAGGCAAAAGAAAAACAAAATAAATAAAATTTTAGAAGAATGTCTCATGGTCCAAGAAGAAGTATATACCATCAAAATAGGGGATGAGTTGGGTTTAATACCACCATATGTGGGTCTAATACCAATAGAGGTAAATCATCACATGGTGCAAAAAGACAAGATGAAAATAAGCAAGGGTTTCAATACCAACAAAGAGGAAGAGGATGAGGTTACGATGGTGCTAGAGGATGGTTTCCAAATCAGCATAGATCTTATGTTTATTATATATGTGGAGAAGAAGGGCATAGAACATTCAATTTTCAACACTATCAAGATCAATAAAGAAGGCAAGAAGATTGCCTAAGAGTAAATCTAGTTGAAGCTAAAATATTAGAGCAGAATACCAAAATTACACCAGTAGATATTGAAAAGAATCTTATGATGAGAACCATGATCACTCCAATGAAGGAACAAGTGCATAATAAAGAAGGTGGTGATGCATGGCTATAATCAAATATTTTTTGAACCAGATTTACTTCGGGTGAAAAGGTATGTAAAGTAATTATAGATGGTGTTAGTTATGAAATTATGGTTTCTAAAGAAATGATAGAGAAACTAAATCTCTAATGTGAAAAGCATCCTAATCCTTATCATATTTTATTGTTTAAGAAAGGAAATGAAGTTATAGTAGATAAAAGGTGCTTAATCAATTTTTCTATAGGAAATAGTTATAATGATGAAATATGGTGTGATGTTATTCTGATGGATGCATGTCTTATGTTATTGGGAAGGCTATGGTAATTTGGTAGGAAATTAATTCTTGATGGATCAAAGAAGACATACACTTTTTGGAAAGGTGGTACAAAGGTAGTTTTGTTACCTCTTAAAGAGGAAGAGAATGCAAAAAACATGCTCTCTACTAAAGAGTTTAACCAAGATATAAATGTGGTAGGATATTGTTATGTATTAATAGTATAGAAATGAAGACATAATAATGGTGTCAATACCAATAAAAGAAGAAAGAGTGTTTAAATAATATATAGATGTTATGCTTGATGAGTTACTAGATGATTTACCATCGAAGAGAGATATTCAGTATCACATTGATTTGATTATAGGATTAGCTCTACCAAATCAAGTAGCTTATAGGATAAGTCCAATAGATCATGCAAAATTAAATAAATAGGTTACTAAATTGATAAAAAAATAAGGTTATAAGGGAAAGTATGAGTCCATGTGCAACACCAGTGTTGCTAACTCCAAATAAAGATGGAGGGTGGATAATGTATGTAGATAGTAGAGTAATTAAAAAAATAAAAATAAACTATAGGTTTCTTATACATCATTTAGATGATATGATAGATGTGCTTGTAGGAGTAAAATATTTTACCAAAATTTATCTAAGGAGTGGTTATTATTAGATTCAAATTCATGAAGGAGATGAGTCAAAAATGCATTCAAGACTAGGGATGGGTTATATGAGTAGATGGTGATGCCATTTGGATTATCTAATGCACCTAGTATATTTATGAGGGTGATGAATACAGTGCTACAAGAATATATGTTAAGTTTATGGTTGTTTATTTTGATGATATTTTGATATTCAGTAAGACTAAAGAAGAATACTTAAAGCATTTGAGAATGGTAATGGATTTGTTAAGAAAGGAGGAGTTGTATGTAATTTTGAAGAAGTGTAGGTTTATGCAAAATAGTTTGGTATTTTTTGGATTTGTAGTTCCAGTAGATGGTGTGAAAATGGATGAATAAAAGATAAAGGCAATTTTTGAGTTCCCTATTCCAAGAAGGATTACAGAGGTAAGAATTTTCTATGGTTTAGCAACTTTGTATAGAAAATGAATTAAAAATTTTACTAGTATTGTTGCACCAATAACAGATTGCATGAGAGGGAAAGAATTTACATGGACTAGAGCAACCACAAAAAGATTTGAATTTTTGAAGAAGAAGATTACAGAAAGACCAATTTTAGCATTACCATATTTTAGCAAAGTGTTTGAGATTGATTGTGATGCTTCATTTATGGGAATTAGTGTTGCCCTGAGTTAAGAAGGAAAGCCAATAGCATATTTTAGTGAGAAATTAAATGAGGTACGAACAAATTATTCTACTTATGATGTTGAACTTTATGCAATTATATAAGCATTAAGACATTAGAAGCATTAAGACATTAGACGCATTATCTGGTGCCTGAGGAGTTTATACTATTTATAGATCATGAGGATTTAAATTATGTAAATAAATAAAAGAAGTTGAATAGTGGCATGCAAAGTGGGTTTCTTTCTTGCAGGGGTATATTTTTGTTTTGATACATAAGTCAAAAAAATAGAACTAGGTATTTAATGTATTGAATAGGAGAGTAGCGGTATTAACTACTATGGTGAGTGAAGTAGTTGAATTTGAAGCTATTAAATAATTATATGATACTAATCCATACTTTCAAAAGATAGTTGAGCAGTGTAGGAATTCATTAACAAGTGAGACAGATGTTATTCATGATTAATATCTTATACAAGAAGGTTATCTCTTCAAAGTGAAATAATTATGCATTCCATTTGGGTCTCTATGAGACAATATAATAAGATAAATACATAGTGGCAATTTGGCTAGACATTTTAGTAAGAAGAAGACAATAGATTTGGTGGAGGAAAAGTATTTTTGGCCAAATATGAAGAGAGATGTGACAAGGTATGTTTCAAAGTAAATAATATGTCAGGTGGCTAAAGGATATGCAAAAAATACTAGACTATGCATGCTATTACTAGTTCTAAGAGGGCCATATAAAAATTTGAGTATGGATTTTATGTTGGGATTACCAAACACACGGAGAGGTAATGATTCAATTTTTGTTGTTTTAGACAAAATTTTAAAAATGGTTCATTTTATTGCATGTAAAATCAATGACAATACTTCTGTGGTGATTTTACCACAAAATTTTGATATATCTCCATTATTTAATGTTTCAAATTTATATGAATTCCATAGAGAAGATGGTGAAGGCGATGAAGATGAATAAGTAAATTGGGAAAAATAGGTTGTAAAGAAGAAGGAAAAGATAGTTTAGATTTTGGATATGAAGATGATGAGCATAAGGCAAGGAAATTATAAAAGGTATTTGGTGCAGTGGGAAAGATTGTAGTAGCAAGACAACACTTGGATTATAGAATGGGAGCTAAAGAAATTTATAAAGACAAATGGTAGCAGTATAATTAGGCCAATTCATAGGAGTTGATTTATTTTCAACAAGAGGATAATGATGTAGAAAAAATAGGCCAATCTTCTAGATGCCATAATTTTTGACCTGTACCTCTATTTGAGCTCTTCCACACACCAAAACAACTATCTCAAAAAATTTGATGCTATCCTAATCCTTTCTATCTACTTAGATTTGATTTTAATATTTTTTGGAGGCCATACATGATTGTCTGAGGGTTTGAAATTAATGTTTAATGATTTTTAAAAAAATCTATCTTTAGAAATTATATATTTTTAGAACTAGACATCAACTTTAGTTAAATTTTGTCCCATATGTTGATTATAGTGTTTATAGTATTTAGGAAGACTTTTAGAGCCATGTGTGCTTGCATGTTAAACTTACTATAAATAGTGGTTGCTAAAAATAGATTGTTTTTTTTTAGATTTTAGTTTTTTTGAATTTTTGCATGTCAACTCTAAATTTTGAGTTGAGGCTTATTTAATCATGGTTTGGGTTTGTAATTATTTCAAACCATTCAATACAAATCAATTCTGAGTTATTGTTTCAGATCTTGGCCTATTGCTAATTTTATTGTCTTGATAGTTTTTGGTTTTATTATCTAGTATCTTAATATTTACCAATAATAATTAATTATATTTATTGTATTACTTTTAATCATTTACAATATGTATTCCATTATGGTAAATTTACTCTAAAAATATCATCTTAATTATGTTCTTTAGTATAATCACTTTATATATTGGAATTTAATATTTTTTTCATGCTTTGTAGTCTGCACAAAATCCTCCCCTATCCTTGCACTCCTTACTCTAATCCAATCAATGTATTATACATATGTATGTTACATGACTTGGTTAATAACCTATGGAGTGAATTCAAGTATTTAGGTGCATCTATTCAACCACCTACTTATGTATCATTTTTATTATTGGTCTTTAGTCTTCAAAATATGCACATGCTCTATGCCATATTGCCTTTAAAAGTACATGTTTACATAGCTAGCTAAAAATGGGGGCTAATATTGAAACAAATTGATATTATTTCCCACCCTTTAGAAACCATTCAAAGGATTTATGTACTAATATTAAATAGGGACCATCCTATTTAATCTCACTTCAAGGCCATCAAATGAGAAATTACACCCTAGATAAGTTTTATCATGTTGGCCATATCCATGGTTCATTCCCTCAACAACAATGGTCACCTATGGATATCTATGGTCTTGAGTTTTTAATATATTATCATAGGATGGATCTATTTAAACACCTCTTAAAGTGTGTCTTCTTCATCAAACACCTTGCACTGAAGAATTTGATCCAAACTTTTATCTTAACATACTATTTATGAAGACTAGATGTTTCCACTATACCTAATTATATGTAATACATGCTAATAAGATAATTTTGTAATTGGCATTTCATATTAAAAACATTAGATCAGATATGTTATAGTGGAAGATTCATTGTGGTGGTGATACAAATATCTTCTTAGTGATGAATTCAATAAGGTTTATCTCTTGATGTAAAGGGGTTTTTTAACACATAATTGAATTGTTATCATTTTTGGAATGGTAGCTACATATCAACCATAACCTTTGATGTGTGAGTGGAGATTTCTTAACTTACCTAGTGATTTTGAATCCACCAGTATATATAGAACAATGGTTTCAACACCATATGAAAATCCCAAAGATGAATGTTTGGAATTTTTTCTTTTTCTTAATGGTAGTTCATTTAGCTTCTTTAAGGAATATAATGTTTAAATAGCATAAATACAAATTTTGTAAAGGTATAAGTTCATTAAAAAAAATTATTGCTAAGTCTTCAAGTGAGATTCACTTTGCATGTTACAAATTTGATTCTTTGTTTTTATTGTCTCATTATTTCCTAGTTTTAGATGGTTGGTTTATGTATGTTGAAGTTTAGTGGAATGTCTAATAAATTTTAAAGATTGATCAATTTGGTGAGGGGGAAGAGGTGCCCTAGAGGTCATATTTAACTTAACATAAAATATAATGTTAATAATGAATAATAAGAAAACAATAATGAGGAGATAATCCAATATAAATGAATTTAAAAAAATGTATTTAATTATCTAACCTAATGTATAGAAAATCACAAGTTGACTTGGAACCCTAAGGGCTAATATTTTTATGCGTGAGGACCTAGTATGTAGATATAGGGTTTGAAAGGTTTCTAGACAAAATTTAAAATATTAAATCAATGAAAACCCTAATAGAGGAATAATATAGATTAGTTAAGATGTCCACAAAATTAAGAAAAAAACTAAAATTTAATAAATCCTAATTAATTACACAAAAATGGAGAAGGCAAATCCTATGAGGGAATTAGGGTTGTTAAGTATTATTCAAAGTAAGTCAAGTTCACCAAATATTTTATATTTTTATAGATCAATAGAGTAAATCCTATATGTTTAAAGAGATGAGTAAACGAGGTAAATGCAAGTAAATATTGTAAATAATTAATTTACCCAAAATAGCGAGTGTAAAGGAAAAAAATAAACTTATTTGGAATAAAATACACATCACTAAGTGATGGTAATTATGGAAAAGATCAGATGGATAGTCAAGATTCCCTTCATTATAAAATTATAATTCCACCAATCTTAGGTCAATAGCACGGTTGGTTAGACTTGTTGGGTGAATATTTTTTTACTGACACAATAGCAGCAAAATGGTTATTTTAGAAATAGTGCGATGAGATAAAATCTCTCCTCAATAATAGAGGAGAGATTTTATCTCATCACACTAAAGCTGAAATAACCATTTTATTGCCATTGTGTCAGTAATAAAATATTCACCCAACAAGACTATAGCATTGTGCACCAGTGGCAAAGGGCATTGTGTTATTGTCTTTTAGTGGATAATAACCCGAAAACTTCTAGGATGGCAATGGGAGACCTTATAGGTTGTTGTGTACTCAATAATTTTAGATCATCATTCTATGTCACTTTATGGTTGCTCCTTCACAACTTAAATGAATACCTACACACATGAAATAACAATGGAGTCAAATGCAAAAGGAAGGGGGAAAAGGTGGGTCATGGAAAGTTATGATTGAAAAACATAGAACCCCTATTGTTTTGGTTACTACCTATATTAACCCCAATTATAGGGGTCTTATATTGAATGTAATTCTTCCTTAGGTAACATGTATAATCAATGTACATGATATGGAATAATGACTTTTACTTAGGTCCTTCTCTGATCAAGCATGCAGATCTATGTGTGATGTTGATTAAATATGTAGAGGGTTTAACTATAATATTGACTAATTTTTGTAATTATGATCCAATGTAGTAAGTTATTTTTATAATGCCTTGTGAAACTCTTTATATAGAAGAAGATTTATTATGACTGTGAGACACTTGTTTGTAGGAAGACAAGGTAATAAAATAAATATAATCATAAGAGGATGTCCAAAGGAAGGTAAGGACCCAAAAGAAGTTAAAAAACATGACCACTAGACAATAATTCTAAGGTGGACAATGGTACTAAGCACTCATGTCTAGGACCATGTTATTTACCTATGTGCAAAACACTAGGTTATAACTGAGGCAAGTAGGCCAAGACCCCATGTGGCTAGAAAAGGCTAGACACAAGATGATTGAGGGTGTAAAATAGGGAAAATAAGTCATAATAAGGACCATATTTACATCAAAAGACCAAAGTGACATGTGCAAACAAGACTCTTATTAATCAATAAGAACTTCCTATGAAATAGCTACAAAAAACATAGTATGTTTGTTTTCCTTACCAAATTAGGGTGTGTACACTATTATAATTACCTTATCTTTAAATGCAACAATAGATGTTGAGTTTATAAATCCATGTAACAGAGTATCATTACAAAAACTCACATCTATGTCAAAAGGCATGTTAATTTCATTAGATTATCTCTATTACATTTAGATTTGTTGTAGACATTATCATTATTCACATCATCTATGACATCAATGTTTATGAATGGTATCCAATCAGACTTAAGTTACACATTATGAAAAATGTAAAATTTTATCGTGCATAGTTATTTTAATGTTTTCATAATAGATTTTAGGCCAATACTTCCTTGTTGATATGCATTTTTATATTCTAATCACCTTTATAAAGATTAAAAAATTGTTGTTATTTTGTTTATAGATCTAGGCAATGCATTTTGAATTTTATCAATATTCGATGGACCATTGATAATTGGACCTTTTACTCTAATTTATGGTTTGTTATAACCTAGTTATCTTATCTTTGTAAATGTTATCCTTAATGAAATAATCCTTTATTTAATATCTGATAGCATCATCACAAATTTTAAGTGTTTATTATTTTTAATATGTGTAGGTGTTGTAAATCTAGGAAACATTCTATTCTTCAATGACTGATTGTAATTTGAACATATATTATTTTTAAAAATGACTTTATTATTTTACATTAACTATTGTCATGTGTCTTTCTCAGCTTGATTACAAATTTTCATATTTTGTTTAAATTGTAGTTGTTTGTAAATAGCACAAACATGAACAAGTGTGTCAACGAATTTTTTAATTGAAAGTTTCTATTGTGTTTTTAGTTGGACTATTGACAGTTTTTTGGTCAAGTGCTTATCACGTGAAATTTTTAATGTTTTAAGAAAAGATATATTTTATTTTTGGTGGTGTGCTTGTATAATTAGTAAAATATTGAACATGTTCTTTAGTTTGTTTTTGCATTATCAATGGTCCATTATATATATGCGCTCTATCTTTGTTTCAAAAAAATTATATTGTGTGTGGAATGTAACTAAATATAATAATTATATAATTTGAAAATATGGTGAGTTTCAAATACTATAGTTGAACTACCACTTTTAATAAGTATGAAATCCACTAAAAAACAAACTCATTACCTTTTATTCTACCATCATCATAGATTGAACCCAATTTGAAAATATATTCTTTCCAGTTTGTAATAGTAGACATGTTTTTTGAAAACACTAAATGTTATATTTGTTTCCAAACAAGCATATGCTTCTACATCTCCAGAAACAAAGGCATTTTTAAAAAACTGGGTTGTATAGTGGTGCAAAGATAGTATGCCAAAATAATATTTTGTTAAATGGTAAAAGGCATTTAATAAGTCATTACCACAGCTTGACATTTCTTCTAAATTTTTTTCTAATCTTTATAGTTGCATCTTTGGAGTGTTTGCCTACCAATATGTGGAAGTTAGGGTACACATTCTCAATAAAGATGTTTGTCTTGATAGGTATTCATAATTATTTAACTTCTTGTAGTACAATGGTTCATTGTATCCACACACTAGGTACCTGTCATGAAAAATAATGTAATAAGGAGGTGGTTTTAATTTTTAGTTAAAGTGTAAGTATTTTTGTATTTTTATTACATATCAGACAAGAAAATAGCCACTCAAAAAGCCAATTTATGTAGTTTTCACCCATAGGCTATGTTCACCATTATGTATACATGAAGTAGCTAAAATTTGCATTCAATCAAAGTATGTTGTAGTCTCATCTACATATTACAGTCTATATATCTATTTAGGATCTAATTATAGCTCAAAATATATTAGTACATAGTGGTCATTTATTTCTAAGCAATTTTTGAAGTGCTCTAAAACTCCAACATGAATTTCTATTGATGTATATCAAAAATGTAGTAATATTTAAAATGCATCAAATAAGCAATCACCAACATTGTATTTGAAAAGATAAGTTATGAAAAGTTTCATTTTATCTAAAGTGACATCTATGTCATGGCAAATAGGTCAAATAAATGGATTGTACTCCTCTACATAAATGAATTTATGATCAGCAAATTCACATGTTGTTTCTTTTTTTTACACATTATCTTTTACAACATTTTTTATCATTGATAGGTCCCATGTTCATGGACTTTCCATGTGAATTTTCAATTATTTAAATCAAAGAGCACATTCTCTTTTTTTTCATTGCATTTATAGAATTAGTAAAACACTAAACTTAATCTTTAGTTTTTTCTTGAAATATCAATGGTCAATAGCGTATATGCTTTGTGTTTATTTCAAAAAAATATGTTATATATGGCATGTGATTAATAATAATGATTATATATTTTTAAAATATATTCACTTTTTGATGACCATAGCTAAACTATCACCCCTAATAAATATGAAATCCATTAAACAAAAAATGTGTTACTTTCTATTCCACCATCATTATAGATTGAACCTAATTTTACAATATATGCTTGTTAATTTACAATAATTGGCATGATTTTGATAACACTATTTGTAGTATTTTTTTCCAAACATGCCTATGCCTTTACATCTTTAGAAACAAAGGCATTACAAGAACATTAATCTGCATAGAGATGCATATACTATATGTTAAAAGATTTTTTGATTAAATGATAAAAAGCATTGAATATGTTGTCACTACAACATGACATTTCTTTGACCATTTTTTCAATCCATGTAGTTGCATATTTTGGGAGTTCATTTTCCAATATGAATAAATCATATTACATGTTCCTAATAAAGTCTAATGTCTTGAGGGGTATGCATAATTATTTAATTTCTTATAGTTTAATGATTCATAATGTCCACAGATTGGGTCTTGACCTTTAAAAAGAATGCAATATGGAGGTAAATGAAATTTTTTGTTAAAGTGTAAGTATTTATTTTCATTTTAAGGACCAAAGACAAATGTAAATGCTTATCCATTTAGAAATCCAATGTATGCAAAAATTGTCTCCCCATAGGCCATGTTCACCATTTCATGTGCATAAATATGTTGAAACTGCATTCGATCAAAGTATGTTGTACTGTATTGTACATGATAGAATTATATATGTATATATAATTGCAAAGGGACTAAAATAAAAATAGAATTCTACTTATATATGAATCTTTTGTATCAATAAATTGAAACTTGACACCATGTATTTGTTTACATATGAATCAAAGCATTATATGGAATGAATAGACTATTATTTTAATTCATATTTATTAAATTATTATTGCTTGTTATTTTCTACAAGGTTTTTAATAGGTTAAATAAAATAATAATAATTTATTGCATTCTTATTCAACAAAAAATGTGATATGTTATGGGTAGCATCTCTTTGTTCAAGGTGGTATTAATTGTAGCAAATATTTTTTTGGTAGAGTGCAAGATTTGACACTATCCATTTTTTGTCGAATGTTTAATATACATTGCTAAATGTGGTTATTAGTAGGATCAGAAACCATGATTTATCATCTCATCAAAGTTATTATGAAATTTTGAATCATGTTAAAGTACTTGGCATTTAATGTGGACTCAACATGAATGCAAGTTGGAATCAAGTTCAAGATAGAAGAAATTAGTGTCATTCATTTTAATTTCATTGTTTCTAACCATGCAGAGCGGAAACTATTGGGGATTTACATATCATTGATTCTTTTACTATTTTTTGCATTGTGGACGAATCATCATAAAATATCTTAGGGTTTTTGATAGTGGTCTGGTTTGTATTCACAACATCCTTTTCTTTATATTTTTTTTGTGTTCAACATTTTCTAAATATTATTTGGTTTTATTCACTAAGAGTCAAGAAATTAGTCGATGATGATTGTAAACTATTCTATTTATCATATTTGGAATTTTGAATTGCCTTTTTTTGTGTGATGCATATTTTTGAGAATGGTTTTCAGCAAAAACACTAAATAGGATATATCATGTCACCAAATTTAGTAAAGAACATATTAAGCTAATAAAATAAATGATAAGCTTAAAGAACAATAATATTATGGTGCATCTCATAGATTTTCTTGCATTCAATGATGCCTCAACACAAATTTAAGATGAAAACAATTAGTGGCATTCATTTCACTAACTTCAAAAATATTTAGAAAGAGATGACGCTGATCACATGATACATGTTCCCTGGATAGTGATGTAGTCAATCAAAAAATATTTGTTTAGGATTTAAGATTTGAATATCAATAGAGAATGTTAGAATTTATGTTCAAAAATCTCAAAATATTTTATATTGTAGCCATATTCAATGGTTATTAATGCAGACATTTTGTAACATTATAAGTAGTGACATAGGTATGTGGTTTAAAGAAAAAATTGTCTTGAAAATTGTATCACCGCCAATTTTAACACTATTAAAAGATAACACTCTAGAATATGAAAATGTTCCACACACTTATGGTAATACTACTAGCATTTCAAAAGTTGTAGTCAACAAGAAAATACAGATTGCATTCAAATTACAATGTATACATTTGGCTGTGATCCATAATATTAGAATGAACTCAAATATATTTGTCAATATGTTGTATTGTTATTTAAATATAGATCCTTAAATAAATAACTTTGAAGGGGATTTATGGCTTGATTTATTTCAATTCAAAACAATACTATTATATTCATATTGCATACAAGGACATAGCATCTATCTATGAAGAGGTTATAGTGAGTTAAATGTATAGGTTCATGTATGTTACATCCATGCATCATTTCCCATATCAACAATTATTTGTTTACTTATTCTTTTTCAATCAATTGTAGAGCCTTTTATGTCATTTACAATTACATTTATCTAAAACTAATATGTGTATTTGTTTTAGACTATTTTCAGCAATATTTTCAAAGGTTAGGACTATTGTGAATGAAAATTCCATGCTTTGAGGCTTTGTATGTACCCTAGACAATCAAAATACATAATAAAGTAATAAAGCACAACATAAAATATCTAAAATACCTTACCTTGAAAACAAAACTGATCCACACAAACCACAATAACTGTTTACAGTAAAAGCACTTGGAAAACATACAAAAAACCACCTTGCAAAACAAAGAATCAAAGTTTTAACAACATATCAATCCATAAGGAAACTAATTTACTAGTAACAGTCTACTATAAACCACATGTTATTTCAAGCTGAGGATAAAACTTAGTCTGTGAACATTGCCAATTAATTTCTTTACTCCTAGCAATTAAAACCTAATAATATTAATCAAATTTTAAACATAATATGAATATACATAAAGATAGGTCACAGATTCAAACCCGATTACTATCAAAAACCTTAATATCTTTGTTGATGCTTTGTCCACAATGAAAAAAATAGTAAAAAAATTCATGAATTTTAAATCCCCAATAGTCCCCTCTATGCATGTCCAGAAATAATGAAATTAAAATTAATTGTACTAATTGCCTCCATATTAACCCTGTGTCCATCTCACATTCAATGCCAAGTACTTTAGCAAGTTTCCAATTCTCATACTAACATTAGCAACATGATAAATCATGTTATTTTTATCATGCCGACAACTATATTTAGCAATGTACATTAAATACACCACAAAAATTAGATGGTTCAAAATCTTGTGCTTTGCCAACAAAATATTCACTACAATTAATATTTCCTTGAACAAAAAGAGGCTACCCATAACGTAACATTTTGTGTCCAATTACATTTGAGGCCATTTTTATCTTTGGGCAGAAGCTTATGTTATAAATCTTGACATTTGAGACCATTTATTGTGTTGTTTTTAATTGTCTTTTCAATCTTTTGTTGTCGAGCTTATTGCTATATTTCACTGGTGTGGCCTCGGCTTTGTTTTTAGATTCCCTTCTAGGGTATTGGGTCCCTAGTTCTAAAAAACCCTGCCCTCTAACCTTAATATGTTCTTTTAATATTTATAGGAAGTAGTCAGAATGTTCAGCAAAATTTCGTCTGGAGTTAAACAGCATATATGTCCAGTGAAAGCTAAAATACAGGCCATACTGACGGGTTGTGCATCGAAATTTGAGATTGTCTGTCACTCTTGCATGAATATTGATTGTTTGTGGAAATTGAATTATGAATGTGTACCATATCCTGCACCTCTTAAGAGTGATTATGTTATTTTTAATATACGTTACAGATATGTCCGGTAAAAGTTAGAATCAAGCCATACTTACAGGTTGTGCATTGAGATTGTGTCACTGGCGCCTGCATGGATATTGATTGCTTGTGGAAATTGTATTATGATTTATACCTGGCCTGAACGTATTTTATAAATGATTGTGAGCAGTGAATTTTCTTTATTTTTTCTCTTAAATTATTAATAGAAACTCTATATATTTATAAATAAATTTAATTTAAAATAAAGTTTTATTTACACCCAAATCAACATTCTAATTAACAATAGAAAAAGGATGCGAATAAGGATTGAGGACACTTAAGATTTCAAAAAGGTCACTCAAAAGAGTGTTAATATCATTTGTATGTTTTGGACAGACTTTGAGAGCATACAAATGTTTTGAATAAAAGAATTTAAGAGGATGAAAATTTAGAGAATAAAGAGATAATAGTTAAAAGAATGTTTAGAAAAAGGTTCAGGGTTATCATTAGAAGCAAAAAAAAAAAAAAAAAAAGTGGTAATAATATGTAATATGGATAAATAATTTTAAAAAATATTGAACACATTAAAATTATGTAATTTAATGACTATAAATATATATAAGCATTTTGAAGTGTTTACATTTTTCTCTATTTAATTATGTATATACATATGAAAGTAATGAAAGACAATAAATCAAAAAGTAATATTTATGAAACTTTGGAAAAAATCTTTTATACTCATAAACCTAAAACAAACTTATGTATCTTTCTACACATTAATAAAAAAGTGCAAAATTATATAAAATACTATATATACACCTTATTTTTACTCATTAAACCTTTATTTTTCAAGATTCATCTACACATTAATCTTCTCAAATATACAACCTTAGAGTATTCTAAAATCAGGGTGGGTTTGCTAATGAAAATTTACTAGATATTATGATATCAACCTATCTTTTTCCAAAAGGTTCCCATTCCGTTTTTATCCCAATATGTCTTAGAGACCCTAATTTTAGATAATGTCATCATTAAAACTATTGATGTATTGTTTATAATAATAAAGTATGGGTATGCCATTAGTCATCCTAATGATGTTGGCTACAAATGTCGTTATATATATATATATATATATATATATATATATATATATATATATATATATATATATATATATATATATGTGTGTATGTGTATGTGTATGTGTATGTGTATGTGTATGTGTATGTGTATGTGTATGTGTATGTGTATGTGTATGTGTATGTGTATGTGTATGTGTATGTGTATGTGTATGTATGTGTATATGTATGTATGTGTATATGTATGTATATGTATGTATGTGTATATGTATGTATATGTATATGTATGTATATGTATGTGTGTGTGTGTGTGTATATATATATATATATATATATATATATAAAATATATTAGATAGAAATAGATGTAATAAGAATATAAATATAAAACATCTACTGATGAAAGTGATAGTGAAGAACATCTACAATAGGACATGGAAATGTAAGAGTGGGAAATCTTATCTTGTAGACAACAAACACAACTAGAATCATTTAGATATCTTGCTCAACTTACACATAAATTCACAATAAAGAATAAACATTGAGTAAATTAGCAAACTAATATCATTTGAGTTGTCAAGTACTCAGTAGATAGACTTTAACATAATTCACAAATATGCTCAAAAAGGTCCACAAGGTACACCTCTTCAAATGATTATACAATAAATAATAGGGATAGGCAAATCTTACTTGATAAGCATAATCAAACACACCCTAGATAATATTTTAGGAAAAATCAAGTCTCCCCTATTTATTTCTCCAACTATTGTTGCAACATTTAACATAAACGTATCGACAATACATTCAACACTTCATATCCCTATCTAAGAAATGAAAGCGCTGGAGGGACAAATGTTAACAATTTTCCAAGAATAAATGAGACACATTCAATATTTTCTCATAGATGAAATGAGTTTTATAGGGCCAAAGATGCTCAATAAGATAAATAATAGATTATGTGAAGCATTTCCTCAAAGAAATAACAAAGACTTTGGTGGTTTCTCAATTATACTAGTTGGATACCTAGGACAACTCCCACCTATAAATGACATTCCAATGTATGCAGGCATATATTTTGGGAACACATTATGGTGAACATTTTATATATTTGTTACATTAGAAACATTTTTTTTCCAATAGGGATGCACACAAAAATAGATACTATTTAGGAGTGTGTTAATTAATATCAGAGATACAAACATAATAGAAGAAAATTGGAATATGCTTAGTTCAAGAACAACATCATTCATACCTCTGGAAGAATAGGAAAAATTTAAAATCTCTACACATTTATATGCAATAAATTTATTGACAATAATGCATAATAAGCAAATGTTGAAATCACTAAATATGCCAATTACTTTATGTAGAGCCAAACAAAGTAGACAAACAAATACATATAACCAAAATGACACTCAACTTGAGTTAGTTGTGCTTCTATGTAAGAAACAAAAAGTTATGTTAACATCCAATCTATGGGTGAAATCAATATTAGTTAATGGAGATATTGGAGAAATTTTTGACATCATCTACAACTCAAATTCAAAGCCATCTTTCTTACCCATGCATGTAGTTATTGCATTCAAAAAATACTTTGTCCCCCCATGGGATGTAAATAATGTACACATGTACTAATTTCTCCTATCACATGAGGTAATCATTGATAGATTCCTATAAAAATATATATCTCAAATAAATCCTTGATATAGGTTTCTTATTTCTATCAACTAGGATAATCATCATAATATGCATCTGTAGGCTATTCCTAGAACTATATCTGATCATTGCCTTATCTTCCTTAGTTGGAAAGATCATAGCCAACATGGTCCTTTCCCTTTCTGATTTGAAGCCATGTGGATTAAGCATAAAGACTTCAGACAATTGGTGGCTCAATGGTGGCAAATTCCTATCCAGGGTACTCCTATGTTCAGATTAGTTAAAAAGCTTCTGCACATCAAATAGGAAGTACATGGGTGGAATAGATATAGCTTTGGTCATGCTTTTATCCTTCCCAGATGATCTAATATATATATCTTGGATAAATACTCGATATAAATCCTTGATGATTATGCAATGAAATCAAACTGGGAGTCATTCAATTTATATTTTTTTGTATATCAAGTGAATGAATATTTTAGAAGAGGTTGAAAATTATAGCAATTTTGATGATGAGAATAATCAATCTATCCAACAAAGTACAATTAAAATGAGTGGGAAATGATATATAGGAGACACCATAGTTAATTTATGGAATTAATTTAAATATATATTTTGGGAATAAGAGATCTTGATAGACAAGCAACATGTAATAATAAATATTGAGGTGAAAAATACATATAAATAAAGGGATAAAATTTATAACCCCCATGAAAGATAATGAGTTTTTCATAGATGATGATATAACATCAAATATGAATTATGGAACTTTAGATAGTAAACAAAAAATGATCACTTCATATAATTATGACATATTATCATCAAGGTCAAAATGCTTCTTCATTATGCAGGATAATTCAAAGAATATCAAGAATAGGAAAATCATATCTTATCGACGTCATTCATTGAGAACATTAAAATGTAACATTCCCTTATCGTTACTCACTTCTAATACTCATGGATGTTACTAATATATATATATATATATATATATATATATATATATATATATATATCAGATAAATCTATGTAAAAGATACTGAGAAATATCATTCTCAAAACATCTATATGTTATTATATTTACGACATAAGTGGAATAAAAAACTCTAGAATGATATCTCATAACATATTTTACATAAGATTAGTACCATCATTCTCCATAAATCCTCGATATAGAGACATAATAATGTAAGAGTCTTTGGATTAACAATTTTCATGCCTCCCATCATCTCTATAGGACCCTCTGAGTGCTACCGCTACTGAGTACTTTATGTTCCAATGGAGGCTACTGCCTTTGGTAGTGCCTCTTTGGGACTCAAATTTGATAGAGGAAATTCCTTCCAATGGATAGAAGAAAGTCTTAACTGGGGAAAAGACGTGTTCTACTAAAAACATGTCAAGCCTTCCTATCAAAAAAGATTCTGTAGAGGGTAAGGCCTTGACTATCCCAGATGATCTAGTTGAGGAAATCATGGCGACCATGGATCTTGTGCTGGTAGGTAAGTTTTTCTCCTTCCATCATAATATTGAGATGGTTAGGAAAAGGGTGATTTCTCGGTGGAGAATCAAAGGTAGTGTTTCGATCATTGCTATAGCAAGAGGTTTGTTCCTATTTAAATTTACAAATAGGAAGGATATGATAGCTATTCTTTCTACAGGACCCTAGCTTTATGGTCCACATTCACTAGCCTTGTGCCCTTGGAAACTAGGGTTTAACCCTAACTCAGACCTCAGCAAGTCTGCTCCTATTTGGGTAAGATTGCCTGGGTTCCCATTGGAATTTTGGGATGAAAAAATATTTATGGCTATTGGCAACTCATTTGGCCAATATGTTACTGTAGATCATACTACCTGAACTCAATCCATGTGTGTTTATGTCCAATTTTGTGTCAAAGTGGATATCAATCAAACCCTTCCCATGTCCAAAGAGTTAAACTCTAAATATGGGATTTGGACTCAGCCGATCATATATGAAAATGCTACAACCTTCTATCAAATATGCAATAAAAAGGGACATATAATGACCCCATGTAAGACTAAGCAAATGGGAAAGAAAGATGACCCTCATATTGAAGGTGAGGATCATTCTCACAAAACTAGTAACCCTGGTAGTTAGGGAATGGGGGGTAATGCAGAAAATGCTGATCCAAACGATAATACTGGGAAGTTTATGGAAAAAGATGGTCAAGATGTGGTCTTGAGTAATGAGGAAAAATATTTCCTAGATGATAATAATGAGAAGGCTATGGATAAATATTTTCAGAATGTTGCACTAGATATAGATAACTATTTGGATCAACAGTCCAATATGTTTGAGGAGGGTGAAATACGTGCCCAAATGATAGATGGGGATGATGAAGAAGGAAAATTTTTGAGAGATGATCAGTTTTTTCTACCTTAAAAAATAGTAGATACTGAGGGACAAACATATTTTTATTCAAACCAAGATACTTTTCATGCTCTAGAAGTAGGTGACCAATCAGCTAATTCTTCATTGACGGGTGAAATAGGGAAAAATGGCAGTGGTAATGAGTAGGAGGAATGGATTACCCCTAAGAAAAAGAACCATAGAGGTAAAAAATATACTAATGTTGGCACTGACTCCAAACAAGGGAGACCAGCCCTAAGGGAAACAAGACAACGAGAGATTTCTAGGGAGATTGACAGTGGTAAGCAAAAAACACCGGAGACCCATACCCTCAAATCCTCTAAATGAGAATTATATCCTAGAATCTGAGGGGATTTAATAGCCCCTCCAAATAGTTTGATGTTAAAAACTATATTTTAGATAATAAAATAGATATTTTATTACTCCAAGAGGTCAAGATGAATGAGGAGAGCTTTAAGAAGTTAGCTAACTACAGATGGCCTAAGGCTGATTTTTTCATCAGTCTAGCTATAGGGGCTTCAGGTGGGATTGTAACTATGTGGAACAATGCTAAAATTTAGGGCTCTCTTATTTCTTCTAACAAGCATTTTTTGGTTATTAACTTCTCGTTGCCTTCCTTAAACTGGTCTTTGATCAATATCTATGGCCCAAATAATAGAGCTCTGAGGAAAACTTTGTGGACTAATTTGAGTAGCTTCAGGACCAATACCCCGTGCACTAGATGGATGATAACTGGTGACTTTAACACTCCTTTATATCCTTCTAATAAATATGGTGGGATTCTTGATTACTCTAATAGCATGTTTGACTTTGTGGAATTTATAAATGATTGGAGATTGTTGGATGTGGAATTGCAAAATCAAAATTTCACCTGGTCTCATAGAAGAAGGGGAGACCAAATGATCCAAATTAAATTAGCTAGGTTTCTTGTTTCTATCAACTAGGATAATCATCATAATATGCATTTTCAGGCTATTCTTAGAACTATATCTAATCATTGCCTTATCTTCCTTAGTTGGAAAGATCAGAGCCAACGTGGTCCTTTCACTTTCTGATTTGAAGCCATTTGGATTAAGCATAAAGACTTTAGACAACTGGTGGCTCAATGGTGGCAAATTCCTATCCAAGGTACTCCTATGTTCAGATTAGTTAAAAAACTTCTGCATTACATAAGAGTAGTACCATCATTCTCCATAAATCCTTGATATAGAGACATAATAATGTAAGAGTCTTTGGACTAACAATTTTCATTCCTCCCATCATCTTTGTAGGGCCCTTTGAGTGCTACTGCTACTAAGTGCTTTCTGAGTACTTTATGTTCCAATGGAGGCTATTGCCTTTTGCAGTGCCTCTTTAGGACTCAAATTTGATAGAGGACATTCCTTCCAATGGATAGAAGAAAGTGTTAACTGGGGAAAATACGTGTTCTAAAAACATGTCAAGCCTTCCTATCAAAAAAGATTCCATAGAGGGTACGGCCTTGACTATCTCAGATGATCTAGTTGAGGAAATCGTGGTGACCATGGATCTTGTGCTAGTAGGTAAGTTTTTATCCTTCCATCCTAATATTGAGATGGTTAGGAAAAGGCTGATTTCTTGGTGGAGAATCAAAGGTAGTGTTTCAATCATTGCTATGGCAAGAGGTTTGTTCCTATTTAAATTTACGAATAGGGAGGATATGATAGCTATACTTGTTGGAGGACCCTAGCTTTATGGTCCACATTCACTTGCCTTGTGCCCTTGGAAACTAGGGTTTGACCCTAACTCAGACCTCATCAAGTTTGCTTCTATTTGGGTAAGATTGCCAGAGTAAGATTGGCTATTTGAATTTGGTAGGGGTCTTAATTGACTTTTAGGGACTGTTTGTTTAAGCTAATGGTGATAAGATTTAGGTCTGAATTTCTTGAAATTCTGTAAAAAATACTTCTTTATTTCCATTATTTATTAGGATGCCCCATGCCCACCCTCGTCATTGTGAAAGTGGACCCTATGTAGAGAACAAGTTTTTTTTATAATATTCATAGGAGCTTGATCTTATTCCAAGAACTTACATGATTTTTTCCATCAAAGTTCACAATATTCACATTAGTAATTGCTTGTAATGGTGTAAATTATGTTGGGAGGAATGTAATATATATTTTTCCTATTTTGAATTTTAATAAATCCCCTGCCATATAGATGACATAACCATGAAGATATTTAGTTTAAATATGCCACCACATTAAAATAAGCATAGAATTTTTTTAATTTAATATAATAGAGTAGCCTTTTGATATTTCATCTACACATGTTATACTATTGATACAATCCAAGACCATCATCAAAGTGCATGCTCCATTTAAGGTGGAGTGGACTCGAGGGTTATTGAAGACCATAAAACCAATCACCAATTGTTTTCCTTTTTTACCTATAGAAAAAGCTAAAGCATATGCAACATCAAAAGAGGGGCAATTGAGGTGCATAATATTAGATTATCATATGATATTTACTATTATAAATTATTTATATGTTTTATATAAATTTTATATATTATCATATATTTATTATATATATTAGATAAATATAAATATATAATTATAACTGATAATTATATAAAATATTATAGTAATATTTAATATTATATATTAATTTATATATATATATATATATATATATATATATATATATATATATATATATATATAGTATAACATATTTATTGTATATATTAGATAAGAATAGATGTAATAAGAATATAAATATAAAACATTATAATATATTTATATTACTTAATATCTTTAATATTTATCTTAATTAATTAAAAATTATATTTAGCCAACCAAATTGACAAAGGTGTTAAAATTTCTAATAAAATAAACTTTGATTAATAACATAAATGTAAATCCAATGATTATACACCTATAATATATTTATATAATATGTTATTATATTTTTAGATCTATCCACAATCCCCTAAAATTTTGTCTATGTATTTGACCACATGAAGTGGACATTGATTTGAATAAGGTAGATATTATTAGGCATGGGAACAAATAAAAAATTCTTACAATCCATGGCATACTTAGCGAATACCTATATAAGAAAACAATAATGTCGATACAATTACTAATGGAAGTAATAATGAAGAACGTCTACAATAGGACATGGAAATGTAAGAGTGGGAAATATTATCCTGTAGACAACAAACACAACTAGAATCATTTAGATATCTTGCTCAACTTGTACATAACTTCACAACATTTCATAAACATTGAATAAATTAGCAAACTAATATCATATGAGTTGTCAAGTACTCAGTAGATAGACTTTAACATAATTCACCAATATGCTCAAAAAGGTCCACAAGGTACACCTCTTCAAATTATTATACAATAAATAATAGGGATAGGCAAATCTTACTTGATAAGCATAATCAAACACACCCTAGATAATATTTTATGAACAATCAAGTCTCCCCTACTTATTTCTCCAACTATTGTTGCAACATTTAACACAAATGTATTGACAATACATTCAACATTTCATATCCCTATCTAAGAAATGAAAGCACTGGAGGGACAAATGTTAACAATTTTCCAAGAATAAATGAGACACATTCAATATTTTCTCATAGATGAAATGAGTTTTATAGGGCCAAAGACGCTCAATAAGATAAATAATTGATTATGTGAAGCATTTCCTCAAAAAAATAACAAAGACTTTGGTGGTTTCTCAATTATACTGGTTGGATACCTAGGAAAACTTCCACCTATAAATGACATTCCAATGTATGCAGGCATATCTTTTGGGAACACATTATGGTGAACATTTGATATAGTTGTTACATTAGAAATAGATTTTTCCAATAGGGATGCACACAAAAACATATACTATTTAGGAGTATGTTAATTAATATCAAAGATACAAACATAATAGAAGAAGATTGGAATATGCTTAGGTCAAGAACAACATCATTCATACCTCTGGAAGAATAGGAAAAATTTAAAATCTCTACACATTTGTATGCAATAAATGTATTGACAATAATGCATAATAAAAAAATGTTGAAATCACTAAATATGCCAATTACTTTATGTAAAGCCGAACAAAGTAGACAAACAAATACATATAACCAAAACGACACTCAACTTGAGTTAGTTGTCCTTCTATGTAAGAAACAAAAAGCTATGTTAACATCCAATCTATGGGTGAAATCAATATTAGTTAATGGAGATATTGGAGAAATTTTTGACATCATCTACAACTCAGATTCAGAGCCACCTTTCTTACCCATACATGCAGTTATTGCATTCAAAAATTACTTTGTCTCCCCATGGGATGAAAATAATCGTACACATGTACTGATTTCTCCTATCACATGAGGTAATCATCGATAGATGCCTATAAAAATGGCATAGGCTCTAACCATACACAAAGCACAAGGAATGACACTCAATAAAGCAAAAATTAACATTGGATACATTGATCATCAAGGCTTAACATTTACTATCGTATGATACCAAGTTGGTGATAAGGAAAGATGTGGTGAGTGGAGTTAAGATAGTGATGCAAAGTTAGGAGTTTTGAAATTTATTCATTGAGTGGAAGGAGTCAACAACCAACACGATCATGATAAGAGGTTGTGATTTTATAAAAATCACTACTCTCGTTAAAAATATGCTTGAAAATCCAAGTCATATTAGTTTTTAATGCACATGTAAAATGCATAGGATGAATTCCTCGAATTGAATAGAAAACCTGTGAGAGGTATTTTATAACTTCCTATAAATCAATTGAATCAAAAAATATTTTCAAGAGATCAACGAAGGTGTCTTTTTATTTTTACATTTTAAGCACATTAATTGATGATGTCAATAACATTCATTAACAATCGCATTCTATTTATAATTTATGGAGTTAAATTTTTCTACCCAATCATACTCCCCAAACCTAACTGCTATGACATTGTAACAAGAAGCCCAATTAACACTTCTAACATAATCTTAATTATTAATACTTTAAAAAATGGAATAAAATATTAATATGATGTATTAATTCATATTTTAATTATAATAATCACAATGTAATGGCAATCACTTAATACACAATTATCATATTATTAAGAACTCAAGTTTCTAACCTTGTAACCCTTTTCAATGTTGACAAATCATTTGGAACATATAATGCATTGGCTTTGTCTAAAATATCTAATATAAATTATAAATACCTATATACATTTTACTTAACATAAAATACATGTATAATAATAAATTAAACCTAATTAAAATTTTTTTAACACCTTCAACTACATGCATTAAAGTTGTAAATAAAAATATTATGCTTAAGGCCACATGAGTGGTGTCAATGTTGGTCACATTTTCAGGTAATAAAATAAAATACATTAAATATTTTTTTCGTTTTGGTAAAATCCATCTACATTAACTAAAATTAATCTCTAACTCAAATAAAAAAGCTAACCTATCACATTGGTTGTTAACTAGTTTAAAACCAAATTCCAAATATTTATTCATTTAATTAATAAAGTGAATAGATGTTTTATAATAATTCAAATAAAAAAGTACACCATTTTATTTTCTAACTATATCATTATATTTAATGGTGTCATTATATTTAATGGTGTCCTCTGAAATTATCACATCTAAAATTATCATTAAATGTTGATGCAGATTGTAAACATTAAAAATCTTGATGAATTAGTAGCAAGAGAACATAAAATAAATTATTAAAATAATTGTTGAAAGAGACATTATAACATTATAAACTATCACATGTTGTAACTTGTTTTATCAGAGTGTAAGAGAGTATATTTCAATTTGAATGTTTCACATGATGTATTCAATAGATCATCATTACCATGACAAACAAAAGAAAATATTTCATTCATGGATACAAGAAAGTACCTTTTTCTATGGAAAGTTTTCAATTAATGATGTAACTAAATCTGAGACATAATCTAAGGTAAAAAAAAAGATGAAAAATAGGAGGTGTGGACTATGATAGATATTGTGAGAGTATTCCCAAGTTTTGTTTGTTTCACAACATATAAATCACATCAATGCATTCATTTTTGTTGGTCAGAGTTATTAATTTAAAATTCATTGATGATTATACAGTGAAATCAAACTGGGAGTCATTCAATTATAATTTTTTTGTATATCAAGTGAATGAATATTTTAGAAGAGGTTAAAAATTTTAGCAATTTTGATGATGAGAATAATCAATTTATCCAACAAAGTACAATTAAAATGAGTGGGAAATCATATATAGGAGACACCATAGTTAATTTATGGAATTAATTTAAATATATAATTTGGGAATAAGAGATCTTGATAGACAAGCAACATGTAATAATAAATATTGAGGTGAAAAATACATATAAATAAAGGGATAAAATTTATAACCCCCATGAAAGATAATGAGTTTGTCATAGATGATGATATAACATCAAATATGAATTATGGAACTTTAGATAGTAAACAAAAAGTGATCACGTCATATAATTATGACATATTATTATCAAGGTCAAAATGCTTCTTCATTATGCAGGATAATTCAAAGAATATCAAGAATAGGAAAATCATATCTTATTGGTGTCATTCATTGAGAACTTTAAAATGTAAAATTCCCTTATCATTACTCACTTCTAATACTCATGGATGTTACTAATATATATATCTCAGATAAATATATGTAAAAGATATTGAGAACTATCATTCTCAAAACATCTATATGTTATTATATTTATGACATAAGTGGAATAAAAAACTCTAGAATGATATCTCATAATACATTTTACATAAGAGTAGTACCATCATTCTCCATAAATCCTCGATATAGAGACATAATAATGTAAGAGTCTTTGGATTAACAATTTTCATGCCTCCCATCATCTCTGTAGGGCCCTCTGAGTGCTACTGCTACTGAGTGCTTTCTGAGTACTTTATGTTCCAATGGAGGCTACTACCTTTGGCAGTGCCTCTTTGGGACTCAAATTTGATAGAGGACATTCCTTCCAATGGATAGAAGAATGTGTTAACTGGGGAAAAGATGTGTTCTACTAAAAACATGTCAAGCCTTCCTATCAAAAAAGATTTCGTAGAGGGTACAGCCTTGACTATCCCAGATGATTTGGTTGAGTAAATCATGGTGACCATGGATCTTGTGCTGGTAGGTAAGTTTTTCTCCTTCCATCATAATATTAAGATGGTTAGGAAAAGGGTGATTTCTTGGTGGAGAATCAAAGGTAGTGTTTCGATCATTGCTATGGCAAGAAGTTTGTTCCTACTTAAATATATGAATAGGGAGGATATAATAGCTATTCTTGCTAGAGGACCCTAGCTTTATGGTCCACATTCACTTGCCTTGTGCCCTTGGAAACTAGGGTCTGACCCTAACTCAGACCTTAGCAAGTCTGCTCCTATTTGGGTAAGATTTCCAGGGTTCCCATTCAAATTCTGGGATGAAAAAATATTTATGGCTATTGGCAACACATTTGGCCAATATGTTACTATAGATCATACTACCTGAACTCAATCTAGGTGTGTTTATGCCTAGTTTTGTGTCATTGTGGATATCAATCAAACCCTTCCCATGTCCATAGAGTTAAACTCTAAATATGGGATTTGGACTCAGTCGATCATATATGAAAATGCTACCACCTTCTGTCAAATATGCAGGAAAAAGGGACATATAATGACCCAATGTAAGACTAAGCAAATGGGAAAGAAAGATGATCCTCATATTGAAGGTGAGGATCATTCTCACAAAACTAGTAACCCTGGCAGTCAGGGAATGGGGGGTAATGTAGAAAATGTTGATCCAAACGATAATACTGAGAAGTTTATGGAAAAAGATGGTCAGGATGTGGTCTCGGGTAATGAGGAAAAAGCTTTCCTAGATGAGAATAATGAGAAGGCTATGGATAAAGATTGTCAAAATGTTACACTAGATATAGATAACTATTTGGATCAACAGTCCAATATGTTTGAGGAGGGTGAAATGCATGCCAATCGATAGATGGGGATGATGAAGAAGGAAAAGTTTTGAGAGATGATCAATTTGTTCTACCTTAAAAAATAGTAGATACTAAGGGACAAACATCTTTTTATTCAAACCAAGATACTTTTCATGCTCTATAAGCAGGTGACCAATCAGCCAATTCTTCATTGACATGTGAAATAAGGAAAAATGGCAATGGTAATGAGTAGGAGGAATGGATTACCCCTAAGAAAAAGAACTGTAGAGGTAAAAAATCTACTGATGTTGGCACTAACTCCAAACAAGGGACACCAACCCTAAGGGAAATAAGACAACGAGAGATTTCCAGGGAGATTGCCAGTGGTAAGCAGAAAACATTGGAGGCCCATTCCCTCAAATCCTCTAAATGAGAATTATATCCTAGAATCTGAGGGGCTTTAACAGCCCCTCCAAATAGTTTGACGTTAAAATTTTTATTTTAGATAATAAACTAGATATTTTATTACTCCAAGAGGTCAAGATGAATGAGGAGAGCTTTAAGAAGATAGCTAACTACATATGGCCTAAGGCTGATTTTTGCATCAATCTAGCTATAGGGGCTTCAGGTGGGATTGTAACTATGTGGAATAGTGCTAAAATTTAGGGCTCTCTTATTTATTCTAACAAGCATTTTCTAGTTATTAACTTCTCATTGCCTTCCTTAAACTGGTCTTTGATCAATATCTATGGCCCAAATAATAGAGCTCCTAGGAAAACTTTGTGGACTAATTTGTGTTAGGGTGTGGAGCTAAAAGCTTCACCAAGGAGCACACTTTAATAGGTTCGGGTCTACACAGACACCGGCATCGATCAGAAGAGACCGACGTCGGCCAGGTGCAGTTGCAGAGGTGCCAGCATCGACAGAGGGTCGGCCGACGGCGGTCACAGGCAAGCAGCAAGAATTGACGTCAGTTATCTGTGCGTCCAGAATGTTATTTCCAAGGATAGAAGCAAGTGTTTGCATGATGAGTTTAAGTTGTAGTCTTATTTTTAGAGCCTTTATTCAAGAGGCTTAACTGTTTGTTGTAAGTGTATGCTCAAGTCTCCTAATTCTATATGTAGAATTAGATCTTCTTAGCTTATGGTGAACTATTGTAGTAGTTTATTTTTGTATGTGTATGTTGAAGAACAGTACAGAATTGAATCAATCCAAGTTTGTTGGAGTTGATTGTTCTTGAGAGAGAGAGCTCTTGAGGAATAGAGATCTAGTGAGATATCTATACATCTAGGAGAGGTGTGGAAGAAAGAAGTTTCTTCAATTGTATTCCTTTTGTAAAGAGTTTGTTAATACAATTTTTCAGGGTGGTTTCTTGTATCTCTTGTTCTTGTTGTTTATCATTCTAGTTACTTATCTATCTGATTTATTTCCGCATTTATTGCTTTCACAAGTGTAATCTATTGTTGGTTGATCCCCAACAAGTGGTATCAGAGCCTTGGTTGCAGGTTCAAGAGCTGATACCAATAAGTGGTATCAGAACTTAGGTTCACTAATAGGTGGTTTAGATCTGTGTAGTGTGTATTGATTACAGGTTCTCACAGGGGTTTCTGCAGGGATTTCTATTTGAGTGGGAGAAGCAATGGTAGATGAAAGTAAACTGAGAATGGAAAAGTTCAATGGCAAAAATTACCAACATTGGAGAATGCAGATAGAGGATTATCTGTATCAGAAAGATCTCTACTTACCGTTAGGTGGGGTTGCAAAGAAGCCCAAAGACATGGAGGATGAAGAATGGGAAGTTCTTGACAGAAAGGCTCTGGGGTCTATAAGACTGAGTCTAGCATCCACTGTGATATCTAATTTATCACAGGCAAAGTCTACGAAAGAGTTGATGACTACTTTAGCAAATTTGTATGAAAAACCTTCAGCTTCTAATATGGTATATCTTATGAAGCAGTTATTTAATTTGCATATGAATGAAGGTGGATCTGTTTCTACTCATCTAAATGATTTTAATGGAATTGTGAATCAATTAAGTTCAGTCAATATAGTGTTTGATGATGAAATAAAAGCTCTTTTAATATTATGTTCTTTGCCTGAAAGCTAGCATGGCTTAGTAATGGCAGTAAGTAATACTGCATCTACATCAAATATTCTAAAAGTAGAGGATGTTGTTAGTGTTATCTTGAATGAGGAAATACGCAGGAAAAGCATAGAAGAGACATCTGGGAACGCTTTAAGTTTTGAGAGCAGGGGGAGGCAGAAAGATAAGAGCAAGAGGAGATCAAGATCAAAGTCTAAGGTGAGAGGAAGATCCAAATCCAGGAACGGCAGGAAGCCACAATGCTGGAATTGTGGAAAGATTGGGCACATAAGCAGAGATTGTTGGTCAAAGCCTAAGGAGGACAATCAGCACGAAGGAAAGGAAGAAGCCAAGGTTGTAGGTATTGCACAAGATGCTTTAATTTTCTCTCTGCATAATAATGTAGAATCTTGGGTGTTAGATTCTAGTGCATCTTTTCATGCTACCCCTAACAGGGAATATTTTAGTGAATATATCCATGGAGATTTTGAAATAGTGTATCTAGGGGATGATGAGCCCTGTAAAATAATTGGCAAAGGTAAAGTGCAGCTGAAGATGCAGAATAGAAACACATGGGTGTTGAGAGATGTGATGCATGTTCCTAGCTTGAAGAGAAATTTGATTTCTGCAGGAAAGTTAGGGGATGAGGGTTGTACAGTAATTCTCACAGCAGAATCTTGGAAGGTGACCAAAGGTGCACTTGTTATGGCCAGAGGTAAGAGAGAAGGTACTCTCTATTTGTGTAATTATGTTACTAACAAATCTCCTTCTATATTATCTACTTCAGATGTGGATGCTAAACTATGGCACTCAAGGCTTGGCCACATGAGTGAGAAGGGAATGTCAATTCTTAAGTCCAAAGGTATGCTTTCAAATTTAAAAGGCATAGATCTAGAGTTTTGTGAGCACTGTGTATTTGGAAAACAGAAAAGGGTTAGTTTTCTCAAGACTGGGTCTACTAAGAAGAGGCATAAGTTGCAGCTTGTTCACACAGACGTGTGGGGACTGGCTCAGGTTGCTTCCATTGGAGGATCACAGTACTATGTATCTTTCATAGATGATGCTACAAGGAAGGTATGGATCTATTGTATTAGAAGAAAATCTGATGTATTTGAGACTTTTAAGATTTGGAAAGCTATGGTTGAGAATGAAATAGGTAAAAGACTGAAGTACCTGAGATCTGACAATGGCAGTGAGTTCTGCAGTCATAAGTTTAGAGATTATTGTTATATGCATGGAATCTGCAAGCAAAGGACGGTTCCAAGGACACCTCAGCAGAATGGAATTGCTGAAAGGATGAACAAGACAATAATGGAGCGTGCAAGATGTATGAGATTGCATGCCGATTTGCCCTTACAGTTTTGGGCACAAGCTGTTGACACTGCAGTATACCTGATTAACAGAGGACCCTCTACAGCTCTAGATGGTGGGATTCCAGAAGAGGCATGGACAGGTAAAAAGGTAGATCTCTCATATCTCAAATTTTATGGTTGTGAAGCCTTTGTGCACATAGATAAAGAAAATAGAAAGAAGCTTGATGCTAAGTCTATGAGGTGCACATTTATTGGCTATGGCTCAGATGATTTTAGTTACAGATTGTGGAATCTAGAAACTAACAAGGTAATTAAGAGCCGTGATGTTGTTTTCAATGAAAGAGTGATGTATTGTGATCAGCTAAGGAAGCTGAATCAATCTGAGCAGAGCAATGGTGAATTGGATGAGGTGAAGGTCCAATATGAGCTTGCAAAAAAAAGAAATAATCATTTGCAGGAAAACACAGAGACCGACGTCGGCAGATTAGGAACCGACGTCGGCAGAATAGAAACTGAGGTCGGCCATATAGAGACCGACATTGGTAGAACAGGCACCGATGTTGGTTAGACAGAACCGGCGTCGGTTAGTAACAGGTCTGGAGGTAACCGAGGTCGGTCACTGTCAGATAATTTGGGTGGACAGCGTGTTGTGAACGAGTCTCAGACACCCATCAAGAGGTCAAAAAGGGTGAGTAAGCCTCCAATTAGATATTCTCCTTCTTTATTTTATCTATTACTAACTGATGGTGGAGAACCAGAGAGTTTTGAAGAAGCAATATAGGTGGAGTCCAAGAGTCAGTGGGAGCGTGGCATGGTTGAGGAGTTGGAGTCCTTAAGAGAGAACCAAACATGGGACTTGGTTGAATTGTCAGCTGGTAAGAGAACACTCAAGAACAGATGGACCTACAGGTTGAAAGAAGGTGAGAATGGACAGATGAGATATAAGGCCAGATTGGTAGTGAAAGGATTTGCACAAAAGCCAGGTATTGACTTTGGTGAGATTTTTTCTCCTATTGTTAAAATGACTTCTATAAGGGTTGTATTGTCTTTGGTTGCTTTTGAGGATTTGCATCTTGAGCAGCTAGATGTTAAGACAGCGTTTCTTCATGGGGATTTGGATGAGGAAATCTATATGGAACAACCGGAAGGATTTGAGGTCAAGGGTAAGGAGAAGTTTGTGTGCAGATTGAAGAAAAGCTTGTATGGCCTCAAGCAAGCTCCTAGGCAATGGTACTTAAAATTTGATAGGGTTATGACTGAGCATGGCTACAGTAGGTGTCAATCTGACCATTGCTTGTATTTCAAGAGATTTGATAATGGTAGATATATTATTCTATTGTTGTATGTAGATGATATGCTGGTTGCAGGATCACACATGCAGGATATCTCTGAGCTTAAAGTGAAATTAGCTCAAATGTTTGCTATGAAGGATTTGGGAGTAGCAAATAAAATCCTTGGCATGAGCATTAAGAGAGACAGGAAAAATCATAGGTTGATATTGTCTCAAGAAGATTATGTGGACAAAGTGTTGAAACGGTTCAATATGCAAGATGCTAAACCGGTAAGCACACCTTTGGCTGGACATTTTAAGTTGAGTAAAGAACAATGTCTTAATTCACATGATGAGGTAGAGTACATGAGTAAGGTTCCATATTCTTTTGCAGTAGGGAGTTTGATGTATGCAATGGTGTGTACTAGACCGGATATTGCCCAAGCAGTGGGAGTTGTAAGTAAGTATATGGCCAATCCAGGTAAGGAACATTGGAAAGCAGTTCAGTGGATCCTTAGATATCTAAGAGGAACCAACAGTAGGCACTTGTTCTATGGAGGTTTAGATACTTCTCTACATGGTTATGTAGATTCAGATATGGCAAGTGATTTAGATGGTAGGAGGAGCACTACAGGTTATGTTTTCACTATAGGTGGAACAGCGGTTAGCTGGATATCTAAGTTGCAGAAGGTTGTTGCCTTGTCAACTACAGAAGCAGAGTATATTGCAGCCACAGAGGCTAGCAAAGAGATGATATGGATGACACAGTTCATGGATGAGCTTGGTAGGGAGCATGAGAGTTGCAGATTGTATAGTGACAGTCACAGTGCAATCCATTTGGCTAAGAATTCAGCCTTTCATTCAAGAACAAAGCACATACAGCTAAGGTACCATTTCATACGACAGGTATTGGAAGATGGTGAGTTGAAGTTCGAGAAGATCCATACAGATAGGAATCCTGCTGATATGTTAACCAAGCTGATTACAAAGGAGAAGTTGAATCTTCATTCAACTTCTGTCGGTCTTCATGATTGAGCTGAAGATGGAGGAGCTAGAAGATATTGCTGTACAGGTACTGGTGCCGCTGTTTATCTCCAAGTGGGAGATTGTTAGGGTGTGGAGCTAAAAGCTTCACCAAAGAGCACACTTTAACAGGTTTGGGTCTACACAGACACCAGAATCGGTCAGAAGAGACCGATGTCGGCCAGGTGTAGTTGCAGAGGCGCCGGCATCGGCAGAGGGTCGGCCGACGGCGGTCACAGGCAAGCAGTAAGAACCGGCATCGGTTACCTGTGCATCCAGAATGCTATATCCGAGGATAGAAGCGAGTGTTTGCATGATGATTTTATGTTGTAGTCTTAAGTTCACATCTCTATTATTAGTAATATTATTTTTAGAGCCCTTGTTCAAGAGGTTTAACTGTTTGTTGTAAGTGCATGCTCAAGTCTTCTAATTCTATATGTAGAATTAGATCTTCTTAGCTTATGGTGAACTATTGTAGTAGTTTATTTTTGTATGTGTATGTTGAAGAACAGTACAGAATTGAATCAATCCAGGTTTGTTGGAGTTGATTGTTCTTGAGAGAGAGAGCTCTTGAGGAATAGAGATCTAGTGAGAGATCTATACATCTAGGAGAGGTGTGGAAGAAAGAAGTTTCTTCAATTGTATTCCTTTTGTAAAGAGTTTGTTAATACAAGTTTTCACGGTGGTTTCTTGTATCTCTTGTTCTTGTTGTTTATCATTCTAGTTACTTGTCTATCTGATTTATTTCCACGTTTATTGCTTTCACAAGTGTAATCTATTGTTGGTTGATCCCCAACAATTTGAGTAGCTTCAGGACCAATACCCCATGCACTAGATGGATGATGACTAGTGACTTTAACACTCCTTTATATCCTTCTAATAAATATGGTGGGATTCTTGATTACTCTAATAGCATGTTTGACTTTGTGAAATTTATAAATTATTGGAGATTGTTGGATGTGGAATTGCAAAATCAAAATTTCACCTAGTCTCACAGAAGAAGGGGAGACCAAATGATCCAAGTTAATTTAGACATGTTTTTTATTTCTATCAACTGGGATAATCAACATAATATGCATCTACGGGCTATTCCTAGAACTATATCTGATCATTGCCTTATCTTCCTCAGTTGGAAAGATCAGAGCCAATGTGGTCCTTTCACTTTCTAATTTGAAGCCATGTGGATTAAGCATAAAGACTTCAGACAACTGGTGGCTCAATGGTGGCAAATTCCTATCCAGGGTACTCCTATGTTCAGATTAGTTAAAAAACTTTTGCACATCAAACAAGAAGCACATGGGTGGAATAGATATAGCTTTGGTCATGTTTTTTGTTAGAAGAAAAACATAGCCAAAAAACTTGCAGATATCTAGCAGCAGATTGCTCAAGGAGATGATTCAGAAGACACTTATAAAGAAGTGCACATTCCAATTTCTGACTAGAAGAATCTTATGGGTAGAGAAGAGGTATTCTGGAAACAAAAATCTAGAATTCAGTGGCTTAAAGAGGGAGATAGGAACGCAGCCTTTTTTCATCTTTTAGCCATGAAACACAAGAAGGCTAACTCCATAACAAAATTATGTTTGGAAAATGGAAATATTATAACTGAGGATAACGAGACTGGGGAATAAGCTGTGATAGTCTTCCAGAATTTGTTGAGCAAACAAATTAATGATGATGAGAATGTCAGAACTATGAATCAATTCATTGACAAAATCCCTTGTCTGATAATTGAGGAAGACAACCTAGAAATGTTAAGGCGTATATCTGAGGAGGAGGTCCATGATGTTTTATTCTCTATGCATTCCTTGAAAGCTCCAGGACTTGATGGCTTCCCTCCTATTTTCTTCTAGGAATATTAGGATATAGTGGGTACGGATTGTACTACTATTGTTTGAGATTTCTTTAGAATTGGTAAACTTTTAAAATAGATTAATAATAACTTTATTGTCCTAGTTCCTAAAATGTTGAAGCCCACACACCTTTCAGAATTTAGACCTATTAGCCTGTGTAATACTTTTTATAATATTTTCACTAAATTTTTTGTTATGAGAATCCAACCTTTCTTAGACAAAGTTATTTCCCCTACTCAAAAGGGCTTTGTCCTAGGTCGGCAAATTATTGATGTTTTGATCTCCACTCATGAAACTATCCATTCCATGGATAAGAGTAGAATCCCTAGTATGGATCTTAAGCTAGATATTTCTAAAGCCTATGATAGGGTCTCATGGACTTTTCTATTTCAAGTCATCAGGAAGTTTGGGTTTAATGATAAAATGTCTCACCTCGTTTGGAATGTTATTTTTTTTGCTAAATTTTTAGTCCTGGTTAATGGGGTCCCTAGAGGTTTCTTCTCTTCTTTTAGAGGAATCCGCCAGGGAGATCCTCTTTCCCCTTACTTGTTCATCATAATGGCGGAGGCCCTTGCGAGATACATTCAAGCTAATATATCCTCTAAACATCTAGTGGGCATCAAACCTGCTTCTTCCCTTCCCCCTATGGTTGTGCAATAGTTTGTTGATGATACCATTCTTTTTGGCATCTCTTAGGTGATTGAAGCTCGGAGATTGAAGAATATTTTAAATAACTATGCCACAGATTCTAGGCAAAGCATAAATCTTTGAAAGAGCAATGTGTACTTCTTTAATACTCCTAATGACCTCTAGTAAAAAATCATTGACATCCTAGATTGTGCTAAAGCTGATCTTCCTACTACCTATTTGGGCCTCCCCCTTATGGTCACTGAGGTGTCTCCAGGTTTCTAGAATGAAATATTGGAAAGAACTCAGAGGAAATTGATTGGCTGGAAAGGGAAACTACTCAGCAGTGCAAGCAAATTGTAGCTTCTTTAGACCTCTCTATAAGGGATTCCTACTTATTTCCAGTCTCTCTTTAAAATACCTACATATTTTACTATCATTGGAATAGATTCAAAGAAAAAATTTAGGGATGGGACTAGAAGATAAACAGAGAATGTCATTGGTCAATTGGGAAAAAGTGTGTCTTCCTAAATCAAATGGTGGCCTCAATATTAGATCCATCAGAATCATGAACAAAGCCCTTCTCTCCAAAATCAACAAGAATCTAATTCATAAACAAAATGATTGAGGAGAAATCATGCATGCCAAATATCTGCATACTACTGATGGTTCCAACTTTATCCAACAGGTAGGGTTACCGCAAGGATTTGTGATATGGAATAAAATGCTGAAATCTAGAAGTCTTCTTAAGCAAGGGATTAGATGGAAATTGGGAAATGACAGGTATATTAAATTTTGGAAAGACATTTGGATAAAAGATAAGGCTCTTATTACATAGGGGGACTATGTAGAAATTGTTGGCATTGCTACGCAGTTTTTTAGAGATAAAGTCAATTATTACATGGCTAATAATAATGGCAATAGGAGCTGGAAAATTTTATTGGATTATTGTGCTCATCAGCTTGATCTCTCCCCTAGAGTTAGGGATGTTCAATAGTTGATTAAGGGGGTCAAAATCCCTCTCTACCCATGAAGATCATCATGAAATTATGATCATCATTTTCAATTTATTATCATCATTATGATCATCATTTTTGATTTATTTTCAATTTATTATCATCATCATGAAATTATGATGATCATCATGAAATTATAGGTCCTTTTGTACTTTTTTATCATCATTTTCAATTTATTGTGCCTCTTTGATAAGGCAAGCAGACTTCTTCATCATTATGGAGATCATCATGAAATTATGTTTAAGCATGGGATGAGTAAGTGTCATCTTTCCATGATGTTCCTAATTATGTGTTGTTTCATCACCATTATCAATATCCATAATCAAGGGATTGAAGTTACTACAAATACGATGGTGAAAATTTGGGATTTTTCTAGTATATTATGTAAGTCCAACATAGGTGGTGATAGAATACGAACAGAACCCATTTCTTGTTACGATTTCAAAGACAACCTACTGGTCTGGTACTATTGCAAAGAGGGTGGGATTAGCCCCTATCTGGAGAGGCTCAATGGGTTTGATGAAAACCTTTTTAAATAATTTTCTAAGTCATGGCTAAACTGGTGAGTCTCTATTAGGGGAATTAGCTTTGAGATTTCAGAGAATGTGATTGATATGGTTGTTGGAATGTCTACTCAGGAGATTAAACTACAATGGAAAACTAAAATTATGGAGCTTTCCAGTCAGAAGCTCTTTCTTGGAGAAGGTGAAGAACTAGCACCTTACCAGGAGGATATGATCGAGCTAAGTTGCCCGAGCCTTGGGACAGCATGTGTTTTATCCTCATGAAGTATTTCACTCTAGAGGGGTGCTTCACCAGATTTTACAACTATCATCTTCCACTTTTGATCAACTTTTGAACCATTTTAGGTGAAATTCTCACATTATCTTTCCTTTTTATCTACTTTCTTCCCTTGAGCATTCTATCCTTAGGGTTAGAGCTAAATTGGCTAAGAAACCTGATAAGAATCCTAGCCCCCTTCATCAGGGCCTTATTTTTTGTCTGTATGATTTCCATCATTCCCTCAAGCCTTCCAAGGCCATTCAAATTTATAGTGGAGAGATTTATTCTAACCCTATTGCTACCGATGTTGTTGAAGAACCTTGCCCTTCCCCTGTCTCTACTAAGACTAAAGAAGTTTCCTTTTCTACTCTCGAGGAGATTCCCATAGACACTCTGGGCTCTTTTGTGAGTACAAAGTGCAAGAAGAGGAAGACATATGCTAGTGAAGTGGGCACTATGGGGACTACTATGGGGACCCAAAAAAATCCCTATAGGACCCTTGGGGGTCAAGGTAGTAAGTCTCATTCGTCTACTAAGGCTATTAAAGAGGGTTTCTCCTCAGGAGTTAGATGGTTAGGGTGAATTGCTGGCAAACTTCCTCTCAAGGATAGGATTATTGACTACTCTGAGAGCACCTCAGATGAAGCCACTCAAGATGATGAGGCTAAGGACATGGATGTTCAATAAATCTCTATGAATATTGAGGTTAAATAGGAGACTAAAGAATTAGATGCTACTACTGAGGATGTTGTTGATTTTGTAGAAAATGTTGGCAAAGTGTGAAAGATGTTTGTGGAAGAAGCTAATGATGAAATCAAAACTAAGGCTGGGTTGGAATCTAAAATTATTGTCCTAAGGGGTTGCATTTAGAAACTGGAATAGAATTTTTCTACTATGCTCCAGAATTCTATTTTCCTTAACATGTATGTGTTGCAGGACTTGGGTGCTACTGTTACTACTAACAATGAGGAGAACTCTGTGAACTTGGATGACCTTATTAAATCCATGTTTAAGTAAGGAGAGGACCTAGTTCCTTAGTTTTTGCTTTTATTTTGATACTCTGCTTATCTGTTATAACTATCTTAGTTTATAGATGTAGTTTTTGTTGTGTCTGTTGGGTCACAGACTGTGATGTTTCTATTTTAAGGCACCTTTTGTGTTGGTTTCCTCTATGGCTTTTCTACTATTTGTAAGGGTTCAGCCCCTAGTTTAGCCACCTTATATTATCAAAAACATATTTTACATAAATTTATGTAAGATAGATATGTTAGTTTTATTATAATTGAAGTCTATTTTCTACTTTTGAAGATAGAGAAACACATGCTAAATGATTATTTTAAATTTGGATAAATAGAATAATAGTGATTTTAATCTATGTTTCTTTTATTATATTTAATTTATACATTTCCACTTATCAATTTTAATTAAAAATATTTTTTAACTTGTTGAAAGAAATAAATATAAATATAAGACAAGTTAATCAAAGTAACTAATATTGACTTTATATGTTTTTAAAGAGTGATACATATTTACATTGAGATAGCCAAGTCTATTAAATATTAAAATGGGAATTACATGAAAGATTTGGGAAGGTGTCTTATCTACATGGACTTAGTAGAGATAATGAGGATGCTCTAACATTTTCTGTCAAGGAGGAAGTGCTTTCAATATGACCTACTACCTTGCATGGGGAAGAGGTTAATTTATAAAGGAGAGGAAGTGACATTGTCTAATGACGCAATGAGGCCTCCTCCTCCACCAACATCATTTTATAAATACACAATGGAATTTTGATCAGCATATATGGGCCACATCATCAACAAAACTTCTAGAGTCATGCTTTCCACCATAAAATTCCATCTACACTAAATCATGAAGGTACCCACAACTAGATGGGAAAGAACTCAATACATTGTTATAAGATCTCAAAGGTCTCTGCAAAGGTGAGATCTGGCATCATCACAGGTAGTTACATAGGATGTTTCCACTTGGTAGCATCATGGCTTGTTTATAGCCTTATTCATGCTTTGCAATGTGGCATGATGACATTAAATCTAGGCCTCCCAGCTTCTTGAACTATCTACTACTTCCTTTAGGTTATGAATGTATGGGATGTCAACACATGGTGGTATCCTGGGCCTTCAAGTCTCATAAGCTTTGATGATAACTGCTTGTTCCCCCACGGGCCCAGGTTACCATTGATTGAAATACATGTGGCACCTCTACATCTATTTTGTTTTCATGACTTAGACCATCATGGTCACTAGGGGTCTCTACAGAGGTGAGGTTATCCAGACACTTGGTGCCCACCATAGATTGAAATATGTGTTAGGCTAGGAAACTCAATAGGTGTTGTGCAAGCAGCTCAACAAATGCTTATGGTGTGGCATTTGGGCATTAACATATTTCTGTGGCACCATTATAATTCCCAATACAAAGATGTATGGTTCACCTTCCTTTTTTCTACAGTCTTGGTTTTTTTTTTCTTAATTTGATTTTCTATATGTATATAACTATGTATATTTAATTTTCAAGATTTTTAGGGATAAGTGTTTTCTTTTAATTTCATGAGTAAATTCTCCTTTTAAGTGTATGATGTGGGCAACCCCTAATGCTTGAGAAATAAACCTACCATCCCTATCACCTAGGACTGATCACCAATCAACCACCTTTTGTCTCAATTGGTGACTCCCCTACCAAGGCATTCACATTGTATCATGAACAATGCCCCCCTTATGTACCCATGTGGAATGCATTTTGCAAAAACTTTGGTATTCACTTCAAGCACAACAAAAGTAATAAGATAAATTACTTAACCTCAATGTATTACCCACACATTAATGTCATTGTGTAATTTTATGATATGGGCCTCTTTGGTATATGATATCACATGAAATATGTTGTCATTTTCCCTCATCATCATTGCCTAGTTGAATTTTAAACCTTTCATGAATTGTAAGTTTTGTATGGCCTTGCTATAATTTCTCTAGGTATCAATATATTGGTAGCGTAGACCAATATAAGTTACAATATAAACTTTGGAACCTCATTATCTTGTCTTAATATCATTGGCATACTAGTGCTAACTTGAGTCATACATTGAACATGGAGCCTTCACACAATCATATCAACATCATGTTGTCCTTGTTGACCCTTCATAATATCAAACATCCAATCAAAGAACATACCACCTTAGAAGCTTTGTATCCCTTTTTGATGGATGAAAGTCATGCAAATCCAATAGTTGCCTTAAATATGCATAATCATAACAAATACAAATGCAATGTATCATGAAATATGAATGACACATTTTGCATAAAGATTTGGAATTGGAATGCAGATGATTTTTGGTAGAGATCATGCTTAAATACAATATGGAAATATTTTTCAGCAACTACATCACACCATGTTTGATCACCTCGACAGATGGTTGAGAAAAATAATCACAAATGGTTGGAGCATTTACAACTTGGAACTTGATTGTATGTATCCATGTCCACTTCAATTTTTTATCCCAGTTCCAAACCCAATTTCTTAATTTTCTCTTGGTTTCTTTAAATTTTTCTAGGACCATTTTAGTGAAAACAATTTCTCCATTACAATCACCATGACAAAACTCAATCACCCATAGTTGGCTTGACTCCAACATGTTGGGATCTTCAACCATATAATATAAATGTCCCCTGATGGAAACCAAGGGTGTTGTAGTTTTGAAACAGTGATTGGATAAAGAAGTTATTTCTTTCCATGAAGAATGCAAGCCATCATAGACTTGTTGTCCCCAAAAATGTCACTCATTTTTGGGACAACATATGAACTATTTTGGTTCAAAAAATCAAAATCCTCTCTCCCCTTTTCAAAAATTATTCTGAGCATTCAAGTCCTTCATTTTTCAAAGCTTTTCCAGAAATCTACGAACTCTATAGATATGTCTCTACGGACTCAACATGCTTGAAATTAGCAGGTTCAATAGGTTTAAAGGCTTCTTCAGGTGAGTTCAATCAAAAGAACAAGTTTCCAACACTTAGTCATTTTCAAGATTGGTTCAACGCCTTGGTTCAACCAAAAATGTTCATCGGCAAGCTTCTAAGCAAGGATTGAACCATTGAACCGTTGAACCTTGAACCAAAAGGGTTCAAGGGTTCAATGGGTTCAAGGTTCAACATTGTCGGTAAGAGTTAAGCGCATTTGTCAAGGTTCAAAGTTCAACCGTTCCATGGCTTCAAACACTTAGCAAAAAAATAAAGGCTTGAACTATTGAACCGTTGAAACTTGAACCATTTTAGTTAAACATTTTAACGGGTTCAACGACCAATTGGTTCAATGCGCTTGGTTCAAAAGATTAAAAAGACTTAGCCAAATAATGAAGAATGAACCAATTAAACCTTTAAAGCATTGAACCAAAGTTTGTTCAAACAAGTCGGTTCAATCGGTAGGTTCAAGGGGATACCCCAAAGCCAAAGAAAAAGATGCCCTTGCAAAGGGAAACGAACCAAGCCAAGTGCCCTTATGGAGGGCAGTGAGCAAAAGTGGACAAAGTTGGAAATCCCTCAGGAAAATGACTAAGTAAAAGAGGTCAAAAGAATTCTTTCGAAAGTATTTTCCATGGGAAAATGACTAAGGCAAAAATTCTTCAGACATTTTATCCGAAGGAATTCACCTGGGAAGAGAGCCTAAAGAAATTGAAGGAGATGAGTGGCTAAGGAAAAACCCACCAAGAAAATAGAAGCCCAAAGGCTGCCCAAAAGATCCTAAAGGGTAGGTACCCTTGCGGGGAGGCACTTAACGTCAGAGAAAGGACCCTTTCCAAATACCCAAAGGGATACCTTCCCTTCAGGGTGTTCCAAAGGCTGGAAAAAGACGTAGAAAAGAGCCCCAAAGACATAGACAAGAAGGGATACAAAGAATAAGGATTGAATCATTGAACCTTGAACCAAAAGTTTCAACGAGTTCACAGGTTCAAAGGTTCAACCAGTGCGATGAAGATCAAAGAGCTTAGAAAGAAAAAGGAAGCAACGGGCAGAGGAAGAACCAATGAACTGATTGAACCTTGAACTGAAAGAGTTCAAGGTTCAATGGTTCACAGGTTCAAATAGTTCAAAGGCAGCCTCAGTCAAAGAAAGAAGTAGAAAATAGGTGGTTTAACAGATGGTTCAACCAAGGAGTAGGAAAGCGATTAAACCAGGAAGTGATGGACCAAAAGAGATAGAATGAACTGATGAACTAATGAACCAATGTACTTTCAGTGGGTTCACAGGTTCAAGGTTCAACATGGTTCAAGCAGCTAGCGACCATTGATGGCCTCGCGGACGTCAAAACTAAAGTAAGGGAATAATCATTGAAATTCAAATAGAGCACATAATTTAAAGGAATAACCAAGCAACTGGCTGAAAAGAGAGATCGAAGGCTCAAATTGCTACAGGGGAGAGAGGAACAAGACCAAAGGATCAGAAATATCTTCAAAAGAGTTATTTCCAATAGGTGAAATAGTGGATCAAGTAGACTTTTGAGCACACCAAATCAAGGATATAGCCTATTTTTTTCCATGAAGTAATGGCAAATTAGATAGATGCACAGACATTAGGAAAAGGACCAGACAGTCTATACCAAGGAAGACACATATTAGATGAATGGACATGCCATAGTTAAGGCAATGCGTTGTTCCTAGCATGGCCCTACAAATAGAACTGAGGGTGCATTGAAAGCATTGACTGTAGCATGGGCCATCCCATGGGAAATAATGCCAAGCCTTGCTTGGTGGCTATACATTGTAATTTCTCTCATTATGCAAAGAGAGATCTTTTCTTTTACAGAAGCAAAACTCTGCTCAAATTGAAAGGCGAATACTGAGACTTTGAGCTCAGATTGTTGTTCATATTATTTTATCTGAATGAGAAAGCAAGTTACTTATAGACTTTGTGATGTCATAACTTGTGCCATTTTAGGAGATTGTTCTTATGTCTGTCTTCTAGATACATTCATTTTTATTTAAACTAACAGGAAGAACTAGTGGAAGTGATAAAGAAGATGTCCTGAAACCAGTTACTTTCAGACTTTGTGCTGATATAATTATTTTCAGTGTGTGTTTTTAGTTTTTTTCTGTGTAAAGGACCTTGGGATGACTTTGTGCCCCCATTGTTCTTCGTATTTCACACCGGGGCAATCAAGGTGGAGACTTTGTGCTACATCTTAGATTGTTGGTTACTCGGTACTCTGTTACCAGTTGCTTCTCCTACATGAAAGAACTCCTATTGTCCCCTGCAAGAACACTTCTAAAAGAAGAGAAGTGCCTTCAGTGTTTTCACCAGGATTTTCTCCTTTGTCTGTGAGCATCATCTCTGAAAGAAGAGAGATGGATGGTGTATCCTACCCCTAAGTGTTATTTTTTGTGCCCCCATTGTTCTTTTTATTTCACTCTGGGGCAGTCAAGGTGGAGACTTTGTGCTACATTTTAGATTGTTGGTTACTCTGTACTCTGTTACCAGTTGCTTCTCCTACATGAAAGAACTCCTGTTGTCCCCTGAAAGAACACTACTGAAAGAAGAGAAGTGCCTTCAGTGTTTTCACCAAGATTTTCTCCTTTGTCTGTGAGCATCATCTCTGAAAGAAGAGAGATGGATGGTGTGTCCTACCCCTAAGTGTTATTTTTTGCTTATATATATATATATATATATATATATATATATATATATATATATATATATATCCCTTTTATATTTAATAGAGAACCTCCCCTTGATGAGAGGAGAGATTTGGCCCCTTTGGATGTGGTAAACCTGCAACTTTGGATGACCAATCTCCCTTGTTGTGGATGATCAGACCTATTTTGCTCATTAGTACGATGGTGACAAAATATTCACCCAACAAGACTAAAGCATTGATCCCCTATAGGCCCATGTTTCCATTGTTTGAAAGACATTTGGCACCTCTACATCTGATCTATCTTTAAGACTTAGACCATTGCAGTCACCAAGGGTCTCTACAGAGGCGAGATTGTTTGAGACACTTGTTGCCCACCATAGATTATGATATGTGTCAAGCTAGGCAACTCAATAGGTGTTGTGCGAGCAACTCAATAGATGTTTATGGTGTGGCATTGGGTATTAACATATTTCTACATGGCCATTAGAATTCTCAATACAAGTATGGTTCACCTTTTTTCTACACTCCTAGTATTTTATTCTTAATTTTATTTAATATATAATGTTTGTGAATTAAACCTACCAACCCTCCCTGCCATCTGGGGTCGATCACCAACCGACCCCCTTTTCTTTCCATTGGTGACTCTTCTACCATGGCATTAACATTGTATCATGAACGATCCCCCTTATTCACAATGTCGTATGCATTTTTCAAAAGTTTTGGTGCTCACTTCAACCACAATAAAAGTAAAAAGATAAAATCCAAAGCCTCAATGTATTGCCCCTACATTAGCGTCATTATGGAATGTGTATGATATGAGCTCTCCAGTGTTGCCATGACATGAAATATGCTATCATTGCCCCTCATCATCATCAACCAGCTCACTTTGAAATTTTTCACCACTTGTAAGTTTTGTATGTGTTGGAGATTTAGTATTTATATTAGGTAAATCGGTGATTATTTAGTTACCATAGAGTAAATATTACTTATAGTATGGTAATTAGTAACATTATTGTTATGTAACACTAATGTATATTTGGTTAATTAGATCATATACAAGTAATATTGATGTGTGATAACAATAATGTCATATATAGCTTGATATTGTTTGTGAGCTATTATAGAGATATGAGGAGATTGTGGTGGAGATATCAGTGCCAAAATAATGACTTTTCTTATATAAATATATTGTTTTGTATGAAATAATATAATGTAAGAATTATAGTATTATTTTTTATCTACTCTTTATATACTATGTTCGATTTTATTATTTATTATTTGAGTTAAATCACTTGTATAAACTCTTTGCATAGCCATCAGTGGTATTAGAGTGGGTATGTAAATTTAAGAATTAAATGGGGCAGCTTCATTTTTAGTCCTCGTTGCCCGTCTATGAAATTCATAAAATTGAAAGAATAGTTTATTTGTATTCCATTGCTTTGGAAATAATTATAGGGTTTCTATTCGTATTTTTAGAGTATTTGGAATTTTAAAGTGGTTGTAAAGATTTGCCCGTGCAAAATGTGTATGTCTGTGTGTACCTACAACCTACACCCAAGAAGTTACATACTTGTGGAAATATTGATGAAATTTTGAAAGCAACATCACTGGAGAACATTATTTGAGTGTGACTTTTTGCATCTTAAAAGAGCATATTAGAATTTGATTTTTAATCAATCAAACATAGTCTCGAGGATTTGTCTTATTATCATTAATCAATCACTTTCTGTCGATTTCTTGGTGGAGACTTGTATATCCGATGCTTCCTTAAGAACTCAACAAAATACTTAGCTAGATGAAGAAAATGTTATAGAAAGGAGCATTACACTAGAATCCTCACCGTTCAGACTTGGAAAACTCAGCTTGGCTACGTGTCCCCTTTCAAAGCCAAACATTGAACAAAGCATGTCAAATTCCACTCACCATCTCATATTATGTGGAAGATATTGCTAATCTACCTTCATATGCATTCGACTATTTAGTATGTTATTATCATTCACTTGGTACCTGACTCAGTTTGGAAACAACTTGTATCGAGGTTCGTATGCATTCAAAGTCACTAGATAATTCTCTCCTCTTTAGAATGGTAAATGAACAACTCTGCTTGTGAAACAGGTGAACGTTCGTAAAGAGAATTTTTTAATTATTTGAAAAGTTGTTTGTCTTCACCGTAATTATATCTCTAGCCATTCGCTCTGAATGTTACGGGTCCAACATCCTCATCCAAAACCATGTTGAAAGTCAGCAATGTTGTGTTCCATGGTTTAGTGGTTTTGGGTTTGTTTAAGTTAAGTTAGTGGTTCGAATAAAATATTTGAGTTTGGTTTGTTAGTAAGATATTTGGTAATATGTGAGTTATATGATTAAGTTAAATAGTCCAAATAGTCAGGGTATTTAGTATGTTCGTATGTCAAAATTTATATATATATATATATATATATATATATATATATATATGTTTTATTAAAGTGTCAAAGTAATTTTTGAGTCGATTTTAAAATGTGACATTTTCTCTCTAAAAGTAGAAGTATTTTTTAGTAAATAGATGAGTTTTCATTGTCAAAATTTGTAAAAAATATTATCTTACAGATTTATTATCCCTTGTACGTGACTTTTAAATTATGGGAGAGGAAATTTCTCCTCGAAAGCTTCATTCATTTGAGCTTCATTGACACATTTATTGAGTAATCAATAACTTAAAGGAGGTTGGAAGCAATGGAGAAAGGAGGCCATTCAAACCTCTCATTAACCACTAGCAATAGAGCCACTTCTTTTTTAGTGGCATGTTATTTCAGTTGTGTGGATTTCAATTTTTTCATCTTTTTCAGTGTAGTGTGAAAATAAGAATAGATGATCACTCATGTTCATTTGTGAGTATTCTCCATGTAACCCATTTTTGTAGAAACATTGTTGAATGTTAATCAAAATGTATTATAACAATCATGATGTGAAGGTTTTTAGTAAACCATGAAAACTAATTTTGTAAAGTTTTTGGTAAACTTGAAAAACCAATTGTGTAAGATTATTGGTAAACTGGGAAAACCAATTGTGTAATATTTTTTGTGAACTTGGAAAATCAATTGTGTAAAATTTTTGGTAAACCTTGAAAACCAATTGTGAAAGGTTGTTGGTACACTTATAAAACCAATTGAGTAATGTTTTTAATCATAGCCATGGAAAACCGTCAGTGAGAAGATCATGAGCACGCAGTGGTGGCATGCTATAATCAAGGAATGGGATATGTTTTACCATGTAAAAACTAAGGAAGGGATGTTGAAGATTTGATATTTACATTAGGTAAGTTAGTAATTACTTAGTTACCATAGAGTAAATATTACTTACAATATGATAATTAATACCATTTTTTTTATGTAATAATAATATATTTTGGTTTGTTAGAATATACATGAGTAATATTATTATGTAACAATAATAGTGTTGTATACAGCTTGATATTATTTTTGAGCTATTATGGGAATATGAGGAGATTGTGGTGGAGATATGATCTCCTCAATTATAGAAAATACTTTTTTTAATATAAATGTATTGTCTCATATGAAATAATATAGATTAAGAATTATAGTATTATTCTTTTTTTACTCTTTGTGTATTGTGTTTGGTTTCATTATTGATTACTTGAGTTAAATCACTTCTATAAAATATTTAAATACCTATTAGTATGACCTTGGCATCATTTATCTAGTTATCGATATATTGATAGCATAGATGAATATAATATATACACCCAAATTCAATCACTTTCTTTATCATCATTAATATTACTATTAATCGACACTAATTCCACTTACCTCATTTATCCCCTCTAATTTCATCCTAATACCACCCATTCTAATCATTTATCTAATATCACCCTTGTTCTTCATTCACTAACCTTATATCATCCCTACAAATCTATTACTTTATCTAATCATCTCTTAATCGTATCCTAATCCCACTTATCCATTATTTAAAAATTTAATATTCCACCTACCCACCTAACCTAACCTATTCCTAAGCTCTCATACATCTCTAGCACATAATCACCTATTTAATCACACATCATAATCCCCTACTAATCTTACTTACCCCTTAATATATATATATATATATATATATATATATAAAATCCACTCTAACTTAGCCCGTTCTCTCTAGAAGCCTCTATTCTAGAGGATTCTATTCTAAAGGCTTCCAAAAAAAAATTAATTCTTTGGAAATTCCTCCACCCTTGATCCTCTTGGCTCAACTTTGAATGTAAGCCATAGATCTTCCCTCACATTATTTATACAAGCCACTCCTCCATGACCAAACAAGAAGTCAATAGAGGAATCCATACAATCTCCATGACAAATCCATGAATCCACTTAATCTATGAATCCACAATCATAATCATTAATCATACCATCACCATGTCAAAATTATGAGTCTAGTTGCAATCAATAATTCAAAAAAATTATTTGAATATCTTGGAGGGAGGATATGAGAAGCAAAGAATTGGTAAGAGTTATCTAGTTGATTTTGATTTAGTTCTATAATCTCTTTTATTGAGTGTATTGTGCATTTTGGGTGAAATTTTTATGTTTTGATAGTTTATATTCATTTGTTCAAAATTACAATCACATTTTGGTGACCACAATGGGAGAATCTCTTTTAATCCAAGTTTTTTTCTTATTAGAAGCATTTTTGATCACTTGCAAGGTTGAATAGGTGGAGAACAAGATCTAAATTTTGTCAAATTGTCATCCCTAGGTGAACTATAGTTTTACTTTGCAAAATCACTAACTTATAGTCACAATTTCATCTTCAAGAGTTATGATTTTGTGCTAACCACCAAATCTTAACCATTAACAGCCAATTTTATCTAGTAAATTGTCCTCCTTTTATAAAATCATAGATTCTCAAACTTCAATATTTCCCTTAAAGTCATTATTTTGTCTATAAAGTTGTGATTTTGTGTTAAATAACACTTAGGTTATAAAATTAGTTTGTAGGGATCTTAAGCCTTTTATGTGTATGTGCTAATTGTTTGACTTGCGGGTAGGGCTAAGTTTAAAATCATCAATCTTAGAACTGAAATCCCTTTTATACTAATTAAAGCTGTATATCTATAGTCATGATTTTGCCAAAAAATCATGACATCCTGTAAAATCACATTTTTGTCCTAAGAATTAAAACTATTGTCTAGAATTACTAAATGTGGCTTCTAATTAGTTTTATATCTCTATCTAAATGTTGTTTTGATTTTAGGGAGGAGAAGTAAGTGTTACATATCATTATCAAGCATCCAGACTAAAAAATCCTTTTCTCACTTACTACAAAACCGTCAATTGTGAATAGGTGATTTTGTATGATTTTGGCAATTTTGCCTATTGATTTCACACTATTGTCTTGATCATTTTTTAATAAAATAGGCATTAGTCTAAAATATATCAAATCTTGTTTCATCTTTTGTAAATATTTTTATCCATGTATATATTATCACTTCTTTTTATTTTGTTTTAATGTCTAACTATAAAATTCTCAATTATTTTTCCTTGTTTCACAATATCACAAATTGTAAAATTGTGGTTTTATGCTTAAAATTGTAATATAGCCTAAAATATCATGGTTTTTTATAAACTACATAGTAACCACTATAGTTTAACCCTTTTATGCAAAATCACTTCATAATAATGATTTTGTAGAAAATCTACAGTTTCACCCTTTGTAGTTGCGATTTTGCTCTTCAATTTGCCTTCAAAATTGTCTGTTTTGAGTGCATTTTTAAGATACTTTTTAGTAAATTTTGAGTAATTCAAAGGGTGTCATAAGTCTCAAATTTCATTTAGTATTGGGGGTGATTCCCCTCAACTTCATCTTATACCGTGATAGGGAGCATTCCGACGCACTACCCATAGAACCCGAAAGGGGTGTTGCCCCTTGACCCCGTAATGGGTGTTAGCCCTTAATCTCATAAGGGGTGCTTCCCCTTGACCCAACTAAAGGATGCCAACCTAATACCCCTGCATCATGACCCCCTCACCTAAATAATTTATAGATCCAAATCATGATTTTTAGTGGTTTTTAATAAGGCAATTATATTTCTTGGAGGGGTGAAATCTAGTAGCGATTTTGTCTTTGTTTAAATTATTATCTTTTAGATCATATTTTGGTCTAACATCTTATCTTGCAAGTTACCCCTCAAGATTTTCAATCAAAACTACTAATCACTTTTCTTATAGGTTGCCCTTTCATGAGTGCCAATCAAACTATTTATCATTTTCATGCAAGCTACTTGTCAAACATATTTTGGCATTTTGAAACTTATTTTTTATGTCTAATATTTTTTAATCACTTTGTCTAAATTAACTTTGTATATATCACATCTAAAATAATTAAATAATAAATATTTTTATGAGTCACTTGAGGGATATAGTGGTGTATTCTCTCATCTTTGTATCCTTACAACGGTTCTTGAAGGATCAAAAACTACCCACAAACCTTCCCATTTTTTCTTTTTTAGAGAAAACGTGATGTGGAATTCATACCCACGCACTTTTCATAGTCATACAAGGATAGTGACTATGGATTTTACCACCATGCACTAACCTAGACTCTGTATTCCATTTTAGTATAAATATAAGGGACAACTATAATTAGACTAAGTGTTTGACCCCATAAATATCTTATATGAAAGATAAGAGTGAACTCTCTAAACTAGGCATTAGATATTATCCTACATGAACTTGGGCCCCATTTTACCTAGCATATATTAGGGGCACCTTTAAAGATCTTGTCAATCCTATCATAAGACCAACAGTCATAAAAATAAACTTGTTGTGGGAGTCAGTATTAACTTCCAAGTGATTTTCATGTGCAGACAGGGTTAAGAGGGTTTGGAAGATTTCTTAATAGGTCACTAGCCTTCAAACTCACTTAAAAATATATTAGATGGTACAATCATTAGGTTACACACCCAAATCAATATACTAATCTTAGGTTTGTGGTCTACTTGATTTGGTGAGTGTTTTACTTGACCCATGTTATTTGTGAGCCAGGTCATCCTTTCACCCAAACCTATATACACTTATTTAGGTCTTTTTCACATATCATCATCTTGTATATATTTGTCTCATAATTATATCATTTTGTACATTCTTATCATCATCCTCTTTTTCATATTTTTTTTATACATCGTTTTAAAAAAATTTGTCTCATCCTACATTCTATCTCCCATCACTCTTGTCTTCATCCTATCCTAGTCTAGTTGTCTCCACCAATAATTGGTCATACCCCCATCATTTAATTATTTTAATCAAATATTTTCCAACCTCATATTCTTCACTTAGCCTTAATATTAATCCACCTTGTCTACAACTAATCTTAGTCACATCCTAGTCCTTTCATCACCATATTCCCACATCATATTGCCTTGTCTTACTCATCCTTGGAGACTTAGTCCAAACCATATTACCCATCACAAAAATAACCTTAGTCAACCCTTGTCACTTGTCTTAACCCTATCTAGCCTATCACTTTATCCCTTGTAACCTAACCTAATCATAGTTCAACCCAACTCATCCCTTTGTCTACACTAGTCCTCTTGTCAAATTTTTAGTCATACGTAAGTACTCATCCACATTGGAAAACAACTATTTTCACATCAGGGTTCTCATCATTATCTTGATTATGTCTAATTAAGTTTGAATCATAACCATAACCTATTAATCCAATCATCTCATCCTATTTTCGTTGATCACCTTAGCCTTGAGCTACTCTTAATCTAATTAATCCTTAGTCAAAATCAGTGTATTGGGATAATCTAATCCATCATCCTCAAATATTAGAGCTTGTTATAGCTCACCAAATCAAATCCAATATAAATCATCAAATTCTAGATCACGTCCTAAATTGGTCAACATATTCATTAAGTCAATCTTGAGATCATACTAAATCAATCCTTTGTCAAAAATTTGTTCCACACATCCCATCTTCATCTCTTAATCTTTTGTTTGATCCCCCACACTTGTTGATTGGGGCCTGTGAACTATATCATCGATGATTTCTCCCATCCTTATCCATGGCATCCAAAACAAATTTTGTCAATACCTTAATTGATCAATGCCTCATCTCCAATAGGGATATGCTCATTTCATGCCTCTTTCATCTGATCACCCACATCCTATAGACTTCTACCCCATCCATCCAACATTACCTCTAGTCCACACCCATCCATGTGAGTCTCATTCCAATAATAAATCCACAAATCATACCCAATCATCTACCCCTTTTTTATAATAGAAAAGGAAATCCTATCATGGCTACCTCATCTACTGATATTCCATCCACCCAATCACATCAACAACCATCTAATCTAAGGTCCAGTGCTTCTACATCTAAGTCATAATGTGAAGAGAGACCCTATACTTCTCTTCCTATGTCCTTAGAATCCATTTTCCACCAACTTGTTATCACTAACATCATGGGCTATCCACCCATATGACATCTTAATCCTTCCAATCATAAGCCCTCTTGGTATAATGTTAACCATTACTATATATATCCCTGAATCTGGGAGCATACCATTAATTGATGTCATAATTTATAAAACTATGTATAAGACCTCATTGATTGTGGTTGCATAGAAATTGAAAATGAAATGGATGAGTCTACATCCCTGGGTGAATAAGAAGATAAATGCCAAGATCACATTCCCAATCATGACCAATCCCTTTTTTTTCCAAACCAAAGTCAAGACACCACCTCCATCTTCCATACCCCCCCCCCCATTTTTGACAAATCCTCCATCGAAGATGAGTATGTTCCCCATAATCTTAATCCTCCCTTCCCTCATGAGTTCTTTCTTGGGCCTATCCTTGCTTAATCCATTGTCCTTTCATCATCTTCATCTCACCCATCACCTCAAATATCCCATGTTGAGATGTCATTTATGGAAAATGAATCTTCTACTAGAAGCATTGCATCCTATACATCAGAGTTAGCATCAAAATCAATTAAAGTGTTACATTACGATCATGTTCAACACTAGTATCTGAATCAGATTCCTCAATAGAAACATCATCCTTTATACATATTATAAAAAATGATGACTATTCCTACTCTTTTTAAGATGCCTCCAATTCAGATAAAAATTAATCACCAAACATATCTTTTGATACTAATCAGGATGATGAAGTCATAACAAAGTTTTTATAAGCTTTTTTAGTCAAAGGTAGTAAGAGTGAATCTGATCCTATTTTTGGATGTGTATACTACAACTAGTCTTAGTAATCCTTTTGTTGATCTTGAGTAGATTTTATTTGATGTCAAAACTAGGTCTCCTATGAATCCCTATGAAGACCATGCTACCCTATCACCCCTCATTGACCTCATCATACCATCTCTCCCACATTCAACCATCACATATCCCTTTCTTGCCATCAGGGATCATTTGATAACCTCCCTCCATAGGGATGAATAGGAACATACATCGTTGGACTCTTCTCCAAGTAATATAATATGTACCAAAAATAACCAATCCAAGATTATATGTAAAATGTCATGCATGATACTCAAATCACCTTTGATCTAATGAGTCAAAGTTAAGAAAAATCAAATCATCAGCCTCATTAAAAAGTGTCTTCCCCATATGAAACCCAATATCAAGCACTAGGTAACTATCAAATTTGAAATAATCATCATCTATCAAGTCAAGAATCAATCTCCTCTATTGAAGCCTAAAATCTGGCACTAGGGGGAAATTAAGAACTAATCAATTTTAAAAATGAAAAAACACTATCATCATAGCCATTAATCTTTTAATTAATAAGATCAAAGATGATCCACAAATTCAAATGTCTTATATTTCTTAAAGTCTTTTTTTCATATGGCACCAATCAAATATAGAATGTCCAACATCTCCATCAATGTGTGTGACAATTAGTCCTAATTCCCAATCACCCATCATACCATCATAACATGATCCTATCCTTAATTCAATTCCAATACACCCCTATCAGCATCAAGATCTAATCTAATCCATACCTCCAATAACCTTCTAGGGAAATATTGTCTCTCATAGGGGTGACAAAGATACTGGGCCTAGATATATAACGGGCTCCCAATCAAGAACAACCAAAAGTCACATTGACATTAATCTATCTAGCAATGATAACATGATCCTAGAATCACATCTCTATATAATAGGTGTTGGTTGAATATCCATCAAGTGTCAGCATTCTTTCATTATGTACCCATATCCAATAAATAAAGATTCCCCAAAATTAAAAAAAGCAAAAAATTAAAAAAAAATTAAAAATAAAAAATCATTCATCCAATGGGAAAACCTAGTCTTCTAGAACTTTGGGAAAGTACCATGATGAAAACCGGTTCTAGTATCATGTTAAAATAATATATTTTATATATTATACCTCAACACTTGAGGGAAAAATCCATCCATTTCATCCATCAAACCCATCCATGTCATCCTTATCTATCTTATCCCTTGGTCCATTGATCCTACCCATCATCTACCATCATATCATGCATCCTATGATGTTTATCCTTCCTTCCCATATTGATCTTCATAAGGACATGGAAGAGGTGTTGAGAAGTATTCTAGAAGCACCCTTACATATCCTCTAATGGACTCTTAAGTAACTAAATATCTAATTCTTTCATGATGTGGTCATTAGTGATCATTAGTCTATTCTCCCTTGGTCCTCATCTCCTTTTTTAGCATAACCCTCATCTTTTTGTCATCCTATCTATTATTCCATCCATATTTATCCTAGTTTCTAGGCTTGGTATTCCATTTTCTAGTAACCTCCTTTATATAGTGTACACACATATATCCCAAAGAACCCTAAAAATTATAAAAACACAAAAACCAAAAACATCTAAGTTGTCTTATCATATGTCATCTTTTCTTATGTCGTAAATATCATATTCATCTTATGTAATGTCTTATCAACATCTTAGTCATATTATCCTATGTCTTATCCAACATCCTAGTCATGACTCTCCTATATGTCACATATAGACCTATTTGAGGGATCAAAGTAGTGTTGAAAGGCCCTTAAATCCAATTGAGACTATAACCAAGGTTAAGTCCATTAAGGAATCTAGTGGTGAAAATGATGAGGCCCTAAAACACATAAACACAATCAAGTGACCAAACAGGCATCTACATGATACATAAGATAGGTTGTTCTTACAGCTTGAGTAAGACACAACATGGTGAAGGCACAATAAGGTCTATCTCAGTCAAACCAAAGGATTATATGGTCAGTATGAAACCAAAAAAAACTTGATAAGATGAACCAATTTAGACTCAAACTCTATACATAGTCAGTCAATAAACTACAAGTCTACCTATTATGAGGGAATTGCTTGATGGAAGAAAAGGTAAATAACTGTGATAGGTCTAAAAAAGATTAAGGTTATGTGATGTATGAATTTGTGATGAAATCAATATATGATTTAAATACTTAGGCTTGATGATATGGAAAAAAGAATCAAAACACGGTCTAAAACCTAATGAATCCTAAGATACCCTGTAATTACAAGCAAACCCTACTAGTCTTGAGGGAAATTGAAGTGTTAAGGACTCTATAATCATGATCATGCTTTGAAAATTGGTATATATAATTTTTATGATAATATTTTCATGGTAATTTCAAGGTGATATAGGCAGTGTACATACCCACTATTGTGTCTCAAACTTGGCCCACTCTTTTGACAAGGGAAGGTCTTGAGACCAAGTGGTCTATTTGATCTCAAAGGAAAACAAACAAACATTTTAAACCTCATGAATAACCCTAGTGGTAATGCACAGTCATGTCAAATATAACCATACAGTTTACGAGGCATCAACACTCAATTTTCAACTCAAATTCCCTTGAGGGATATCAAGAAGGTGACAAGCCCATAACCCCAAATACCCTAAACAATGTACTATATGTATATAGAAGAGTAATGAGCACTTCCAAGACATCTAGAATCATGGGTATTATTTTTTTAGAGATTTATAAACCTCTCCCAATAGTGGATTGGAGTTGTGAGACCCAAAACCAAAATTGGACCTATCTTGATCTTAAGAAACACTAAGCATGCCACTTGAGGAGCAATTTCAGATGCACATACCATAGCTCAAACTTTTCATGTAAGGTTTATCCATTTGGGATAGTTGAGGAGGTTAGTCAATAATGTTTTATAAGTGAAAGGAGGTAAGTTGGTGGTTTTTTTTTTATGAACAATTGTTAAGACCCCAAATGGGTCTTAAACCCCTTTAAAACCCTGATAGTTATTAATCTAGGAAAAAATACATATAATTCACATCTAATGACATGTTTTTCTCATTAAACCTCTTGTATGTTATTGAATAATCCAAGTATGTTTTACACATGTACTATTATGCAGATGTAACTTATACAGATTGTCACAAATGCCTTATTTTACTTGTTTTTAGTGTTTTATAGGTGTTTTGAGAAGGGAAAAACTTTGAAATAATTGTATGAGGTAGTTTTGGATTTTTCATATATATTTAAGTCCAAAACCTTGCACAAGATATTCTAGAGGTGATCAAACTAGGTCCATTTTCCAAGGCAATCTTAAATAGGCTCAAAATGAGGCCAGGTAACAAGGTAATTTCATGGTTTGCATACTAACACAAGGTCTCAAGACTTCAAATTTGACATGGATTTTATTTATTTCCTATTAAAAATTAATCACATTATTTTGGGTTATTTCACACATGTGGCAGAAGAATGGATCAATAAAATAAGGTCCTAAATAAGGAGGTCTAATTGAAAAGAGAGAAAGGTAAAACAGATGGACTTCCACTTAGAGTCAAAAGATAAAATTTGATAAAGAGATATAAAGCCATGATTGGTCATATAATATTCCCTTGTTTTCTCAATTTCATTTATACAATGCCATACACAATGAGGCTTATAGGTTTTTAGGGCTACAAGAAAATTAAGCCTAGTAAAGGCTTAAGGAGAAAAATGAGTTCTTGGGAGTTGTTCCAAGAACCAAAATCATTTGTTTCAAGCCTAATAAAATATTTTAAGACCATTAATGGAGATAATATGACTTGGATAATATGAATCTAGGTTTTAGGCCACTTGGACTAAGCTAGGTGTGGGAAATGAAGAGTATCAAGACACCTATGCACATGAATGATGGAATGGAAGGTTAGAGGAGTTTCTTAAGGCATGGAAGAATTTAAATGAGTTTCCTAAGATCTGTTTATATAAAATTATTGATTTTAAAGTCCATTTATCACTCCTTTCATGCAAAAAAAGGTATTTTTCAAGAATGTAGTCAAGGTGTCAAGCCAAATTGTAAAACCTGCACCACATGAAGGGTCAGAGCATCTTTAGGAGTGAGACACATGGCCTTGGAGATCTATTTGAATTATTTCATAACTATATCTTGTTGTAACTCTCATGGACACTTGTTAATCCTTTTTTATTATACCCCTCTCTCTTCACACTTCTCTATATAAGCAACCACTTTTGGCTAAGTTTGGGGAATCTAAAATTGGTATGGTGAAGCCTTGATAGTTTAATTATTATTATTACCTTTGAATAAAATATTTAAAGTTAGTTTTGAGTTTTATACTTCTTATCTAAGTGTGTGAAGTAGTGCATAGTTGAATGACAAGTGTTAATCATTTATCCTTGTGTTTATCTTACTCTTTCATGTTTTGTGCAAGTAGTCTAATCTATAACAGGTCACATGAATTTTAGTTAGTGTCTTTTTATGTATTTAATTATATTAAAGGGTAATATTTTCTAAAATCAAACCTCTTATTCATTCACCTTGAGAAGTACATAGAATATCACCTTCATGTTTGGAATATTTATGTTGGAGAAACCTTGGGTGTTGATGCTAGGTTTGTGAGTCATATTTTATAGTGAAATTACATGGTAGTCTTTTGTATATTAACTTGGTGCATCACCTCATTATATTATGTTATTTTCATGTTCTCCTTATCCCTTTTCATTCCAACAAAGCTTGTAGTAGATATGATGAGATTCAATAGACATATCAAGGGATATGTCCCTTCAATCTAGAGGTTTACCCTTGATATAGACAACCCACAGGTCTATGGGTAATCTCATGTTCTTCTCAATTTGTAGAAAGATTGAGCTACCTCTCCAAGGGTGAAAAATTGAGTGAAAATAGTTCTATCACACATAGTGGGACTATTATCTCAAGCACTTCTTGTCAAAGTGAATGTTGTTCTTAACAACATCAAATGCATAAATGTTCCTCACACAACATTTGGTGACTCCACTACCTAACATCTGATTGTAGACCAAATTATTATTTCTTTTGTTCATGCTACATGGTCCTTACTAGATTAGTTACTAGTAGAGGTAACTATCTTACAAACCCACTCCCTTAACCTAAACTTCCTCTTTGAAGTGCAATATCCTAAGCCTATATTAACACTTGAATATCTTGAAGATCAAGAAGACTCTAAAATCTAAGAGGAACAAGAGAGTGAAGTATATTTTGAAGGCAACATGGATAGGCAACTATTTTTCCATCCTTTAACATTGAAAACCCTATAAACCTTACTGCCTATGATGATATCCCTCCCAATGCCACCAAGATTGTTCCTTATTTCAATGGGGAAGGTCATATCACCCCAAGTGAGAACATTAGAGACATATATAACTTCTAAAATTTCCATGATATCATTAAGATTAATACAGCAATCAGATTCCTTGCCATGTCACTTAGGGAAAAATCCCTTGATTGGTATAGAACCTTATCAGGATGATGCATCACTACTTGCAATGAGTTTGGAGATTTTTCGACTCAAAGGTTTGAAGATAAGAGTGATCATACCTCATTGATCCATCAGTTCAATGTTTTTCAAAGAGGGCCTAAGGAAACTATGCATGATTTAAATGAGAGGTTTCAAAGAACATGGAATAGGATGACACCTCCCATGAGACCCCCTGCAAGTTTTGTTTTCCCAATGTATCTTAGATAGATTGGTACTGATATAGCTATCATGTTATATTCCATAGGTGGATATACTTTAATTAAGACCTATGATATAGCTATTAGAGCTGAGAATGGTTTGATCCAAGCTAGTAAACTCCCTCAAAAAGTCTCAATGCCTATCTTTCCTCACATGCCTACTACTTCTCCTAGTCTTTCTCCAATTCCAAATTTAATCAACAAGTCTAAAATTAATCCAAAGAAATCATATGATTCCATTGATTGGCAAGTAAATTTTAAGGTATTAGAAGCTCAAATTAGGTAACCAAATCAAGAATTTGGAGCTCATAAAAACCCATACTATTACCCATATCAACAAAATGGATTTCCACCTTAGCATGATAGTCAATGGAGGGGACAAGGTTAGCCTAATTTTAATTGGCCACCTAATGTCTATGATCTAATTCCAGTCCTAGCATAAGAGCCATGGTTCTAGTCCATAATAATTTGGTTTAAGGAAAAGAATGGCAACCTCAATAAAAATACATGAATGCCAGTGAAGGTGAAGGATAAGCTTTATTATCTCAAGGAGGGCCTACTCCTCACTTGACACCAGAAGATGAGACATTTATGAAATCAAAACCATATTGAGAGTGTATGATTCAAGGAGTGAGCCTTACAAACTTTCAATTGGAAGATAAACTTGTCCTAAATCAAAGCACCTTAGTTTCAACCAACACAAGGATAAAGAGATGAAACTTGTGAGATGTTCCAAATGTAGATGTAACTTCAAACAACCCTCCTTCAAAGCAATAAAGTGTGAATGTAAATTTGGCAACCTTACAAGTCTTGCACCTATTCAAAATCAAAAATTGGGAAGGGTGACTCAATATTCATTGCCTCAATGTCAAGGCACTTCATTACCTCCTAGGATGAAATAAAAGGTTAGTGTCTCTCCTTTGAATATCATTAACTCTTTTAAAAACATGAAAACAAGTATATCTCTTTGGGAAGTACTCCACATGCCCGATCAAAAGGAATTACTCCAAAAGTAATTGTCCCAACTCCACATTAGACCTCAACTAGCAAGGCATGGTAGTGTATCCCTTAAAAATTCACCTACTTATATTTTTTAACCTTCTACCAAGTCTAAAAATCCCCCACCTTTTTATCTTACCCTTATTGTGGGAGATAAACTAGTCCATAATTGCAGTTTGGATAGTGTGGTAAGCACTTCAGTCATGCCCAAACTAGCCACAAATAAGTTGGGCTTAAAATATGAGCCATATAAAAAGGTAGTGTTTCAATTTGATGGAACACTATCCAAGTCAATAGAGATTATCAAAAAAATTAAAGTTTTATTACATCATTGCCTAATTTTTCCAATTCTACAAGACATAGTAGTGGTGGATTTGCCTACACACTTTATTATTTGCCTATAAAGAGACTTCCCTACCATGATATGAGGGTATTCTTTTCTTTTTATTGATTTTTTTTAAATTTTAGAACAAAGTATGGAGCTAAGGTGACAATTATAACATATCCATTGTCCAAGTTCCACATTAAAATATATGTGGAAGCTAGTTCTAATTTTAATTATACTATCCATGAGCAAAAGGAGTATGTCATAGATGATGGAGCATCTTCTAAACTTGAAGGTATTTTTGATATGGTTTTAGATAAATATGGTGCTAAGACATATGAATATTATCCCTATAATTTCATGGAATAAATGGGCATTGGCACATACATCATTCAGGATGAGGGTGATGAATATTATAAGGTAAGTCTTGATAGTCTTTTTCAATAATATGCATAAGGTAACTATCTTCTTCACATATATGATGGTGATAAGCCTCCAAGTCTGATAAAGCATGAGAAGAAATAATATAATGCATTTCTACCTAATCAAGTTGAATTAGTTCATAAGTGTGAAAGCCATGAAAAATAGGATGATTTATGGAAAAAATTCCATGTTATAGTTTAGGAGTTTGAACAAGGCAACTCTCACTCAAAACAAGTGTGAACTATATTAATTAATGTACCTATTGAGCATGATAAAGAGGTTCAAGTCAATGTCAAGCAGGTTGTAGTATTAAATGAGTTCAATCAGCTCAAGCTAGAACTTTGTGTGATTGAAGAGCAGCCTTTGACTCAATCTGATATTGAGTCACTTGCAAACTTGTTTGGCCAACAAGAAGACAAGTATGATGAACCTAAACATCAATCACATCATGTTCTAGATGAAGGTGAGGTTGAGACAACTCCCATGATTCTAAGAATCAAGTTGAGAAGCATCAAATAAACATTAATGAGATCAAGAAGGATACACTATCAAGTAGACCTAATGGAGAACTAGAAGGACTATTCAATGGAGTTTCAAGTGATCAATTTGTAGCTAGCATAAGTCTTATTATTGGTAAGTGTTTTGATCATCTTCACAAGAAAAAATGTTTTAAAAAACATCCATCATATGGTGACTTACTCTCATGGAGCAGTTCTGACTCAAAAAATGTTTTATTTGATCCTAGTTGGAGTAAGAGAAATGATTCCATCACCTAAAACATGTTTTGAGGGCTATACATAGTAGATTTGGTGTGTTATTTTGAGTCTTTGTTGTGTTTTTCCCCTAAATGCTTTGGCATAATGTGTGTTTGTTTTTTTTTGTGTTATTTGGTGTGAGTTTGAAATATTTATAAGGCATGTCAACTTTATACTATAGCTTAAGAGTGATTCCATTTCCCAATGGAAAAATAAGGCTACTAGTCTGTTAGAACTATAGGCATGCTACCTTTGTGAATCTCTAAGAATGTTGACCAAATTTTGACCCCAAGTCAAAATTAGTCACCCCCTCTAGGTTAAAACCTCATATGGTTGTCAAATGCTTTTCATGGTCTATTCATGGTCTCAACTGATCTTTAATAGTTCCATATGGTCATATTAGCCCTTGTCTATCATTATCCAAGTTTTGGTCTTATGTTCACTTATCTTGTCTTATGGTCAATCTCAAGGTGTTAGAAAGATCAAACAATTTAAAAATGTTTACTATGATCTAAGATAATTTAAAATGGTTATTTATGTGTCTTAAATGTCATATTATCATGCACTAACCTTTATTTGATTCTCATATGCAAAAAATCACATTTTGTCCACCTTTTGTCCCATGAGGAAGAGTTGGACGTATCACCTAAAGGATAATTTTTTTAAGAAGATTCCCAACATACCTAGTATCAAAAACAAGTTAGAGAAGGTTTAGGAATAGTCAAAGTCTGATAGAATTTGTAGTTTAATGCCTAATCTTGGTAATAGGACACTTTACAAGCACTTGTACATCCTTGAAAGATCATTTTTTAGTTGAAAATAGTTTGGAAGTGTCTCTTGGGATCCCTTACATCATTTTCCATATTTGGACCAAATTTTAGGTCTAACTAACACTCTAAACACCTTTTCTCCTCCATCATTGCCTTTATAAGATCAAGAAGGAAAATTTGAATTGAATGGTATGGCCAAGAGAGAGAGAGTTAGGATATGAAACTTTGAATATTATTAGTGGTACTAATAATATTGAAATAAGTTACATATTTTTAGATTGGTCACTTATTATGTATTAACAATCTCTAAGAGTGATAGTAGGTCATTATGGCTTATCCATCCAAGAGCGGTCTCTTCTTGCACCTATTTTTCCATTTAAAAAACATATGGAGAGGAATGGTTTTGAGGGTGGTTTTTATAGTTCATTTATCTCCATTTAATGGTGGTTTCATCATCCAAATAATCTCCATGAGGTGCCTTTAATTGGAGGAAGAATGTCTTGGTGTATAAGATGTTCTAGTGGATCTTGTTGTGAGTTTTTATTTTATCTTCATGGTGATCACTCTCAAAAGTTTATTATTATTAATAACTCATGTAGCTCCATTAGTTTCATGTAATTTAAGTGATTTTGTATAAGATGTGTTTTTATCCATATTCTTCAAGTGTGTTTATTCTTTGGAGACATAGTTTGTGTTTAAATAGTCTAACTGAGGTTTGATTGCTAAATTGGTTCAAATACTAGTGGTACATCATAGTATATTTTTTTAAGATGATATTTCACCATTATAAGTATAGAGAGATCAAGATAAGAGCCCATATGCACACTCTTCAATAAGATTCAAAGTTATATCCTTCATATGCATGTTATACAGACTGTAAGAGTAGATGGGAGATGCTAAAAGTCATAAACAAGACTTGTTACATATATTTATGCATTAATTTTAATATTATTACCTATTACCATCATCAAGATAATTCAAATTGATTAAAACCTCCAATTTCCTACACAAACCTTTTTGCATTGGTTGATGGTACTTGCAATCCATACAGATCAGTCTGGTTGGTTGAAGATGAAAATGCTTAGCTACAATATTTATGGACCTTTGAGGAAGTGACAAAGGTGTGTATTGGATTGATAAGTGTGAAAATATCATAGCTCAAGAAGTGGCTCTTTTTTTCCCTAAAGTAAGTAAATGAGACCTATAGGCCTCAAGCCTATAGGTCCTCATTTGGAACAAGATCAACATTCAATCAATATAAGGTAATCTCAATCATGATGGAAACCAGAAATTCATTATAGTTATCACATAGGACACAATCCCTTGAAAATATACTAGGTCACTTGGATAGTCAAGAGACTAAGGGAAACTAAGTTGATAGTCTACAGTCACTTATAGATATATACAAAAGGAACAAGCAAGGACAAATGGTTTGAAATGTCAAAGGGAAGTTATCAAACCTTGTAGATAGTGAGAGTAAATAATCATTTGGTTTAAATATCTTCAAACATAATGGCAAGAGAGAGAACTCAGTTTCAAACCCCAACACATGGTCATGATCCTTGATTGCCACCTACAGGTTGCTAGTACCATAAAATTGGTCCATTTTCAAGATAAGAAAAGAGGTAGAGCATGTATGATATATTTTTTAACCCATTCAGGACTAAAATCAAGTTCATAGACCATTGGGAGTATTTTAGTATGGGATTGAGTCCCTAGATAGAAGGGTGCAGTCATGACTCTCTTATAGGTCACCTACAGACCTATTTGATAGATCAACCCTATTTTAGGGTAAAATTAGGAAGATTAGAGTAGTGTTGAAAGTCTCTTAATCTTGATTGAGACTATGATCAAGGTCAAGTCCATTAAGGAATCCAGTGGTGAAAATGATCCGTAAACATCAGTAGGAACTTCACTACTTTTTAAAACATTTAAACAAATCTTCTAAATTCTCAATTCCAAAAACTAAACTAAATTGGAAGTGGAAATTTCTCAACTTATAAGATGTTGGAATGATTAAAAATCTTATTCAAATCAAGTTTCAAAACTAAAATTAAGTGAATTGAAAGATCACTTTAGTTATCCATTGAAACCTTCAGATTTTTCAAATTCCCAATTTTATCCAATTTCCCATAAATGATAAATTCATTAAATTTTTCATTCTGATTAAAAATCTGAATATTAACTAAAACTAAAATGAAAAAATGAATTCAAAGATCAAAACATAAAAATTGTGTATGGGGTTTGGAATTCCTACATCCCCAGGTTCTTATCGAACTGTATCATTAATTGTTGCTAAATTTACAAGCCAAAATAATACTAAAAAACTACAAAATATCATATCTCTCTACAAAAATAGTGTTTTAGACCTTCGAAAGACCTTGGCTGACTCAGCACATCCTTCACCTTCCTGAATCACATGCATAGGCTTCTCCAAATCAAAATTGGAAATTTATATAGCTCAAAATGGCATCACCAATTCTCCAAAATGGGTAAATAAATATACTTCATAGAGCTTATTGTAATTCTAAACAAGTTTTTAGTTTATTCTAAGCTCTAGTTCAGCCTCTAAGGGCTCCAAAATGATCAAATACAATAAATTGGTCTATAATTCCCATACATAGTCGGCTGAATGGCCTTGGTTAAATACAAATTCATGCCCTTTTCACCACTTAGAAACCCATGGCATAAGCAGTCAAAGCTTATCACTTTTAAAAAATGGGTCAAGAGTTCAAGTCTCCAGCCTTCCCTTTGGCGCTTTGAACTTATCCATTTGTCCCACATTGGGAAGTCTAAAATGGTTTGAAGTCTTTTTTAAGGTAAGCAGCCTCCTTGATGAGTGCCGACATCCCTTTTGAGGGAGACTTAGGTGTAAGGCTTATCATGATGCCTAACTTAGGTGCTAAGCTTGGATATGCCTATACTTAGGTCAACATTGGAGGACAGTGGGTTAGCATGTGGTCTTTGCACAGTTTGTGTGTGGCGAAGGTGGATGACGTGGTAGATTTGCTTGGTGTTTTGTGGTGCTAAATAAATCATAGGTTCATTAGTTTAATCATTGGTTTAAGTTCCACATTTAGCATTGGTTCATTTGTTCAAGTACCAACTTATCATTGGTTCATCGGTTCAAGTTCAACATTTAGCAAATACACCAACTTTAAATACAATGCAGTTTAATCCATACATGCTATCAAAGACAAACATCACCCAAATTTGTGGACTTCAATTGAATGCCATGTGTCACCACCTGATTATACCACTTGGCATGTCCACATTGTGCCATGTCATTTTATGACACCACATTTTTCCCTGTTGCATCAGAATTACAGCGGCTTATAACTTTTGCATACGGTGTTCATTTTGCAAACTGTGAAAAGTGTCAAAAAAATCTTGACGAGCTCTACACTGTACAATTGGTTTATTTATGACTTTGAAACTTTTTTATGAACTAAACTCTGGATCAAAAAATGATGAGGTCCTAAAACACATGAACATAGTCAAGTGACAAAGCAAGCATCTATAGGCTACATAAGGTAGGTTGGTCTTAAAGCTTGAGTAAGACACATCATGTTGAAGTAACACTGAGGTCTATCTCAATTAGACCAAAGGTTCATATGTCCATTATGAAACAAAAATAAACATGATAAGATGAATGCAACTAAACTTAAATTATATACATAGTCAATTAATAAGTTATAGGTCTGCCTATTATGAGGGTTTTGGTTGATGGAGGAAAGGGTAAAGAACTGTGAGAGGTATAAAATGATAAAGGTTATTTTATGTATGATTTGTTTATTCAATAAATGTATGGTATAATTAATCAGACTTGATGATAGGGAGAAAAGGATCATAACATAATCTAAGACCTAATGAAGCCTAAGATACCCTTCAGTCACAAGTAAACCATGCCAGTCTTGAGGTAAATTGAAGTGTTGAGGCCTCTATAATCATGATTTTAAAATTGGTAAAGAAGGTGTTTATTATTTGAACAAGATGTTCATGGTCATTTCAAGGCCACACAGGCAGTGTGCATACCCACTATTTTGTCTCAGACTTGACCCACTCTTTTGGAAAGGGGTAATCTTAAGACCAAGCGATCTATTTGAGTTCAAAGGCATAAAACAAGAATTTAAAACCTCATGAAGGGAATTTGTGGTAATACATAGTCATTTAAAATATATCCATATACTTTAGGAAGCATCAACACTCAGTTTTCAACTTAAATTCCCTTGAGGGATATCAAGAATATGATAAGCCCATAACCCCAAATACCCTAAATAGTGTACCAGATGCATACAAAAGAGTAATGAGAACTTACAAGGAATGTATAATCATGGATAGGATTTATTTTTATTTTTTTAACCTCTCCCAATATTGGTATTGATTTTTGAAACCCAAAACCAAATTTGAACCTATCTTGAGCTTAAAAAACACTAAGCATGCCACCCAAGGAAAAACTTTAGATGTTCATACCATAACTCACACTTTTCATGGGGGAATGATCGATTTGGGATAGTTGCATATGTTATTCAGTAAGGTTTTTAAATTGGAAGGAGGTTATTTGGTGGTTTATTCTTTATGAACAATCATTAAGACCTCAAACAAGTCTTAAACCCCTCTAAAGCCCTTATAGTGACCAGTCAAGGTAAAAAGACCTCTAATGAACATATAATGACATATTTTTCTCTTAATACCTTGTATATGTTTTTTAGGACTCCAAGTAGGTTTACAAATGTACTTTGATGCTAATGGAACCTATATGAGTCATCATAAATGACTTATTTTACGTTCTTTTGGTGTTTTATAGGTGTTCTAAGAAGGGGAGAACTTCCCAATCATTGGATGAGGACCTTTTGGATGTTTCCTATCTATTAAAGTCAAAAAAAAATCATAGTATACTTTTTAGGTTATCAAACTATGCCCATTTTCCAAGGTAGTCTTAAACAGGATCAAAATGAGGCTAGGTAACAAGGTGATTTCATGTTTGCATACTTTCATAGGTTTCAAGACCTAAAAATTGACATGGAGGTTGGTGATGGAATATTTAAATTTAATTACACACTTTTTTTATTTAAAATGTGTGGTAGATGTCTGGAGAAATAAAATAGGGTCCTAAGCAAGGAAGCTTAATTGAGGCCTAATTTA